>LHCL01000016.1:0-114493 GCA_001305275.1 Talaromyces verruculosus
GCTTACGTCGCTGGTCAACTTGCGGTAGTTAAGATCACCCTTGAAAAGCACAAGTTCAGGCTCCTTAAGATCCTCATAAAGATCCTGCGCGGTTTTGGGTAAACGCCAGAAGGAGCCGGCAGCAGTCCAGAATCTATGGGGACGAAGCACCAGTTTTCCCTCGGCATGGAACGAGCTCCATTGCCCGAACAAGAATTGGACGTTGCTTAGCTCCTCGTCCGAGAGAGGTGGATACTCACGACCAGAGTGGTCGGCCGCAGTATAAAATGCTTGCGGGTTCGCAATCGCAGTAATCAAGTCTGCGAAATCCTTGGGAACAACGTCGGAGACAAACCAGGGGATCACTTTCGGCCTTAACACGACAGTCGTAGCAAGACCAGCCGACAGCAAATACCCGGCAAGAATCAGGTCAACGAACAATTCAAATCCAGCATTGTCGAGGACAATATCGACTCTTCGCTCTTCGCCGGCCTTTTTGGATTTGCGTGCGTCTCGGAGCACGTTATATGCAGCTGCTGTATCGTTGACAAGAATATTTTTCTCAGCTGCCTTGCGCGCTTCCGAACCCTGCAATTTCTGAATATCCTCGTATGTAAGGGATGTAAGCAGCGATAAATCCGTGGCGTTTCCCCAGAGGCAAATCTCGCACATCTCAGTGAAGATGATGCGCTCTGCTTCCTCGATCTGTTCCTCCGACAGTCCGTCTTTGGACTGTTTCTCAGCCTCGAGAGCGAGCGCTTTGTATCTTGCTGCTAATTCGAGGACGGCGGGGCGCGAGGATTTGAAAGTGGACATCTTTTGGCGTGAGAAGACGTCGTAGCCTTTCCAGAATTGGGAGCGGTTGAAGAGAGTTGCGATTCGTCGGTCTTGTCAACAGTCAGCGTAATGGCATTCCATAGCGGGCTATGCGAAACGTACACATATAACACTCTGAGTAAAGCCATGGAACATCGTGCCACTTCGGATTACCGCGTTTCTCTAATTCGTCGTTGTACTCGGCGATATCAGGTTCCCCATCGTCGAGGAGGGGGCTGCCAGTCATCAGTATCCCCCCGAAACCCAATACACCGGACGTAAAGGGAGCTCACGTCAATTGCCTGTTGTGTTGCAACTCATATTTCAACTTTGCCAATTCTTCAATAATGCTTTTCCCTTCAGCGCGCTTCTCTTCGTTTGTGGTTGGGACATCGCCGACGGTTCGGTGAAGGTCGTCAATTGCGCCGGTCTAGTTGTTTCATTCATATCGTTGGCTCACAAATGCTCTTAGCAATATATGATGGGGGAAATCTTACAAGAATAACAGGCCATCGCTCATGAGCCGAGACTGAGGCGAAGCTCGTCCTGTCCGATGTCAAGTATTGCGCTGATTGAATAGTTTAGCGCAACCAATCCATGACAGGGTTTTTCTAATTGATATTCTTCTTCGGGGCTGCTTACGCGTCTTTGGATCGTACTCCATCTTTAGCACAACTGAATTGAACTAAATAGATATGTTGAAGTATGGAAGGATGTTTGTTGTTCTCAATTGATGATGCTCACCGAGGGGTTGCGGGGGGATAATTTTAATCAGCGTCGATAAGCGGGCCTGCGGGGAGATGTCCGCAGCAATCACCTACCTACACTACTACATAGTATAATGTACCTAAGTATATATTCTTTATGTCAAGTATATTCATTCCTCATATAATCCCTGAATAAGCCAACAATCACGAAGCAAATGCCAAAGACCCTGCCCTACCTATGACATAAATAACTGAATGCTCTTATCTATATCCAACGACTCCTTATGCAAAGAACGCTCCATACCAAAGACGCTTCCATATCAGGGTCATAAAAGGGGGAGTATGTGTCTTTTTTTGATTCTGTTTCTGTGTGTTGCTGTTGTGTTTGGTTCTGTAATTTCATGAGAAAGGGTCCAAAAATTCGTTTATTTTGGCATAAATCGTCTACATCATTGACATGAGAGAGTTTTGGGCATAAGCCTAGAAAATGTTAGCTTCTGTCGACTCTTTACTGAAGAGGGAGACATACCATTGGCTTGATATCCGGATGAGGAACAGCTTCAAATACATGGTATTCGAGCTTAAGTCCCGGCCCAACATTGATATAAGCACCCTTGTTCTCCGTCGTATCACAGTATTTGGGCGCAGAAAACACAGTAATGCAACGTCCATCATGCTCCACCTCATATCCACCCATTCTGACTTCGTGTGAACGAATAACTGCCTCGAGACCGTTCCTCTCGCAGAAGCGCTTGGTGACATCGGGACCGAACTGGAGACCGACTCCTCGCTTGCTGGGGCCTCGGCCAGGAGTGGGCTGAGGATCGGTCCAGAGCATCTCCATCATGAGACCTGATTGACCGGGTTGACGTTGGTTATGTCTGTTGAGTTTGCGAATGTCGTCGAGGGTCGTGTTGTCGTCAGAGAAGAGACCGCCGTGCAGGACGAAGTATTTGCTGCCCACGAGGGTGGCCAGGGGTAGTGCGGAGAAAGATTCGGAGAAGACTTTGAAGACGTGCTCGTTGTACTTGGCTTTGCACTCTCCTTCGAAACCGTATACTTTGTTCATGTCGTCTGTTTCGTGGTTTCCTCTGTTGAGGAAGAATTTGTCTGGTCGTAACCATTTGTATGCATAGAGGAGGAGAGCAATCTCGGTGGACCAAGAGCCACGGTCGACGAAGTCTCCGTTGAAGAGGTAGGCATGGGTATCGGAGGGGAAGCCGTTGAGTCGGAAGATCTCCAAAAGATCAAAATATTGACCTGAAAAATTAGCTTCGTAGGACACATGAACGCAGAGTAGGTTGCTTACCATGAGTATCACCACATATCGTGAGCTTGGTACCCTCTGCAACACTAACCTCCACCATCGTCGGCTCCGCCTTGACAATATCCAACACATTCTTCACAATCTGGAACGCATATTTCCGATGAATCTTCTTGCCATTCTTGAACCGCTCAATCATGTCATCGATAAACTCCTGTGTCATCTCCTTATCCAATCGCACACCGTCATACGCATCTTCGACAACAATCGCATCGATATCGAGATCTTCAAACGCAGATGCTGGCTCGGCCACCTCGATAGCCTTCTCAAAATCCATTCGGCGCACCAATTTTTCGCACTCGGTAAGTCTCAGTTTTGCGGTCTGATTGTTCGGTTCTCGTTTAATGACGGATTTGAAGTCTTTGAGGGCAGCACGGGGGTTGAGGATGGCGGTGTTGGCCAATGCTCTTCTCCAGTATGCCTATATCCAGGTTGTCAGAAACTGAAATTTCGACTGGTAGGATGCGCGATAGTATATACCTTCACGTTTGTCGGATCAAGCTCGAGGGCCTTGGTCGCATCGGCGATGGCATATCCGTACGCCTCCATTTTGATATGAGCCTGTCCAGAGATCTCCAGTATTAGCACATATGTTCACTCCGATCCAAGGTAGAAATCATCCACACACCTGAGCTCTGTTGCTGAAAAACGAAGGCTCCTTGTCATATTGATCAATGGCCTGGGTATAGAAATCGATCGCAGTAGGCCAATCATGCTTAGCAAATGCAGTGTTGCCTTTGACCTTCAAGGCATTCGCAGCCTCGGGGACGGAAGAGGCCATTTTTGATGGTAGAATGAGAGTCGCGAGATGTCGTAGAACGTCTAGGCGTAAATCATCAACAGCCTTTTGTATCGAAAAAGAGAGGGTAGTATTTAAGGACACAAGGCACACGACGCAAAGTCAAAGAGGCACAAGACCAGGTACTGGTGGCGAGGAGTCTTTGATAAGGAACAATGCCCGAGCTCCTGATGCCTCGAATAGATCAAACAAGAAGTAAATGCAATGAGATGCAATCAGCTATAAAAGAAATGGTATCTAGCAGACGATGAGGCGAAGGTTGCTCACGCTGGAAAGAATTTTTTGCTTTTTTCCAGAGGTTGTGAAGGTCAGTCAGCCGCGGAGGAGAGGCGGAGAAAGTGCCTGCTCCCGCTTATCGGAGCCTTTCTTTTTTGGCGTTGGCGTTCCAGAATCATCGAACACTGAACATCGATCAAGCTATCAACCACACAGCTCACCTCCAGAAGCACCTTAGCCTTTACTCGAGTCGCATCTTTCGCATTCTTCTACTGCTTAGTCGCATAACAAAACAAAATGACTTCCTTCGTCGTCCCCCCAGGACAAGTCCGGACGCTTCGCGCATGCATGGTCTGCTCAGTCGTCATGCCCCAAAGTGTACGCTCCTCTTAACCCCTCACCATCTCCTCATACAATCGATTACTAACATTAGTTTTATTCAAGAAATTCGCGCGCGAAGGCTGCCCCAACTGCGAACACGTCCTCCAACTCCGCGGCAACAACGACGCGATCCAAGAATGCACATCCCAGGTCTTTGAGGGCCTCATATCCATCATAGACGAACGGCAGAGCTGGGTCGCTCGCTGGCAGCGACTAGAAGGATATGTGCCGGGGACATATGCGATGAAGGTTACGGGGACGTTGCCTACGGAGACGGTTGCGTCGTTGGAAGATGCTGGGATTAAGTATATACCGTGAGTGCCTTTTCCTGCGTCTGCATCTCGGGATATTATGATTGGTTTTGCTGATGTGTCGATGTTTTTAGGAGAGATGGAAGCGCGAATGAAGAGGAATCGTGATGGCGAAGCATCATCGGCTAAATCATGCATACATTTTACTTATTCAATTCAAAGCGGTGTTCGGGTTTTCTATTAAGACTTTTGCTTTACGGATATATGGCGAGGCGTTACAAAAAGCATCAATGATACAATATCTTACAGCAGTGCTGTTCATTTATTCGCCGGGATTACTTTACAATAAATCTTGGATTGAGTCTTATTCATTTTCGACTATACGTCCTATACATATATACAAACTCGACCCGAGCTTGTGGTATCGAATCCCTAGAAATCACAATAGGGAAATGCGCCAATTTAAACAAAGACAAACAAACATGATATCATAACACAGTCAAAGCAAATGGAAGTTACTATGCGAGGAGCTTTTCGAGTTTTTCAAGAAGGATGTCGGCTAGTTGTATGTTAGCGCATGTTCTAGAAGAATATTGGAAAGACGAAAACATACCATGGTGCTTCTGGAAGATCAACATTGGTCGCAGACGCACAGCGGTGGCTCCGCTTCCACCAATGTTGACACCCACAGTCTTAGCTTTAGCAAGGAACTCGTCACGGTTAGGCGAGTCCCAAGCAATGAAAGTTCCTTGACCCTTGCCACGGAGGTTCTGAATAGCATTAGGGTATTTCTGGGCAAGGGTTTCGAGTCCCTTGTACAGGTATTCGCCAGTAATGGCAGTGTTCTCAACAAGGTTCTTGTTCTGCACTTCCTCGTAGATGGCGCGGAACAAGATGGCACGAACTGGGTCACCCAACCAGGTGTTGAATTGACGATATGGCTGGGCAGGCCGCAAATCAAGGTTGCCATAGTAGAAGCCGGCTGCTTGGGCCTTCTTGGAGAATGTCACCATGTCAGGAGGAGTGCTCAAGTTCCAGTGCTCGTGAGCCCAGAATTTTCCAGTAGCACCAACACCAGTCTGAACCTCATCAACAATGAAGAGCACATTGGTACGCTTGGTGATATCGCGGAGACCCTGGAAGAAAGCGGGAGAAGCATGATTATCACCACCTTCGGACTGGATAGGCTCAACGATCACAGCAGCGACAGGGTTGTGCCATTCCTTGATGAGTCGCTCAGTCTCCTGGAGACAACGTTGTTCTTCCTCAGCGTTCTCTTTTGCGTGCTCCTCAAGAGGGTACTTGAGGTTAGGGAAGGGGGCAGCGGGCCAGTCGAAGGCGGGAATATCGAGTTTGTGGATAGGCTTGCTTCGGGTGGTGGACAGACTACCAAAGAGACGGCCATGGAAAGCTGACTTAAATGACAAGATGGACATCTGAGGAGAGCCAGGTCCCTCGTTGGCCATGGTCGACTTCAATTCCTCTTCAGTGAAATCAGCACCAACTCCACGCTCTTGTGAGCGTTTGTATATAAAAGCAGCCTTGTAGGCAAGCTCATTTGCGTCGGACCCTGCCAGAGCGGTAAACACCTGGTTTAGTCCCTTGGGAGCGGCGGCCAGAAGTCCAGTTCGAAGGATGTGAGACCAATCTGCAGAAGGGAAGTTTCCAAGAGCAGGTCTGTCGATGATGGCGCGGACCATTTCCGGGGTGTTGACTGCAGCGGCAAGGTGGGGATTGTTGTAGCCAACAGGGATGGAGGCGATTTGTGCGTAACTGTTCATTTATCTATTAAAAATAGTCGTGAAGAAGCAAAGGTGATTGAAACTCACACATCAAGGTATTTGTTGCCATCAAGATCGACAATACTGGTGATCGTTAGTAATACGTCACAGCGGAGAGAGATAATAGGTACATACTAATTTCCAATGGACTTTTCGTAATCAGCGAGAAGGTTCAAGCTGCGAGTGTCAAAGACTTCGCTGAGCTCCTTGGCCGCAGCCTGGTTCTTAGGGCCTGGCACAGCAGTTTGCACTGAAGGTGCCTTGGGCTCATCTGCGAAGAAGGGCTGTGCGGAATGGCGAGGGACAGCAGTGCTGAACAGGCGCCCCGCATTGAGGCGTCTAACAGACTTCATATTGAGGCTAGACCGGAGTGCGGAGGACATATTCTGTTTTAAATATTAGCAGGATTGGCCAACTTGTGAACTCGATGCTATTGTTTGGGCGACATGAGGAAACAGAGATGTTGGTCTGGATGACGTTCGCGGTACATGATAGATAGATAACGATCACGATGGTGATGCAATCAACCAAACACAATCGGAAAGAAAAATTGGACAACTTACGTGAGGTATATGAGCAACTGAGCGTATAGAAAATAAATCCAAGAAAACAGGACGATTCTCGCAGGAAGGGGATTGAAATAGTTTTATATGTCCCACTATCGGACCATTACGCAAGGTGCAGATAACGTGAAATTGGGGAAATCGCAGGGGGGAGCTTGACCGCCAAGAACGGCGATAGTTACTTTTCGGCGATTTGAGCCAATGAGAACGGCCGCTGGGGACGCCGTGCTGGCCGACGGCGAGTGACTGAGAGCTAGATTGTGGTCTCGGTCTTCTCTACGAACGCGTTTTCGGAGTATGAATTGTGAATCAATGTGACATTGAGACTACTGTTGTATACCGGAGAGCTCTTGAGATATAAATGCTCGTATACGGTGATGAGACGAAGAAAGATAATGTAGATTGCATAGCGTGACGCATTCGAGATCAAGCTATCAGATGGCGCTATCCCGAAGAAGCAGGTATAAGCACTTTTTATCGATAAGCGCGATAAGACAACTTTAGGAAGGAACTGCGTGCGTGGGGTCTTGCCTTTTTTCCTGACGCCGACATATTCGCCGATACGAAAAGAACGGACGATCCATGTGACCATTGAATTAAAGTCATAAATCATAGACGCCAAACTACCTAGGTACTAGTAGGTAGTCCAAGAATGATGTTGCTCCTTGTTTTCAGCCATCGAGCCTCTCATCTCTTATCTCGATTACACCAATCTTTCAAGAGCAAACGCTGCCTCATCGTCGTCATACAACTCTTTCAGATTCCTCGATCCCGGAAAGGAGTCTCGCCGCCGGTCCATAAAGCAACTGCGTGACGGCTTCATCACTGGTCCCCTTCCATAAGCATTCCTCGCTTCCATCATGGGTTTGGGCGTGGCCGAATTGGCAGTCGCAGGACCACCATATGTCACGTCCTTGCGGTCTTCATAGAACGTCTCCAGCTCGACAGTGCGAACGATACCCGATCCATTAGTTGAGTCTCGTCGACCAAACGTCCCGACTTCTTTGGTTATTAAACCACCGGATCCCATGCGTATGTTACGGTTAGCGGATCGGTTTAATGATGATGGTGGCCACGGCTTGGGATTGTTGAAACGATGGTGGGAGTATCCGTACCCGTCCCCGTATCCGGAACTACCGAGGAGTCGAGGCCAGATTGCCTTGGTAAGGGGCCGAAGAGCTGGTGCGGATGCACACATCTGATACGAACATTGTTAGAACTTTGTGTTGACTAAGCCATGCAGCCAGTCTTGGAAGTGACATACCAGCCCCAGATTAATCTCGATAGAGGCAGACAAACAGGTGGCCCATCCCCACCATGAGGTGTCATAAGTGCCAAAGGCGCCAAACCAGGCATAATACGTCCGAACAGAAGAAGCGACGGTCACTACGACACCGATACCAAAGATACCAATAACCGCAAGACGCTGACGCCGAGGAAGATTGAGTTTCCATATCAACGGCATGGGCACTACGGCGGTCATGAAGTCGGTAAACACATTGATGACACTGGCTGCCACAACCACTTGGCCTCCATTGATGCAGTGATATGGGTAGTCTGGCAAGACATCAAAGGATGCTTTGATAGGGCTGGACGTTGTCAATATCTGTTGCTACAAAGACTGGGACAAGTACCCACATGCAATTGAGTAACGTGGTGAAGATGAACAAAAGGCCCATGATCACCAAAAGCACCATGGCACCAATCAGACTCCAATTCAAGCGCCGAAGATTACTCTTGGCGCTACTCCCAAGGAGGCGACGACAAAACCACAACAGGGAGACCTTGGTCAATGTCGACGATACCGAAAAAGTTATTTCGAAAATCATGCGGTACTTGAGAGAAGCCGGTATCCATGCGTATGGGACATCCCATTGATGGAGGTCCCAACCGAAATGTGCAGCGGCAATGGATGTCGCCGTACACATGGCAATTGCAAATGCCTTGAATTGCATCAATGAACTGTTCTTCTCCTTGAAGGTCAAATTAGGATCTTACCAGGGCCAACACAGCAAGGACATCGTCAAGACCGATGGTGGCTGTTATGAACGCACGGGTATAGACCCGTAGGACAGTCAAAATAAAAGCAAGCGATGAGAACAAGACATTGACGATCAGCAATCCTGGGCCTCTGCGCACGGGATGGATATAATCTGGCGCTGGCCAGGAGGCTATTACGCTGGCAGGGGGCAGGCTGTTGGACATTATCCGAAGGGCCCAATAGAGTAAGAACTGTACACAGCCTGCGTGGCTTTTTGTTCGCTCCGCGCTATCACGCTTACTGAGGTGAAAAGGCCAGATTCCATCAAGAGGGAAGAGCTTGTTGTGACCGGGGTTACACAGGCAGCTTATATCTTTGCTTTACAAACAGAGAGGGAAAGCGATGAAGCGGAACAGCGGGAGAACTAAAGACTTTGGAGGTGTTCGAGAGGGAAATGTTCGAGAGGGAGAATGGAGCCCCATCTGGCCAATTAGAAAAATGGTTGATCCACGGCATATCTAACATATGTTTTGGACTATACAGGGCTACATGAAGTTTAGGCTTGGAGACCCCTGGTTTCTTTCGTCCAATTCGGGAATAATCATCACGTAGGAAATTTGTTTCAACAGGAACCAGTGAACCACACCACCATGGATATCTACTAGGCGGTTAGACCGGAAGAAAATGCGGGGTCGTACGATTTTAACTTTCGGTGCGTACTGAATCTGGAACTCTGGTCTGGTTCTTGCGATATCGTTACAGAGATCACGATTGTTGAGGAAGATGAACACAAGAATTGACTATACTACGTAGGCATACAGCCTACTTGGTCCCTCCAGTTTGGATTTTACGATCTACAGCGTGGTAAGTACGTACTATTCTATATTATCCCATTTAATTAACTTGGCGATATCTCCATTAATGGACGCTTGGACAGTCTGTGCCTGAATGACCGCAATCACTTTTGGCACTAGAATATGCAACTATGATTGGCTGGCAGCAGGCGAATATAGGATTAGGGCTTCGCGCGAACGCCGACAATTCCATCAACCATGCGCAGACCAAGGTTGTGCAAGGGAAAACCCGGGATGGTTCGTTTTTCGATCAATTTTTCAGTGCAGGATGTTGGAATTTTTTTTATGATTGGTTGCAATTGGAAAGTAGAGTCCGAAATTGTAGCTAGCTTGTTGCATCCCCGGTCTTTTGTCGGGTACATTGCTTGCATACCCCACGAGGACCTCGGGAACATGCCCAGGTAAGGCTAAGCGGATCTTCACATGATATTGGATTGGACATATGCGTCCTAGGCTGCTAATGTTGAGTCTTTGACAAGACTAGAATCCGGTTAGAGTCGATGATGTCGATCATGAACGGGCCCGTGCTGGTGATAACCATAACAATAGAACGTGGTTCATTAACTACTTGACTTACTATGTAGTTGTACCGGTATGTACTTTATCTGATTGACCAAATCTGTGAGATTGTAACAACTGCAGTTTGCCCCGGTTTTAGATGAAACCGGAAGTGGGTCTGACATCAACCACACTTCCAGTAGAACATATGTACGGTATACATCACTCGCAGGTGTAATGGATTGAGTCATGGACATGGCCTCCATTTGGACCTTGGAAACTTGTTGGCTAAACACAATGTTGTCTCGTCGTCTGCTCGATTACCGCATTAGGGCTTCCTACCAGTCCACTTGAGGTTGATGGTAGGGCTCAACTCCGCTCCTTTCCTCTTCTCTATAGACATAGACACTATACATGCAGCGAGAAAAACGCATTTACAACGAGTCATGGAGGCACGTCCTCATGCGACCTGCCGAAGCGGAGTCGTTCAACCTGAAGGTAAGTAGCTTTGGCTTCACCGTTCCATGGAACCGCCTGTTGCGGTCAACGGATAACCTCAAGTCTGGGACTTTTGCTTCCTTGGACTGGACAAGACGATTGAGAAGATGGTCCGGAAGTACATTCTGCGTATGTTGTCCCTTAAATCAGATCCAGTCATGCCGGCGGCATCGATCCATCCGATACATCATGGAAGAACGCGTCGACTCATGGACTCAATATTTCAAGTCCATATTATCTATTCTTCATTGGATACGACTTTCTGAAAACCAGTTTGCACCTGTCACCTCAGATGTGGCGATAGGAACACTATCTGAATCCTACCATGCTATAGAGAATATTTCCTTGCCACCCAATTGACTCATTGAGAAAATCCAGAAAAATATCAATCACCAATTTTCTCCGTTATTGATATCGTCTACCCCTCCAGACCGTATGTAGACTATGTCTGCATGTGTCTATGTAACCACCACATATACTGTAGCTGCGTAGTCGCTACCCCCGCTTTTCTTCTCCATGCTGTACTACATAACTTACAGTTCTTCTTAGCCCTGCCGACCATGAAGCAGACGATGATGGATGGCATACTACCATTTCATCGACGTTTTACCTAATGACTAGCCACAAATTCCGTATACTACATCTGCTAGACCGTCAGACCGACGTATGTAGTGCTTCGAACGGCCACATGCGCATATTCTTGTCAAAATCTCACCCAAAAACAAACAGTTGACCCCAACCCAAGTACCGTCACATTCGAAATCGCTTTCCGCCTGAAATACACTTCTTTCTTTTAAGCCCCACTGCCAAGACTCTTTAGTAATAATCTAGCCTCTCTTAGGAAAGCCATTACATTGAGAGAACGAGTAGAGGAATTATTGAAAGGCTCAGCGTGGCATCGGAGCGTTGTTCCAATACACCATCACATTGTTCGATAGAACATTCGAGAACCCCGCCACCAACAACTGACATGCTATTTATAGTATTATCTATTCGAAAGTAAAGATGTTTTGAAATATTAATAGTCCTACGTGTGACGACGATGACACTTGATAGCAACTTCAAGATGACTTTAGTCAATTGCGACTGCAGTCGATTTATTTTAAGCATTCTCGTTTCCTAGACTGGTCTCTCCGTGTGATGCTTTATATACAGGGTCAAACAACCTATTGAAGAATTTCAGAAAATATTTAGTTCAAACAGAAGAACTTGACCGGAAAAACACCCAATGGCAACCTTAGTCGCGTGGACATCAGATACTTCAGATCTATATTCTGGTGGAAGCCAGAGAACATTGTATCCATTACAGGCAATCCATGAGTCTTGAATTATCACCGCAGGGGGAACCGAATGCTGTACTTGGGATTGACTAATTATGTCGTCAGATTTGACTGGTATTCTTCCTCTATCTGTAATAAGCATTGTCCCGTCTGGAGAGAAGGCGAGCGTGTTCACTGAGTGAGTATGGACCTCGAGTGTCTGGTGTATACTCCCTGTGGCTGTATCCCAGATCCGGACTGTGCCGTCATCAAATGCTAATGCCAGCATTGTCCCATTTCGAGAGAAGGCGACCGCGTTCACCGCGCAGGTATGGCCCTCGAGAGTTTGAAGTAAGGGACTCTTCTCCATGACTGGCCATGATTTCATCCACTGGAGGACTCTTTGTTGAAAATGACTGCGGACGTGGCTGCCTTCTGGTATGAATATCAATGCACTAAGGTATAATTGGAGGGGTGTACGTTCCATGATAGAAAAACTCTGGGAAATAAAACGTTTGATGTCCTGGATGTATTAATAGAATAAGGGGCAGGTGTTGGTCTGTGGAATAGTAAGTTAACATTTGGTATATATTTTAGGCAGTCTTACTGATGCAATAGACTGTAGGTAAGTCACTGCTTGTATACTTTCTGCAGCTCTTTCTATCCAGCTCAGGGCCTCTAACCAAGATAGGAGACGTTGTTGTATGAAATTGTTAACTGCATCTTTATCATATATCATTTTGCTGCTTTTTTGGAGATGTTGCACCCAGTAGAGATATGTATAGCAAAGTGCAGGATATATATATATTGTTGGATATGTTTCTCTTCTATCTCTGCTAGTAGGATACTAGGGTTAGAATAATCTAGGTTGTATATATTCTCTTTTAGAGTAGCTGACATTAGATCTAGGCAATTGAGATATAATCTCCTATGCGCATCTTTCTCATCTACTTAGAGATTTACTAGGCTATATCTAGCTGCATTGACCAGGTAATCTACAAATAAAGGATGATGTAATCAAAGTATATCACTTTCTACCAGTAGGATGTGGAGGATTGAATGAAGATTAATTATTGTTCTTGTAATATTGTCTATTAGGATATTCAGCAGCAAATGTAGAGCTGTAATAGAAAGTGGTGTAAATAAAACTATAACACTTCTGAGTATATAACTCAGCAGTCTATATGATATTCCCTTCTCCTCTTCACTGAGATTCTCAGGAACAGAATTTGTAAAGACTATTGTGTAGATTTTATTGAGTTCTTTTTCTGGTGCAGAATTCCTCATCTGGGTTTTCAAAACCTTAGACAACCGCTTATTGGCATAATTTTGTCTTTTATGGATATACTGACATGCTGTGGCAGCCCAAATGAAGAGGCCACTCGACTGGCTCATGAGTTGTAGAACTTGCCATTGAGTAGGCCAATCTGGTGTTAGATATTGTTCTCGCCCAATCATGGCAAGCTCGTGGTTGAGATAAAGAGCAATATCATGATTGACTAGAGCAAGTTCTCTTTCATGAAGAATAGCATCTTGACGTTTAAATGTGGAAACACTTTGAAGACCACAATGAATCATTGTATTAGGTCTACTGGTAAGCAAGAAACATAACTACAAGGGCGTAAAATGTTGAGATTCTAATAAAAGCTGGAGGATTGTTTGGATGTTGTTTTCGTTATTGCATTCATCTAGAGTGTCAATGATGATAAGGTATGAAGATGGACTGTGCGTCACTTTAAGGCTTGAAAAGGGCTGAAGAACGAGTTGATGCCACTGATCAGATAGTGATTGAGTTGTGATGTTACTATAGTTTGTAATTGCCATACAAACTGTGTCTTAAAGGAGTGGTACATCATTTGCAAGTTGAACCGCGATGCTTGTAACAAAGAGGCCTGTATGGCTAGCATCGCCTCCACTCTGTGTGAAGAAGAAGCTTGCTGTAAGTTGCTTCTGACCAAGGTTGTAGTAATGCTTTGCTACTGTCTGTGCAATAGTCAATTTTCCTGTACCAGCTAATCCTTTCAACCAAAAAATGTGCCACTCATCCTTCCCATCTACCCAGTTATATATGTCCCATAGGATGTCTGTTCAGGTATTTTCGTGGCAGATCTGCGCGTACTGTCTATATTTGAAGTTGAATCAGGCATTTTTTGAGTATTCAAGGCGAGATAACAGATCGTCTAGTCATATATTTCATTAGTGTTTCCTTTCACCCTTGGTCTTGTTATTACTCGCCATGATAGTCATAATAGGTGTCTCCCATGTGAACTTTGCCTCCATGAACGTGAGTATCCTTGTAGTCGTGGCCCATTTGCGAGCGGGCGTTAGGATGACCGTTGGAGAAGCCGTTCATGGTGGAGTCGAGTTGTCGAGTGGTGATTGATCGATCAAATTCACAATTAACGAGATGTCAATATAATCTTGACTTTCTGAATAGCAGTGACAAATTCAAGCAATGTCGCTCTATGCCAGGCCGGATTTTCTCTTGCGGTTGAGCCGCTGATTGATTATCGTATGCCGTTCATGTCACATCTCCGCAAGGCTGGCAGTACGAAACTGATGGATGGCTGTGCACCCAATGGGAGCGTTTCCGTTTATCCGTCATGGTTGCTTAGGTCACCCAGGACTACTGTGCCACGCCTATTTGAATGTCCTGATTGGACCCTCTGCACTGGGTAAAGGACTTTGGAGAGGGTGTCTATTAGATATGTTGGGCATATCTGCATATAGCGTCGTGGAGAGGCCTGAAGAGGAGATCAACTACCCCACGGTGTTTCTCAAGTGATTCTCTTGCAGCCGCCATCCACTTTGAGATTGCTTAAATCGATATTTAAAGATATTCTCTTCAAGACCTATTGGCCATGGCTGACCCGTTAAGCATCACTGCAAGCGTCATTGCTGTCGCGAGCCTTGCATACTCTAGTAGTAGGGTCCTCTTTGAAACCATTTCTGGCATCCAGGATGCTCCAGAGACTCTCGACCATTTGAGAACCGATGTTGGAATTCTCTATGAAACGATCCATCATTTGCACCAATGGCTTGCTGGAGGGGAAAGGACCGATGCAACCCTCTCTCAAGCGCAAAAGTCGAACCTATGTGAAATAGAGCCCTCGTTAGTTGCATGTCGTATTGCTTGTGATGCGTTCAAGGCCAAAATCGACCGGCTTTTGCGTCATTCTATGGATGGCCGCGTTAGTCTGCTGGATAAGATCAAGACGCACTTTCAAGAAAAAGAGATTAGTAGCTTTTAAGCACGGCTAGAAAGTTATAAAGTAACATTCGCTATTGCTCTGGAATTCTCCAGCCTGTAAGGAGTCCTCCCCAGTAAGTATATCATATCTAACGAAGTCATCAAGCAAAACTGCATCGGAAAACCTCGATGCTACTAAAAACCTAGAAACCAAGATTGAAGATGCCGCTGCCCGTCTTACAGGTCAAATGCAAGGCCTACAAATCGGCCTGCAAGCAATCCTCGATGCAGACTCTGGAGGTGAAGGGCTCTTCCACCTCACTAAAGCTCAGTAATCTGAAGCCCTCGGCGCCATTGAAAAGCAAAATATTGCACTCAGTCACTGCTACAGGGCTTGCATGGCGGCATTACAAGATACAACGAAGGCGACAGGGCATGATTATAAATACGTGAAGGCTTCTAAACAAGCGAGGTTGCTTATGGGCGACTTAGGCAATGTGCAAGGGGCTGCGTTACACAAGTTCAGCAACATTGAGGTTGAAGGCGGATGGGTCGTCGCTGGCAACATGGCTGGTGATTCTGCGAAAGATTTCTTTAAGTAAATATAATTAAAGCTCTTTTCCAATCAGCCAGTCAGACCCCATGACAAAAACTTTCAGGACGAATGAACAGGAATAGTACTGTAACGTACAGCTAAGACTTAATTGCGTTATCGTGTCCAACTGGGTGAAATCTGCCGGACAGACGTTCTTCCTACCATGCCCGTTCTTACGTGCAAGACACCATATTCGACTGTTTGAGACCTTGAGGCGTCAAAAATAAATTCCCGTCAAAGTTAATTATACATGTACTCGTTGATATGGACCAATTGCGGCGCTGAGACGCGGCAGTTCTTGCAGATGGCACAAGTTGCATCCTCTAAAAGTCTGTACCTATCCCATGCATCAACGTTGTTGGCTCTTGCATGTGACAGCGCCTATTGCGGCGAGCGATATGCCCGGTAAAGCCCTGCAGTCAGTGTGTGTGTGTGTGTGTGTGTGTGTGTGTGTGTGTGTGTGGAATGAGTAGCACGCATAAATACAGACGAGATTCCCTTGATTTCTTCTTAGGAAATGAGAAAAGTTGTTTCCCTCATGCAACTCATCGGCTGCTCACTGAGTGTGCCTGATGAATCATTTCCCCAAACAGGAAATCATGTGCATGACAAGTAGACAAACGAGTTTTCTGAGCATTGGCCGAGAATTGATAAGTCCACGAAGAGACTCTAAGTGCGTGCGGCTTTCGCGATCATCTTTCCTGTGTACGGAGATCCACATTCTATTCTTGGGCAGAACTGCAGAAAGTCGTGATGACTTCATGTCACTTCCGACAAAAGCAGTCTGGACACTTAATATATCTCAGCCTTGCAATATACTAAAGAGCCCTAAGGCCCCTAAGAAGCCGCCGTCGGAGCCCTAAGAAGTACGATCCTCAGCTGAGGCTGAGCGATAGAGTACATTGTACTACGTAGTACATACATACGTATATGCGTAACTTACACGTAACTACTTACAGAGTAGTTAGTGATCTAGAATGGCTCGAGAAAAGCCCGTAGTGGTACTGAAACAGTCTCGACCAATACTAGTTGACAACCTGAAACAGGGATTGCGGGAAGCTGACAGGCCAATTCCCAAGAAGAGTCTGGAACCATACGCGTATGATACGTACACTGTGGGGACGCAATTTACACTTATGTAGCACTACAATTGTACGTATTCTAATTTCTAGTATTATCTAGAGGAGATTCTCTTCTTGCTTGAATACTATTTCTCGACATTGATTATTGAATATGAAAAGAAAAGATTACCCAGGGGTGACTGTAGATTCTAGAAGAGAAGAACCCCTGACTCATCTAAAAACGGGCACATCCGTCCGGTCCGGCCCCATAGTGGCACAAGCTGAAACACATCTCTCCCTCTTCCTGTCAGTCAGTCAACCTGCCACTGACGATGCCAACCGTACAACTCCTGAACCAGGGTGACTCAATTGGCTCTGGCCTGGCCACCTTGGCTGCTTGGCGACGTCTTTCAGGGTCGATTGGTGCGTCGATGGTGACAAGCTGATTCTCGCCCAGCAGCCGAGAGACTCAAAGACCCGCTCCACGTACCCTAGCGCCGCCTGCTACTCCGTATTTCCACCGTTTTTGGATGGAGAACGAACGTGGTCTGGATTCGTTGGACTGCCTGCCAGTTCAAATTTTATTTCGAAATTCTTACTCACGCCGGAGCTGACTTCTTTTTCATTCTCTCTTCTTGATCGTTCATTCTACATTCGTTTCATTGCATATCTAGGCCGTTTTACCTTCATTTACTCTTTCTTTCTTCTTTTCTTCGTTCCTTGTATTCTTTCTTCCTTACAACGTCCACCACCTGGGCAAATAAGTCAACAACAACATGGAAGGAGGAGCAGTCAGCGGTGGCGAGGCCAGCGCTGCCAGCGCTGCAGCAGGAGCCCATACAAACGGCGAAGGAGCAGCTCCAGTGCACAACAGCAACCACCATGCCGACAACCACGCCCATACTCAGCAGACATTCGTTTATCACCGGGAGCAGGACTCCCCTCAACCCAAATCACGGCCGATTTCGCTATCTGACTTGCAAGAAGCTCGTAAACACTACCTGAGACCGGTCGAGCCCACCGCTTCGGATTTGGAGCACTACTTCGTAAGTTTTTTTATCTACTCAAAAAATCATAGGGCTAAACTGATTGTATAGACCGGTCCTCGTGACATCAGCAGACACACAAAATGGCCCATCTTTCTCCGAATGGACGGCAGCATTCTGCCGCGCCTGATTCTTCCATTGCTTTTCATGGCTGGCTGGTCCACGGCAATTACCTGCATTCACATTCTAGCTCATCCTCTGACTGTGTCGAATATTCTGCTTACTGTGCTCGGTTTCGTGGTCGGTTTGGCCTTGTCGTTCCGTAGCACGACTGCCTATGAACGTTATGCCGATGGTCGTAAATACTGGGCTTCGGTTATTCAGACATCCCGCAACATGGCCCGTACGATCTGGGTGCATGTCAAGGAACGTCCCGGCGAGGAAGGAAAGAAGGATGTTCTAGGCAAAATGTATGCTCCCTTTCTCTGTTTTCAGCAACGAGTCTCTGACTAACAATGATAGAACCGCCATGAACTTGCTTCTCGCCTTCTCTGTCTCGCTCAAACACAGCCTCCGCTTCGAACCAGCCATTGCCTACAAGGATCTGGTCGGTCTGGTCGGCCATCTAGACACCTTCGCCAAAGAAGCTCACGACCCTGACCTGTTGAAGCCGCCCCATCACTCAATCTGGAAGTCAGCTGGCATGTACCTCGGAATCACCTTTGCAGAATCCAACCCCCGAAAATTGATCAAGCGCGCAAAGAAGCCATTGGGTCACTTGCCTCTGGAGATTCTGAACCATTTGTCTGCGTATATTGAGCATTGCGAAAAGGAGGAACTTCTCAAGTCTGCTTTGCACCAGGGTCAACTCAGTAAGTCGTCCCTACCAAGAAGGTTGTAAATTTTTTACTGACGATTTAGTCAACTCCGTCGCTGCATTGAACGAAGCCTTGACCGGCTCTGAGCGAGTCCGCGACACACCCCTGCCCGAAGCATACAGCATTGCCATTTCGCAAATCTCATGGATCTACATCCTGGTCCTTCCCTTCCAACTCGTCAGCCTGATGAACTGGATCGCCATTCCCGGATCAATCGGTGAGCCTTTCCACTCGTCCTGCTCAACCTTATACTAACAAAAACAGTCGCCGCATACATCATCCTCAGCTTCGTCGCCATCGGCCGCGAACTCGAAAACCCCTTTGGCGACGACGTCAATGATCTCCCCCTCGACTCATACTGTCGGCAAATCGCCTCCGAAATCGACATCATCACCGCCACCCCAGCGCCCAAGATGATGGACTTTATGAACAGCAGCGACAACTTTGTGTTTTATCCATTGAGCCTTGACGGATTCGATAAGTGGCAGCATCGTAGCATGGATGAGATTCGTGCTGCGTTGAGGACCAAGGTGATTGCGCAGAAGAAGACTATTAGTGATGAGGATAGGGTTGCGACATTTTCGCCGACTTTGAAGTCGGATGAGTAATCTAAACCACCAAAAGCATGTTTGTCCGTTTCGGAGATTGATTTCTGTTGTTCATATTCGTTGTTCATAAGCGTGCAGTGTCGAGGTGTTGCGGGCGTGACTTTTTTTTTTGGCAAAAGGAAGATAAACTGCATACATAATAAACAAATACACTCATCAGCAATCCATCAAACAATCCATCTAACGAGTATCCAACGCCATCCATGCATGTACCATCGCAGAAAAAAGACGAGAAAAAAAAAATCAAGGACTGAAAACCCCCTTCCCAGACCCATGCACAATGGCACTTAAATAATTCCCCTTTGCGCATATCCTCCATGCTACACCACCTCCATCACCATCTTCTGAATCACCAACCCCAGTAGACGCCGAAGAAGACGACAAACTCCCAACCCACGAACTCAACGCCGCAAGCACAGCCGCGCCATCGTCGCGAGGTACACGGATCCATACATTCGGAAAGTCGCCCCTCCCATTGCTTTCATTCGATTGTTGTTGTTGTTGTTGCTCTAACCGCAGTGGTGGTGATGGATTCTCAATCTTGAGTATATCAATCCCAATACTCGAGCCCATCAGACCCAAAAACTGCGACAGCGCAGAAGTCAGATATGAGCGTGCCGTGAGCGGGTCGATGGTAAAGTTTTTGATGGGATGAGATGAATGTGGGATTCTAGAAATTTGTCAGCTCACAATCGTTTTCTTTTCTTTTCTTTCTTTTTTCTTTCGTGCAAGATATTGGAGGGGAAGGGGTTAGTACAGTTGGAGTTTGAAATATGTCCATTGCGGATTTCGGGATGTGATGCGTTGCGTAGATTTTGTGGTGGTAGTGGGAGTTTTTGGTGCGGTTTCTGTTGTCATGGCTATATCTTCCTGGCTGGCCATTTTCCCAGCTTGTTAGATTATATTGGGTCTGTATACGATTGATGGTGTTCATGTAAAAAGATGGATGATGTCTGCCTCAGGTATCTGAAAATTATACTGCGTGTTGCAAATTGGGACTAGCGCCCCGCGGCATTCGATCTCGCGACGTCCATAGCAGGACATCACTCATCACAATCTTTACATTTTCGGATTGAGTTGATTTCGACTTCAGTACAATCTACATACAGAAGGAAGGTAAGGATTAGACATTGATTAAAACTAGACTAGACTACGCTCACTTCTCGATCGATCTTGGCCATGTCAAAGAAGGAGATCATTACATACATCGTTCTCGAAGAGAAAAAAAAGATACATGAAGGCTTGAAATCCCAGTCGTCACTAATATCCACCCACTTTGGAATGTCAAAAGAAATCATCTGAAGAAAATAGGTTGGAAATGCTCGTTGCAATCCACGATCATGTCGATCAACTGAACCAGGCATAGCGGGATTCGGCTCAAACAGCAGAGGTTGGATACTCGCTGGCCTCGGCCCCGGCCTTGTTGCTACCTGGCATAACAGCTGAGCTGCTGTGGTCGTCGTCCAAGTCGATCTTGTAAAGCTCAGGGCAGACCAAACCCTTGCGACGGAAGATGTACCTCTTGATCCACCATGGTGCAACGGTACCCAACTGGTACGACGCGTGACGGCGAGTGGTCACCGCAAAGACATAGTCGAGCTCTTCAAGAGAACGCTGTTTGGTCTCGGGGACAAACAGGAAGATCAGCACAAAAGCGACGAGGTTCAGTCCTGCATAGAATCCGATTGCACCCTGCGGTTTCATGAACTTGAGTATGTAGGGGAAAGTAATTCCCAGTGTTGCACCCCACCAGTTGTTGGTTGCCACGGCCCAGGACATACCAATCTCACGATGAGACAGCGGAAACACCTCTGCAGAGTAGGTAAAGGGTACAGGTCCTCCGCCCGGAGAGTAAAAGATGCAAAAAATGTAAATGAAGAATGCGAGTAATCCGAGGTGAGCTTTATTTTCCGATGGGATCCAGAAGCAGAACCCAGCAACAAGCAACGACCAACACATGTTGGGGAAGGTGAAGAGCAGTAGCGATCGTCGACCAAATGTATCGATTGTCCACACAGCCGGCCAGGAGAATATGAAGTTGATGGCTCCAAAGCCAAAAGAAGCAAGCAAAGCGCCTATATTGCTAGCTCCTGCCGCAGCGAAGATACTACTGGAGTAGAAAGAAATGATGTTGACTGTTGGCAGAACGTTAGCATCAGACCGTTGGTATGGCTGAGAATTGAAGGAGTTTGACTTACTTCCACACATCTGTTGAGCAATCATCACAATACCAGATGCCTGGGCTGCACGACGATTCCGTGGGATAGTCCACACCTCGATAAAGCGAGTGATCATGCTGGCGTCTTTGGAGAATCCACCTTCTTCCAACAAAATATCCTCTTGGACCAATGAAGCATGGATGAAGTACAAGTCCCGTGCGGCTTGAAGTTGGGTGTTTCGCAAACGCAACAGAGAGTTGAATGCCTGCTTGTGTTTCTTCTTTATCATGAGCCAACGAGGGGATTCTGGACAGAACCAGATCCCCAACAGAAGTGGAACGGCTGGAATGAATGCAGAACCCATCTGTAATCGCCACGCGATGGGTCCAGTTTCGGCAAGTACCAAGTTGGCGCAAACGCCACAGAAGATACCGAATGCAGTCCATAGCTGCCAGGACATCGTCAGGCCTCCACGAATGCTGGTAGGGGCAGTCTCAGCCGAGAACACGGGGACCGTGACCTCTTTTAGACCCATACCAATACCGAGAAGACAACGACAGACGACCATCTGAGGCCATGTTTGGACGAGAGCAGAACCGAAGGGTGCGAGCAGACTGAAGATAGCGGCGAGGAAAATGACACCACGACGGCCAAGCCAACGGTTCAAAGGATCAGAGATCCAAGCAGCCCTACGATAATCACGTGTCAGAAGTGAAGAAACGAATGAAGGAGGAAGTGCAACGTACAACACAGCGATAATCAAGTAAGGCATTGAGACAATCGTACCGACGAGCCAGGTGTTGCGATCGCAGGTGCCATCCAAGTCACAAAGTCCAGGACTAGAATCAGGGAGTCCGAGATCGTCCTGGAAAGTCAAGATAGCACCATTGGAACCTAATTTAATCAGCATAGCAGTCAACTATGGGACACTACTGTATACGCACCTTCCTGATCCCAACCCTGAATAGCAGCAGCGATGGAGTTGAGAATAATGGTGAAGTACAGGGCCCATGGATGCTTCCAACGATGAGTGATTTCATTACGCAAAGCCTGACGATCGTCTTCATCGAGTTCCTCGATGTTCTCGAAGTTTTTAGGGTTCTGCGCGACCAAAGCTCCCTTCTTCAACCAGGGGAGAATGTGATTGAGATCGAACTTGTTGGCATAGGCCTCGACGTCAGCCATGAGCTGGGGCTTGGGAATGCCCATGAGAGGATTCTTGATTCTGTACCAGTCAATACTCAACCTAAGAGATGAGGGAAAGCAGACAACTTACTCTCCAGTGACATTCTCGGTCAGCTCCTGAGCACGCTGGTGGCGCAATTCTGGGCTTGCATAGATAGCTTCAAGCCCAGCTGATGCTGGCTGACTGTTCGTGGTCTTTTGTTAGTGACTGCATGGATTGATCGATTGGTTGATGTGCTACGGCCAGAAAGACTTACATTCCAACCCCCTCCGCTTTAGCCATGGCGACTAGAGGAGGACGATTGTAGCACAAGGTCTGTCAGAAACAGGACTGAACGACAGTCTGAGATACGATACAGATGGGAGCGCTATCCCAGAGGAAAGAGCGAAGAAGGAGTGCCAGCGAAAGGAAGACTAGGTAGAGCGTACCTAGATACGAGAGGGAGGAGCGGTGGGAAGGTGAGAAGGTGAGAAGGAGAAAGAGAGAGGGAGAGACGGGCAGGTTTAAATAGGTCTGGGGAGGAGAAGGGGAAAAACATTGTGGGGAGCTGGGGAAACACGTGAGATGAGCTACAAGCAAGTCGAGGTTGCGGTCAGCCCAATGAGCGTGCTGGATGGGTGCCAGGGAAGGAAAGTGCCTTCCCATCTGAGGCAGCTGCTGTTGCCCTGAAGTGTTGCCCGGCGAAGGACCGCCAGACACAAAGGGCAAGCTTTGGTCTTGTGACCTCGACTAATTTTACCGCCCTGTTTGGCATATTGCTGCTAATATTCGATCTACATGTCAATTTCCCCAGCGACAAACGAAACAATCGCGGTGGCTGTTGTTGAGATCTCAATTCTGAGAAGCTTCATTGTGATTAGCTATTTATGATTCAACCAACAGCCACATCAAACTATGACTTCCAGCCTTCATAGATGAGACTTTTTCTCTCTTGCTACTGAACGGGGCCGTGTCTGGTCCGTATCAGAATGAACGGTCTCTAAGAAGCTGCACAAGAGGAACATTCAGTCCCGCCCCCACTGAGACAGAGTACCATAACGGATGCTGGCATGATTTTTCCTGGTCTCTCCTTTCTCTCCGTCTCGTCTTATGCCTACAGATATACATCTTAACTAGAACAGTAGGCCTTGGCGGACATGCAACCATTGGCCGGGATCGAGAGAAAATGTTGTCTGACCACCTCACAAAGAAGGAAGGAGAAAATTGAAATCAAACCACTTGATGCTTTTCTCCGCGACATGACACCGTTTGCCCAGTTAGGTTAATGTTCATAGTAACATTGAATGGAGCGGTCTAGTTATAGGGATAAAACGTCCAACAGGGCGAACATTGAATGGCTCCTCTAGCAGAAATAATTTCCATGCAGAGAAGTCTGTAGGAGACCAATTGATGTATTGCTGTCTAACAACAGTGAACCAAATTCAACGAGCTGCTCATTGCTGGCGGTGTTCACCAATCGAAAATCCAAACTGTTTGCTGCAACCAATTGAGCTTGGGTATATCAAACATTTTTGATGCTGTTGCGTATGTAGTGATATTTCAGTCATAGAGGGTTGTCCGCCTCGGTCTTTCTTTTCGTAAAAATACCACCCTGGAGTTGGATGTTGACCATGTACTACGTGTAGTTCATTAGAGCCGCCACAAAGAGACACTATCATGTAGCAATCTATTATCTGCTAGCCACGCGTTGAAGCCTGACAGGCCGGGCAATCCTTGCCATGGTCTAAAATCAAAAGCGCGGGTACGACGTCCAGATATGGATATTGTGTCTGGAGATCGTGTGCAACTAGGACATGGCTTGATAATACGAGAGTATATACTCCGTACTGGACATCATTGCGTGTGAAGCTCAGCTACAGCAATTGAAGCCCTGCCCATGGCCCATGAATAAGGTATTGACTCTGTACAGAAACAATAGCCTTGTCAGATACCGAAGTGACAGACATGCAGTCGTGGATCGTAAAGCAGCCGAGGAATTGTCTGATAGGCCGATGTTACCAACATGCTTCCTTTCCGTTTGTCTGTCGGAACCCGCAAGAAGGTGGTAATTCAGAGACACTAGTCTTGGCTCAAGTGCTACTTCAGTATCTCTTGCCTGTATCATGAAGAAGTATGCAGAAAATGTTGCCAAGGCAGGATGTTAAAGCTGAGTGGGGCGAGCCTTTACTTTGAACGGAATTCTCCGCCTTAATCTCCACAGTCTACACTGTTTTGGGAATAGTGTGCTATGATTATTCCCCGGAGTCCCAGTCTGGACTTGCGGATGGGATGATCCTTTGACTTCGTGATCGTGATCGTGATTGTAAAAGCAGCAATGTGAGAGGAAAGAGATGTGGTTGTCTCGAGTCACATTTGCAAGTGCAAGCCACTGCACACATGAAGTTCCATAGACATGGTCTTGGATTAGGCACGGCAGCTATGAGCCATGTAGCTATCAGATTGACAAATTAGAAAATTGCCCGTGTACAACATGGCCAGGCAGCAGATCAAAGAGACAAATAGAACGTAATCTGAGAGTGATTTTAAAACAATTCTACAACAAAGCTAAATGTCCGATGTTGTACAAGTCTTGGCGCTCATGGACTGTGTGTGACAATGTATTGTGCTTCAAACCCACTGAAATGGGAAATTTGAAGTGTGACTTGTTCTTTGTGTTATACTGGAAGTAGAGATAATTATTTGTGTTGAAAGAATGTCACGTTTAGAATGTGAGACACTATAAACACAGCTAAAAGTCTTTCATGACTGTTTGATTGCAGGGGAATGAACCCCTTTCTAGAACATTGAGTCTAATACAGAATGATGCTATCCAAAGATGAAAATCCAGCTGCAACTCCACCCTCATTGCTCTCCTTGCCCTTTGTTCGCATCAACCATCCGCCCTCTTCATTATGTAGAATCTCACCGTTCGACTTCCACAATATAGTACCAAAAATGCCCAGCTCGCCAACGACATTCCCACTGACAACCTCCCCGTCACTGCGGAGTACCACGTTACTCGCGTCTGATGGTGGTTGAATCAATTCCATCAATACATATCCCTTCCAGTCACTTTCCGGTATCGATTTGAGGAATTCTGGTATGGCTTCTTTGTATACATTATTACCGCCGCCTTCTCTTTGTGGTTTGAGAACGTGGCGCGCCGCTGTTTCGGGGCTGAGTGCGAGCTCTCTGCCTCGCCCGTTGGGCGAAAGATCGTATTGCGGAGCGAATGTCTTGCGGAGTTTCTCTTCGGTTCCTTCTGACTCTGCGGTCGGTACGAATCTGGCGATATAGTCTGGCTTATTCGGGTCCGCAAGGACCTGCTGAATCTTTTTGCAGCCAGAAAGTTGATTGAGGACAGTAGGGCACTTGATTGCGGCAGAGCGTTCAAGTTGAAGTCGAGCACTCCAGTCCCGGTCGGTTTTGTAGTCAGTAGGTGCGTAGAAGCTTCTCAAGTAGACGGTCGTTATTTCAAAAGGAGTGCCCTGTGCATGAGGTGGCGTATATATCAAAGGTCTGGATGGATTGCCTTCTGCTATAGAAGTTCGGTCCAAAATCTCGCTCGTCACCAGTCGAAACACGGGGATCTTGTGGAATTGTGTCAGTCGTGTAGAGAGTGCTAGCTGATCGAATATATTGCGTTCGCCTTCTTGGACAACGAATAGAATGCCGAGAGGCAGAGCTGGTGACGACTTTGACGGCCCATATGCTTCATGTGCCGCGGCCAGCCCAGCACTGAGCGTCTCGACAGCCGTATTCTCTGGTGGTACTCTTCCATCAAGTAAAGCGTGTTCCGGATAGCTCAACGAGTGACCGGGTGGTGATTGCAGCAGTTCTGTATGTAGGGCCGCTACACGACAAGACAAGCCGCCAAATGAGGAAGAGATTGTATTGAATTCTACTTGCTTCAATGATGCGGTCTCCGAGCCCAGTGTATGAACCATATAGTCGGACCGGAAGAGGCCAACGGACAAGTCTTGCACGTATCCTTCTTTTGATACTGCCTGATGAACCTTCCAAAGTCCAGCCACAAAGTCGTCGACGTCGATCAGCCTACGATGCGGTCAACTACTGCTTAGATAGGGGCCTCTCGCCAAAGTCTATTTCTCTCATCTACTAAAACTCGGAATTGGGATCTCACTCTTCAATTACCTCTCCTAGCCATTTCTCGTCACTTGTTATCCGCGCATATAACTCATTATACACTTTCTGTACTGCTCTTGCCTCCTCAAAGCAAGCCCTAGGAAACGGACTGGGGAATAGTGTGACCGGCGCATTGGTTGCCAATACTCCTTTCGAGACGGCCTCTTGGGAGACAAACGTTGCGGGAGGCCTGACGGTTAGACCATGCTGGATCGTCCAGTCTTTGATTGTTGAAACCAAAAACTGCTCTTGAGCCTCACTCAACTTCGGAGGGTAGGTAGAGTAGATTGACTCCGTCATTGCCGGAATTCTGGTCCTGTTGTAGGTGCGGTGACCACAATCAATTCTCCTCAGGGCGGATTGAGAATCAAGTGAGCAGAATCTCTTGATGAGAGCATGCTTGAGAACGACGTCGAAGCGTACTTTTGGCAATCGCCATTTCTAAGCGGCGGGGCGTCATCCCTACCCACCTTCCTCATTTGACAAATAAACGACCCACTATCCACACCGCCCTCTTTCTGCCAGCCAAAAATCACTTCCGGCTCGGCGGCGACGCGAATATCCTCACTAGATCTTTCGCGACTTGATTTTGAACTGAGGCTTTATCTATGATCTAACTTTCCATCTGAGCACCACTTGAACCCCGTCATCCCGACCTCTCTCATACGAAGAGTTTATCTCGACCTACCCCTCTTATCCTCCTCTCTATCCATTCCATCAATGTCAAGCACGTCGTCAAGTTCGCTTTCTGGCCATGGATCATGGTCAGGAAGATCCCTACGACTGGTCAGTCGACCAAGTAGTACATTATCTTTGTCACAATGAATCCACTCCGTGGTCAGTGTCGAAGCACCCCAGCCCTCTACCGGACCGACAGTCGTTAGAAGTTGCGATTCGCGAACATGGCATTACCGGGGAGGTATTACTTGACGGACATCTCGAAGACTTCCTACGAAATAGCTTGAAGTTGAAAGAGGGACCTTTCTACACAGTCAACAAAGCCATCCAATATGCCCAGCGACAGTCTCAAAAGTATCAGGCTCAGCAGACCCAAGAACGTTCGCAGCTCGCCTCCGCATTGTTCCCGATGATGATGAACATTGACAGAGCTTGGCCGAATCACTTCAACGCACCTTGGATGTTCAATCCTACACCAGCTGTCCCCGCCGCCCAGATACCGCAACTCACTGCTTCGTATACTGCTCCTAGATCTTCGAACGATGGCGATAGGCTACCGGACCAACAGCTTCTTTCCAGCCTGCAGGCTACGCAACCTCCGTCGTCTCCTCAAATTGCCGAACTCGACGATGTCGACCTACCTGATGCCGCTACTGCAAATGGTGAAAAACAGTCAACCTCGGCTTCTCGACTTGCTACTCCAACTTCTCCGAATATACGGCCGAACGAAACTTCTCATATTGATGAACGGGGTCGAAAGCGAAGGAGACTTGATCTTACTGCTGTCGAGCCGTCGACTACACTACCAACAAAACGGCCCGCAGAAACACAGACGCCCGGGTCCTGGTACATAGGGCCTGCTAAAATTGATGCTGCGAGTGTCTTCTACCCAATCACGTCTGGTTCGAGCGAAGATGACTGGGTTATCTCCTCGTCTGGACACTCATCTGGTCAAAGGCTATTCGTCAAACGAAAAATGCATCGTTTTTTCCGCAAACCAGTCATTGACTTGCCTTCACAAAATGGAGCCCGTCGTTATGCATTGTTCCCCTATGACGAAGATGAGATCAATAGCGGCAAGCCCCGGTACTACACACTCTACACCTCGCATAAGGGTAGAACGGATGTCAGCATGAAGTCGACGGCTGATACTACTGAAGATTTGCCAGTTGTCTTGGATCAGGTCCCGCGTGTTAAAGCGGAAAGTCCTTACGACTTCTTGCTAAAAAAGTATCCGCCCAAAGAAGAATCAGATTCATATCCTCTCTATGGTGAGTCCGGTTCAGAAGGCGATTATGACTCCGAAACTTGGGCCGAAATGGAAGACGAAAAACAGGAGGGTGCATTGAAACCATCGAAATTCTTATCAAGTCACGAGATAGACTCTATCATCGATCAGCGCATTAGCCATTACGAGGGATTGTGGAGAGCCAAACATTTGCCAAAAATGGATCTCGGAGCGCACAAATTATGGTTTGCCGCACATAGAAAGAAGTGCCGGAATTTACAGATCAAAGCTGCATTGGATAATATTCAACGCCTCAAATCACGCTTGGGAAAAATGAGGAAAGCACTACATAGCGACGAATGGACCCAGCCGTCTCATTTAGCGGCGCAATGCGAAGTTCTAGAGCCAACAATTTTTGAGATTGAGACCCAGAAGCGTCGCGTTGCCATTTTGGAATCACCTCAATGTCCAGCAAAGCCTTCCTCGGTACCTCGTCCAGCCGCGCAGCGCAAAGAAAAGGTCAATCAACAACTGAGCGATGAAGAGTCGCTCGGCTTTGAGTCTGATAGTTCCTTGAGAAACTTTATCGAGTACGATATGGATGTCGACGTGCCAAGTGGCACTAGCAAGGCTTTGCCTCAAAGTCAAATCGACAGCAAACCTCCGGCCACGCCAAACACCAGCAGCCCCCAGAAAGAGTCTAGCAGTCCCATCAAAGTCAGAGACTCTCCTGCTCGAGAAATCACGCCTCAGGATGACGTGCTTCATGACGATGGTCCCGAAGTTGATCCCGGCTCTGAGGCAGTTGCGCAGCCTCGCTGCGGCTTCTATTATTCATCTGACAGCAACTCGGATAGTGAATATGAGCCGCCTGAACCAGTCTCGGATGTTATTGGTAGAAAGAGCGACATTATCGATTTGACCTTAAGCCCAGCCAGGTCCGATGTATCTTCTACGCCAGGCACGCGTTCTGCAAAAACTGAAAGTCGCCCGGATTTCATAAGCGACGATGTGATGGTGGTTATTCCTTCGTCGCAGAAATTCTCATCAGTCCCAAAATCTGCACCGAGACCAAATCCCAAGTTTGATAGACAGCACAAGTCCAGAGGCAGAAGACGAGAGGCCCTTGCTCAAACAAATCTTGGAGATCCCAGACAAATTTTGGACAGAATGGTCGCACGGCTTTCCGAAGACGATAGAAACAGAATGCTCCATCAGCTTTCGTCATATACCGACAAAAGGCTCAAGCATCTTATCAAGATGGGATTACATGCCATTCGCAAAGACAAGCGTAGCATAAAAGACATGGAACCCGAGGAGAGCCTCTCGGTACTACTAGTCACAGTCTGCTACATCGCGTGGGTTAATCGTCAAACTTTGGACAGAGAAGGCATTCCCACGGGAAATGTGACCCGAGCTATTGCAGATATCGAGGACTCGGGAACGGGTTCTAGCGATGATTTCTTGAAATTCTTCTCACAGTTGCGCCAGCTACTCCAGAAGTACACCGCGGAACCTGCCACTCCTACCACAGGAGATTCCGATGACGATGAGCTCATCGATTCTATTGATACGCCTCATAATAAGAGAAAGAGACGGGTGAAAGAAGACCAGGCAGTGAAGAGCGGGCAGGTGGCAGCTAGGCAGCGTGTCGAAAACCAAGAACGACAGCGCAGAAATCTTGAGGAACGTTTAAAACGCATTGGTGTTAGCAATAGCGATGCGGAGCACCAGGCTGTCAGTTTTGAACAACCAACTGTCTTTCTCCATCCTCACATCGGTCAATGCGTGAAGCCACATCAGCTTGCTGGTATTCAGTTTATGTGGCGTGAGTTGATACAGAACGACAAACGTGATGGCTGTCTTCTAGCACACACTATGGGTTTGGGGAAGACGATGCAAGTGTAAGTGGTTGATGATACTATGATTAGGTCCATTACTGTTTGCTGACTTTTTATACCAGAATTTCCTTGTTAGTCACGATTGCCGCCGCCGCGAATTCTCCTGATGAGGGTATCCGCAAGCAAGTGCCGAAGTTTTTTCACCGTTCACAGACGCTCATCTTATGTCCTCCGTCGTTGATTGATAATTGGTACGAAGAGTTTCTCATGTGGACGCCGAAAGATCATGCCTTAGGCCCGATCAGAAAGGTTGCTCCGTCGGATCCTTTAGAGCGAAGGATGGCCACTGTCGAGTCCTGGGATGCAGAAGGGGGCATCTTGATTTTGAGTTATTTTCTTTTCCGCAACTGGGTAGCACCGGAATTGAAGAAGAGTTCAAAAACCGCAACAGAAATGCAGTTTCCCACCAAGCTCAAAGACCAGCTGTTGAAGGGACCACGGATCATTGTTGCAGATGAGGCGCATCAAATGAAAAACAAAGACTCACAGCTTGCTCAAGCGGCGGCAATGCTAGAATCTAAAAGCCGTATTGCGCTTACAGGATCTCCACTTGCCAACAACCTCATGGATTATTATGCTATGGTTAACTGGATTTCCCCCAAATATCTGGACGAGCTTGCTGTTTTCAAAGCAAAGTACCTTGAGCCCATTGAACAAGGACTGTTCTTTGACAGTACATATCAGGAGCAGCGGAGGTCACTCAAAAAACTCCAAGTTTTGAAGCAGATTTTGACACCCAAGATTAACCGGGCAGACATCTCGGTGCTAGAGGGCAGTCTTCCAAGCAAGACCGAGTTCGTCATCACTGTTCCACTCACCGAAGTGCAGAAGAGAGCATACGATCATTATGTGACTTCACTTACGGACGGGAAGATGGGGGCCCAGATTGCAACTACTAGATTCTTGGCCTGGCTTGCTGTTTTGGGACTATGCTGTAACCACCCGGCTTGCTTTGCCAATAAACTTGCAGAGAGAGCTGATGATCATGCACCAAAACCCACAAGCGAAGAACCGATCGACCCGGATACGTTCCTAGCCGAGGTGCCTTTGAATCAACTCGGCTTTAATGAAGCTATGTGGGCCTCTCAAAAGCAGCTCCTGGCGGATGTTCCTGACTTGAACGACCCCAAGCATTCTTACCGAGCAGTTATTTTCAAGAAAATTGTTGAGGAATCAGTGCGTGTGGGAGACAAGATCCTCTGCTTCTCGCAAAGTATCCCGACGTTAGATTATCTTGAAACACTCTTACACTCGTCTGGGGTCCGTTTCAACAGACTGGATGGTAAAACCGCTGTCAAAAGCCGCCAGGAAGCCGTCAAAGACTTCAACAATCGTGACGACATCAAAGTATATCTCATCTCGACACGGGCGGGCGGGCTCGGATTGAACATTACTGGTGCAAATCGCGTGATTATATTTGACTTCAGTTTCAACCCTACTTGGGAAGAGCAGGCTGTTGGTCGTGCTTATCGCCTTGGTCAGAAGAAGCCTGTTTACATCTATCGTTTTCTTTCAGGTGGAACCTATGAAGAAGTAGTACACAACAAGTCCATTTTCAAGACTCAACTGGCAATGCGCGTGGTCGACAAGAAGAACGTCGAGCGGTCGGCTACGAAGTCACTTGGAGAGTACCTGTTTCCTGTCAAGGAGGTCAAACGGGAAGACATCTCAGAGTATATTGGTCGGGATCGACAAGTCTTGGATAAGATACTCTTAGACAAGGAATCGGCTGCTTCTAGCATTCTCAACATTGCACTCACGGAAACCTTTCGTCGAGAAAACAATGAAATGCTCACAGAGGATGAGAAGAAGGAGATGGAACAGGAACTCGAGCTGGAGTTACTGAGAATGTCAGACCCGGCTGCGTACGAGAAGAAAATGATAGCGTTGAGTCTTAGGCCGGAGCCGACACTGGTGTACCCCAGCACAAACTACAATGCGTATGGTTTCAACGGCGCTCCTCTCCCTCCTCTCCCGGTTCGTCCCTCTTTGCCGGTTCAAGCTCAGACACCTACCACACCATCTCCGCAGACCGGAAGAAGCTTTTTCAATCTTCCACCATGGGCTAGCAGTAGTACACCAACACCTGTGCCCCAATCATTTTACACCCAGGAGCCTAGACCAGCACAGATGCCTCCGCGGCCGGATGTCATCTCTGCATCGACGGTCAACAGCGACACATCGGAAAGCGCTGCTCAAGCTATCTTGAAGTCGTTCACTACAGCGCAGGGTGTGAATGATCATCAAAACAACAACGTCCTGTCGCCTCAGTCAACGACTGATCAGCCATCTGGTTTACCAGATCATGTGACTGCGGAATCATTGACTGCTCGCCTAGGTGCGAATTGAGAATGATGCTTCTATTGAGGTTGGTTCAGCTGTGGCATGCTTCTCTCTGCATTTGAATTTTTTCCATTAGAGGTAGACACAAAAGCATACTTACGACGTTACGAATACCTTTTCATTGGTCTTTTTGATATCCATGGGCGTCAAATATCATCGCATTGCAATGGATCGGACTGGGTTGCATTTGACTGCATCATTTCGCCTGTATTCACTTTTCATTTCAACTGTACTTTATTCTATCTCCTCTTGTCTTTTCGTGGCGTTTTTCTATCAGTATCATCAACAGTATCGTTTTTTTGATTCAAGCTCATAACCCATCTCTTTCTATGTACAACATTGGTCTCAGGGGCTATAGGGGCGAGAATTGGGTTATACGGTTGATGTCGGAGTTCATATTGCATTGTGCTCTCCACAGATACTAGAAATCATCTTGAATCTTTACAAAGAGTCCTTTTCAGACACTCCTTGATAAGCCTTGGGCTAAAAATAGTTATTATGATGAATCCAGGATCAGGAGTTATTCCATTGAGCCGTAGATTTGTTAGCTTGTAGAAGTTTTAGAAGCTGGAACACGCCGTAGTACTGCTCTATTCAGGTCGAGAACATGATCTTAATAGGCAGCCTCCAAGCAGAGCACCACAATCCGGGAAGACATAGCTATTTGACTCAAGAATAGCTGTTTCAGTCTGTTCTCCCAGTATGATCACATGTCGCAGTAGACTGGTGAGAACTTTCTCCGTAGTAGAGGTCCAAGATGAAGTTGATAGTGGAGCTGTCCGAGCTGATAGCTTCGACGAATCACAATACATTGTCGGGACCCACCCTCAAAGCATCAATCACCTGGGCCACCATCTCGTGAACACTTGGACAGAGCTTCCTACACCTTCTTTCAACCCATCTCCTGGTCCAGTTCTTGCTCAATGTAGCTTTCAAAATGAAGCGAAGAGTGACATATATCACCGCGGCAGACGCAGAGTTTGACCCTTCGAAACAAGCAATTCTGGGCAAGGACACATTATCGATCCGAGGTCTGGATGCTGCCAAAGAAGAGCGCTTTACTTTTACTCAGACAGAACTTCCAGCGGAGGTGAGTATCACTACGGTATTAACCACTATTACGAGTGAACAAAGCTAACAGTTGTTTGCGCTTCGGGAAAGTAGCTTCTAGACAGTTTACGCAACACACTTGAACTTCATATACGATGGAGCACCGAACGAAATTACGATTCTGTGGCGCCGTTTTTGGCTCGCACATCTCCGGGGTTGCATGTATACCATGTATCGTCGGATAATGAACCATCAGGCGAGGAAACGTACGTGCAGAAAATTCGCCTGTCCTTCCAAGCCCAATGCTTACTTCGGTTTGAATGACAGAGACCGAATATGCCCGCTTGTTCAGAAGCTATTCGGAGACGATATCAAATGTGTATCGCAAGAGGAGTCATTTTCACAGTCCCCGAATGCGGTAGAATCATCTCAGTCAACTCAGTTCCACGATAACCTGCCCTCGATCGACCGCTTCGTCGCATTCCTTCGATCTATTCTTTGCGACTTGACGGATATCCAATGTGCCGATAGTATATCACATGTTTCGTTAGCAGATTCGATCGCCATTGATTATGACACTACAGCCGATACGATTACTCTATCTACATTCTGGTCTCAGCCGCATTCCGAAACGGCCTGGACGGAAGATATAGGTATAATTGGATCGAATGGGAAAGTCGAAGTCGGTATACTATCAAATGAAAAGTCTATAGATCCTGAGGATCTTACGCTGGGAGGGTATTTGGCAGTGGTGGGCCAAGATAGCAAGCTGAGTACGTATACCGCCGGTTTGTCTCGTGTTGCTGGACTAATATAAGCATGAAGAACCGACGCTATTCTCCTTCCCATCGCGACACCATGCCTTTCCAGACCATGCGAAATACATTTCGGCATTCAAGACGCCGACTGGATTACATCCCACTATGAAGATATCGATATCCCCTTCGGCTTTAATTCAGCCATCAGCTCCGATAGGCACGACGTGCGCTCTCCATACATATATGACACTCCCTTCGACGATATTTGCAGACAAGTACCAATTGTCTACAAAAGATTCCTTATTCTTGGAATCGCACAATCTCAAAGGATTGCGAGCTGTTTCAGGCGAGACGGATCTGGAGGCATCTGACTGGGTTCTTCCAGCTTGGGGATCAAATCTGCTCATTGAAATTGCCACACCTGCAGAAACCCAGACTGTAGAAGATGGTAGCTGGGATGTCACTATTCCCCTGCATCTACGGTACCTGAAGCCTACTGAAAGCGGACATCAGTCAACGTCCATCCCCTGGCCGATTGTATTCTGGGCATGCAGTGCAGAAGATACAGAGATGGGCATCAATCCATTTGACCGAGTTGATCTCGGCTACGACACGCTGTTCCCTCCCAAGACCTATTTTTACCACCTTCATCCGGAGAGCGACGGAGCGCTCATGCAAGAGATACAGGTCCCCGTGCTGCGGGCAGATACTGAGGGCGGACGATTGTTTGGGAATGCGACCTCTCAAGTAGAGCTTGGAACAGTTGCTGCAATATTGATAGGGTTCACCTGGGTTTTATGGAAGCTGGTGTCTACGTTAGGGTCTAGCCCGAAGGATTCATCAGATGCGAAGAAGAAGAAGAAATAAGCATTTACTCCGTATGCATTGGTTAGGGGATACTACGATACTAGCTGACCGCCTGATCGGCATAGCTGAATATAACTTCGCGATAAGCGGTCAATATGTAAACTTGATAAATCAGGCACTATCAAAGTTCGTAAGATAATGAGTCACGACCCTCCTGAATCGGCGTTCCCTCGAGCGGGCCCCTCTGTAATCCTGCGCACGTGATTGGCCCAACCGACCCGCCAGAGTGACGCCAGAGCGGTGAAGCACAGAAAGAGATTTAGTCCCTCTCAAAAGCTGCGAAATCTTCTCTCTTCTCTCCTTCTCTCCCTCTTCTCTCTCTGTATCCGCAACTTCAATCCAATCCACATCAAAACAATTAACCCTACCATGCCCTTCAATTGACATCAGTCAATCCACACCCTTTTCTAAATCATTCTTTCGACTCCGCCAGTACTGGTGAGAATATAGCAACCGCGCTTATGCGTGTATTCGTCTCCACTTTCACTTCTCAGGTATGTCTTTCTCTGGTCGTCAAAGGACTCCTTTGGACTCAGTGGCTAATTTTACTCTCTTTAGGACTACATTTCGGGTATGCTATACTCAACCTCTGTTCGAGATCTTATCATGTCAGCCATCAGCCACTAACAGCCTCTAGATCACCTCTGGAAAGCTCGTATCAATTAATTATCAGTCGTCTACCCGTTTCATATCACCTTTCATCCATCATGTTCGCCCAACTCTTCCGTTCGACGACTCTCCGAGCCACCCCGGTCGCCTCTGTGAAGGCAAGTCTTCCTCAGGTGCGGTCCATGGCCACCGTTGACCGCCGACGCTTTGAGCCGGCCACCCTTACGATCCGAAATGGCCCTGTCTTCCATGGCAAGTCCTTTGGAGCCAACACAAACATCTCCGGTGAAGCCGTTTTCACCACTTCCTTGGTCGGATACCCCGAGTCTCTGACTGATCCTTCTTACCGCGGCCAAATCTTGGTCTTCACACAGCCTTTGATTGGTAACTATGGTGTGCCATCAGCTGAGAAAGACACCAATGGCTTGTTGAAGTACTTTGAGTCCCCCAATTTGCAGGCTGCAGGTGTTGTTGTTGCCGATGTTGCTGAGCAGTACAGCCACTGGACTGCTGTTGAGAGTTTAGGAGAATGGTGCGCTCGTGAGGGTGTCCCTGCCATTTCTGGGGTTGACACTCGTGCTATTGTGACTTTCTTGCGTGAGCAAGGTTCTTCTCTTGCCCGTATCACTGTCGGTGAAGAATACGACGCCGACGAAGATGAGGCCTTTGTCGACCCTGAACAGATCAACTTGGTCCGTCAGGTCAGCACCAAGGCTCCCTTCCACGTCAGTGCTGCCAACCCTGAATGTCACGTAGCCCTGATCGACTGCGGTGTCAAGGAGAACATTCTCCGCAGTCTCGTTGGCCGTGGTGCCAGTGTCACCGTCTTCCCATTTGACTACCCCATTCACAAGGTGGCTCACCACTTTGACGGTGTCTTCATCTCCAACGGACCCGGTGACCCAACTCACTGCCAAGAGACTGTCCACCATTTGCGAAAGCTGATAGAAACTTCTCAAATTCCAATTATGGGAATTTGCATGGGTCATCAATTGCTTGCTCTCGCTGCCGGTGCCCGTACCGTCAAGCTCAAGTATGGTAACCGTGCCCACAACATTCCTGCGCTCGACCTTACCACTGGTCGCTGCCATATCACCAGTCAGAACCACGGTTACGCTGTGGATGCCGCTACTTTGCCTAGCGACTGGAAGCCTTACTTTGTCAACCTCAACGACTCCAGCAATGAGGGTGAGTCTATTCCTACTGTATGTTAAACCAGATACTAATTGTTGCAGGTATGATCCACAAATCTCGCCCAATTTTCAGCGCCCAGTTCCACCCCGAAGCCAAGGGTGGACCATTGGACTCTTCGTATTTGTTCGACATCTACCTCGACAGTGTGAACAAGTACAAGCAGAACCAGAGCGTTTTCCAGCCCACCCGTGAAACCCGCCCCAGCCCTTTGTTGGTTGACCTTTTGCCCAAGGAGCGTGTTGGTGTTGCGCCTACCACCGGTGCGTTGAACGTCGCTCGCACTCCGGCTGCTCCTGCACCTGTTTCTGAACAGGCTCCTGCTGCCGCTGTTGCTGCTGCTTAATTGTCTTTTCTGGGTTTTTCGTTCTGGGTCGGAGTTGTTCATATTGTTTAGGATATCAGGTTCATAATGCAAATTACAAATACTATTTTCGTCTACGTAAGCCTATATCAATTGAAGCATTGTGATTGTTAATTAAAAAAGTATTGTAGCCAAAACCACATTGATAGAATTGCACTAGTAGCTTCGACTAGCTCAAAAAGATGAGTACTGGGTAAAAAAGAAAACAAACTTCAAATCCGCTCATCGACGCCCCGAAAAACCAACGCCTATGTATATGCTTAAAAAACATCAGAGAAAAGTAAAACCTCATAACCCATCATAACCATCATAACATCTTCCTTTCATCAGACGTTCAAAAAGGGGGAGAGTGATTTTAAGACAAAACATCCCTCAAAACCTCCTTCTGAGCCGTCGTCAAACTGGTCGGAAACTTGACATTCACTTTAACCACCATATCGCCCCTTTCGTTCGGTTTCTTGGAGATTGGCATGCCCAATCCCGGGAATCGCTCTTCGTAACCGGGTTGTGTGGGACCGGGCTTTGAGACTCGGATTGATTTTCCGTCGATGGTTTTTACGATGCGTTCCCAGCCTGTTAGGGCTTCTTTGAGGGAGAGGTCGACTGTTGTTATGAGATGATCGCCGCTTCGTTTGAGGGTTGGGTGTTCTTTCTATCAGATCGTTAGCATCTATCCATCTATCAAATTGGATAAGTTAAAGGGTTGGGGGACATACCTCTGTAACGACAAGATGAACATCTTGACGACCGCCTTCCTCCTGGTCTCCGACACCCTTATATTTCAGCTTTGAGCCTGTCCGCAGACCAGGTTTGATTTTGGCTTCGAGCGTGATGTCCTGCACAGTCCGTTTGCCGGTGGAGTCGAACGTCTTGCTCTTCGTCGTGACTTTTTTGGTTGTACCATTGAATATTTCTTCGAGTGTCAGATTGAGTGGTTTTTCGACAACCTGAGGTTCTGGTGTAGGGTCGCGACGAGCACCGAATGTAGCGCCCGGTCCTCCTCCTCCAGCAGACGTCCTTGCTCCTCGGGCACCGGCACCACCTAGCCCTGCACCCAGGAACTCAGCGAATATGTCGTTATCATCGCCAAAGCCCATGCCGCCACCACCACTCTTCGCGAAGTTCTTGAATATGTCTTCCGGATTGCTAAAGTGGAATGTACCTGCGCCGCCGGGGCCGGTCGAGAAGCGGTATGTGCGTGTACCGCCTCCGCCTGGAGCACCACCGCCCATATTGGCGAAGTTGAAGCCGCCTGGCATTCCGCCTGGTCCTGGTCCTGCTCCTGCTGCGGAGGGGGGTGGTCCGCCGCGAAGGAGGTATTCGAGGCCGAATTGGTCGTATGTTTTCCGTTTTTCAGGGTCGGAGAGGACTTCATAGGCTTGTGAGACCTCTACACAACGTTAGCATTCAATACAGGAAGTGAAGATGGGAAGAGGGGAGGGGGAAAGGGCATACCTTTGAATTTCTCAGCGGCCTTTGGGTTATCCTTGTTCTTGTCAGGATGGTGCTTCAGTGCAGCCTTCCTGTATGCCTTCTTGATCTCATCTTGAGTGGCGTCCGGCTTGATGCTTAGGGCATCGTATAGTTTTGTTTCTGCAACCATGTTGTATGTAGCGTATCAAGTTCGACTCAAATCGACTCGCAAAGTTTGGTAAGAATCGAGAGTGAGGAAAGAGTGTATTAATATGGAGCGTCAGACTGCAATACAAGCGTGGCGTGGATGGAGATCATCACCCCACTACTGTATACACATGAGACAAGTCGAACACGGTAGAAGATTCCGTGAACGTGATTGGGGAATGGCTAGTCAATTGACTTTGTTGCTAAAAGTCGTACGATGTCGGTTTAGTATAGGTGTCGACTTTCAAGAAGGGGTATGGAGAAGGAGGAAGAGAAGAAGTAATGGCGGTGGAGGTCAAATTCTTATTATGACGTTTAAGCCTGAGCTTAGGGTCACGTTGGGCTTCATGTGTCTCGAATGTTCGAGAACATTCTATGCGGTGGCAGGAGGAGCTGGATATGTCTCACGACTTCAAGAAGAAATAAATATATATAAATCCCGTCCTATCTCCTTAGTATACAAATATAGGTTTCCTCGTCAGTTATATTCATCATTTCATGTTGTTGCGGCGTTGTCCATCGGATCTCTAATACTAGCGGGAGTGTGGGGTGTGACGTCGTCTCTATCGTGACCACTCCATGTCTATCAGAGTGACCTCCAACGTTATTGCTTCAATAATGTAGCTATGCCAGTATAGATGGCTATATCAGAGTATATAAGACATGCGTCATGCGTTAATAACAATTGGAAAAATATAGACTCTCATTTGCCTGAGGCGACAATGTGGCGTGTCCTTTCGCAGTGATGTACACTACCAGGCAGTGATTGGATCAATAATTAGTTGCTGTAGTGTCGAGCTCTTTCAGAGAATTTGAGGATGGCCAGGGTTTGCTCCAATTATACTACGTAGTAGATCAAATGGGAAGCTCATGAGAGGATTGTAGCTTGTCCGTCAAGTTGATTTTGTGCTCGATCTGCTCGGTGTCATCTATGCCGGTAGTCATTTTGAATGGCATATGGGGCACATTGAGAAGCCAAGGAAGTCCGCTTAAATGCTCCTTAAAAACTTGAAATTAGAAAATATCATTAATCTGTACTGGTCTTTGTCTTCACGGGTGTGATACTCCGGCGATTTCGGCGCTGGCGGTTGAACGGCGGGTACTGTCGGCCACTCGGCTATTATATAGACACTAGTATTGCAGCCTCAGGCATCCCTTCCTCCACCAAAGCTGCCGATTCCGACGCCGCTCTTTTATCTTCTTTGATCCTTGCTATACCTCTCTCAACCACAGTTGTCTAGCTACGATTATAGACAGATACTCTTTACAAAGAGTGTCATTGAATCTTGCCACGGGGTTATCCATCCACAATGGCGAGCGGGTTGAGGATCTTGGTCCCCGTCAAGCGGGTGATTGATTATGCCGTACGTTATTCAACACATACTCTGAAGCCTCACCTTGACATGAAAAACAATAACTAAGGAAGTCTACAGACCAAACCGCGCATCAACAAGACACAAACCGGCGTCGAAACCGCCGGCGTAAAACACTCCCTCAACCCCTTCGACGAAATCAGCGTCGAGGAAGCAGTCCGTCTCCGCGAGAGAAAAGGCCCATTGAAAGTCGAAAACATCCTCGCTCTATCCGCCGGTGGTGCCAAATGCGCCGACACACTCCGCACAGCTATGGCCCTGGGCGCCGACAAGGCATTACACGTTGACGTGCCCGAATCCGCCGACGGTGGCCCCGAGCCATTGACGATCGCAAAGCTATTGCAGGGCGTTGTGCAGAAGGAAAATATCAACATGGTCTTGCTGGGTAAACAGGCGATTGACGGCGATCAGGGACAGACGGGACAGATGTTGGCGGGACTGTTGGGCTGGTCGCAGGCGACCCAAGCTAGTAAAGTGGACATTAAGGATGAGAGTGGTACCGTGGAGGTTACCCGTGAAGTTGACGGTGGTGTCGAGACGTTGAGGGCCAAATTACCGATTGTTATTACGACCGATCTGCGATTGAATGAGCCTCGCTATGCCAGTTTGCCCAACATCATGAAGGCCAAGAAGAAGCCCTTGGAGAAGAAGACGCTGGCGGATTTTGGAGTTGAGGATAAGCGCCGACTGAAGACTGTGAAGGTTACTGGTAAGCCAGACTCTTTGTCTTTTGAGTATTGCAATCTGTGCTAATGTCTGCATAGAACCACCCCCAAGACAAGGCGGCGGTACAGTGGAGGACGTCGATGGACTCGTTTCCAGATTGAAGGAACTCGGCGCTCTATAAAATGAGACCCTAAATGATAGATGATGTTTTTGATGTACAATATACAAGTGAGCACGAACTATTTGATGCTAAGCAGACGTATTCGTATCCAAATGGCCAAATACGGAAGGCGCGACTGCCGGCTCAGTACCTGCCCTAAACGGAAGCGCTTTCCTCAACCTCAATTTTGTATACGTTACACCGTGCCCTGTGCCCTGTCCCCTGATCTACCTAGGTACTGAGTAGATAATGCCATGCAGCAGCATTCGTCGCATTCGAGAATCGATAGATCGGAATGAACATCTTATCTTGCGTCTGATACATCCCCACTAGTCGCCAATGTGCTTCAATAGTCTGACTGCACAGTGCAGAGATTTCTTTTATTTCCTTTCTTTTTCACGAATCTGAATAATGACTATCGAATCAGATCGGCTCGCTCTCGGAGAAACAGGGAAGCTCGGAAGACATCCATTGAAGGATCATGGTAGACTCAGCAGAGAAAGGTTCCACTGCACGTCACCCGGCCACAGTCGAGGGGCAATGACATATGCATCCATCCGCTGTGCCTGCTCCGTCTGATTGATCACATCGCCCGCGCCACCCGGTTAACAAGGCCAGTCTGCAATTACTAACCATGACCATTCACTCCAGCCTGTTAACTAGTTAGTGAGCAGATGGAGTCTTATTAATAGCTGCGCACTCCGTACGACGCCTACGTACTGACCATTCCGGCTCAGCCGGCCAGACGCAACTGTTAGGCGCGGTCGTTCTTGCCATTTAAGCCCCCGGAGATCCTGACGAGGCTGGATTTCTTCGAAGATTCTATTCACTTGATTTCCATTATCGACTGAAGCGGAAGTCTGAAGTACTATGTAAGCATCATCATCATCCTTCCAGTTTGCGATCTGAATACATGCATCGTCTGAAGTCGCATTCCCGATTTCAGATGGATCCGTGAAATTGATTGGAAATGGATGTATTAATTGTGCTTTAGCGACGTTTCCGATCTCGTATTACCTGGTGGTTGTAAGTCCACGATCCATTCACATTCCATACCAACCGCTCAATGGATCGCAAAGGCTGATACCGCGGCGCATTCTTTAGGCTGCATTCCCGCGCACCAGACTTGACGGCTCTCGCGCCGTGACTTTAATATATTTGGCCTTCATTTGAGGTTGGTTTTCTCATACCCAGTCGCTGCCAGCAGTCTCAAATGCTCTTCTTTGTTTTTGCGCGAGGGTACTACCTTGTCGCTTTGCGGCACCTTACTGATGGCGTCGAATACTGATTATCAGGCCGGTCCATACGCCATGTCGCAACGAAATTCGTGGAAGGACTACTCAAAAAAGGGCCTCGGCTTTGGAAAGAAGGGATTCGACAAGGCATGGCAGGCTCTCGATAAGCTAGGTGCTCCCGTGAATCGGCTTTCGAACCGGGTTGGCGCAGAGGCATTCTGGCCTACAACGCTGGATAAAGAGAGCGACAAAGCAGCCCGTATCCTCAGAAGTTTCTGCAAAGATGGCTTCTATGACCAGATTGACGCAGACGCAGCGGCCAAGGCTGCGCAGCAGAAAGAAATCGCCGATCCAAAACAAAAGATTGATCGACCGAACGGCAAGCAACGGGTATTAGTCAAGATTCCCACAGACGTTATCAAGAAAGCCAAGGGTATCGCCATATTTACAACCATGCGCACCGGACTTTGGTTCAGTGGTGCTGGCGGCAGTGGAGTCTTGATGGCTCGCATCCCAGAAACCGGCGAATGGAGTCCGCCTTCCGGTATTCTACTACACACTGCGGCTATCGGATTCCTGGTTGGTGTTGACATCTACGACTGCGTCGTTATTATAAATACATATGAGGCTCTCGAAGGGTTCAAGAAATTACGAGCGACCCTCGGTGGAGAGCTCAGCGCAACAGCCGGTCCCGTCGGAGCTGGTGGCATCCTCGACAGTGAAGTTCACAAGCGACAAGCACCAATCTGGACATACATGAAGAGCCGAGGTCTCTACGCAGGTGTCCAGGTTGATGGTACAATCATTGTCGAAAGAACAGATGAGAATGCTCGCTTTTACGGACGAAAAATATCAGCACACGAAATTCTGTCCGGCAAAGTTACACATCCACCCGAATCCATTCGAACTCTTATGCGGACGCTCAAAGCTGCGCAAGGTGACCAAGACGTGAGCGAAAGCGAATTACCACCCGCTGGAGAGGCCCCTGCTGATCACATCATTATCAACGAGAACGATGGTTTTGGTGTTCCGGCGGCCGATGATCCTGACCCATATGGAGTGCGTGCTTTAGAAGAGCAAGGCATGTTCATTCGTGAAGCGGGAACGCACAACCGTCCAAGTCAAGAGGTCTTTGAATTCCGCCCTAGTCCTTCAAGTCCAATTTATAACTCATTCGTTAGACAAAGCATTGATTCGTCACCGCGACAGAGTTGGCGGACCAGTATGCAAAGCACAAAGAGCTATGTTAGTCAGGGGACCCAAACAGAAGAAATCCAACCCACACAGCCTCGTTCAATTAGCGTCGCCTCGTCTCGCAGCCTTCGAGACACGGCAGAGTCGCCTGTTGAAAACCCATGGGACACGCCTGACACTTCGGAAGATCATGATGTTCCGTCTGATAGCAATGGTGATTTTGAAATTCATGACGCGAGCACCACAGTTGCCAAGCCTGAGCCTGCTCGTCCAGTTATCTCGACTCCAAGGGATGAGAGTCCTTCGGCAGCGAATTTCTCGCGCCCACGCCTAGTCACAATTCCTAAGAGAATCCCGCCTGCGCTTCCTCCACGCAATCCTGTTCGCAGGCGTGGATCGCAATCCACTCAGGGGTCGGTCGTCGCTGGCCCTACGTCTCCATCTGCCTCCACACATGGCGAAGCAATTGCCATTGATTCTACGTCTGATAATGAAAAGACTTCTGTTGAGAAAGCACAGGAAGATGCCAAAGAAGCGCCCCTCGATGCTCCTGCGGCCACTGAAGAAGTCCACGAGACACCAGCTGTGGAAAAAGACGAATTCCATTCGACCTCGACTTCACCTACGGAAGAGTTGAAAACTGTTGAACTGAAGGATGAGGCGAAAGATGAGACAAAGGAAGAAGCCAAAGAAGAATCGAAACCAGAAGCGGAAAAGGCGACATAAATGCACGGTATGGTTGATGAAATACTTTCGGCACGGCGTTTTCAATGTCTAGGTTGGTTGATTATGTTCCGGTACCCTGTCTCTCAATGGTTTTTATATGTGTGATTCCCCAATTCGTCGCGATGGATCTGCTACTCTATTTTTAATATTTGTTTTCAGGGGTTGGTTGCATTGCACGTGTTGCACATGTTTGACGAAGCATTGATTTGATTCTATATATTCTACCTACATTGATATTATATGCAGATATGATTTGACTTGACATATCAAGACCACAATATTCATAAGTTCGGGAAGCAGGGGCCCAGGCAGCAATGAGGCCCACGACTGCCTAGCGTGGGACATGCCAGCGCGTGAGCCTATAACCGAGCTCCGTACACGATGGAGCTAGCCATTAGCTCCATCATAGCTTCAGCCTCAACACTATAAGAGAGCCACTCCGTACACCTCTTTTGTTTATTTCTTGTTCACAATTTCCACTTGTCAATTTCCCAATCAATGCCAATTCCTTCATTTCCCAGCGTCTCTCGTCTGTCTGGTGGTGACTTGTCTGTGTGACCTACCCATAAACATCAACAATGGCCAAACCATTTAGGGGGTCGGTAATTGCTCTGAGCGGCAGCTTCCCTCTTACCCAGGGTGTGTTTTTCCCCTTTCTCACACCCACTCGCAATGATTTATTTCAGACGACTGGTTGCTAATCATCTCAATCATCGCTTCTTTTCTGTAGACAATCTGAAACAGATCATTGAAGATGGAGGTGGGGAGTTCACCCCGAAAGTGAACAATTGCACCCATCTGGTGACCACGCTTAAAGCCGCCGTAAGCACCAATAACAAATGTAAGTAGTTACTAAATTTGGCAACGACAACAAATCCACATCAACTAAACATTGGACACTTCGATTTCAGTCAAACAAGCTTCTGCTCTCGATAAATGCCACGTTGTGTCTCTTGAGTGGCTCCTCGAGAGCAAAGACAAGAAGAAAAAAATGGCCGAAAAGAAGTTTTTGGTTGGCGACAAGGACGATCAACAGGACTCTACAGCACAGAATGCAGTAGCACCAGCGCCAGCGACTGTCTCAGACAAGAAGAGAACTGCCTCAGCAGCTGTTGATGGAGTCCAGCGCCCGTCGAAGAAGAAGCGTGATGAGCAGAAGGCGGAGGAGAAGAAGATTCATGTCCCTGTCGATGAGGGGTGCAAGGAGGGTGGTAAGCTGTGCTGATTCTCCAAGATTCATTACACTGTGGCTAATCGATTCAGCTGGGTATGAGGTTCTCATTGATACGGATGGAGTGATCTGGGTATGTTTCGACCCTTTATTATTTAGACTCTGGCTGATTAGAGCAGGACGCCTCGCTCAACTTGACTAGCTCAAGTAACAACAACAACAAATTCTACCGCATTCAACTACTCAAATCCAAGACAAAGCAGGATTCATACTGTTCCTGGACACGCTGGGGTCGCGTCGGCGAAATGGGTGCAGGCGCCATGCTCGGACCAAGCGATTTCGAAACTGCCAAAAAATCATTCGAAAAGAAATTCAAAGACAAATCTGGTCTCGCTTGGAAGGATCGATTGAATGATCCCAAACCTGGCAAATACTCGTTCATCGAAAAAGACTATGAAGAAGATGATCCAGATGCAGAAGAGGCCAGAGCGGCCAAGAAAAACAAGCAAAAGCCAGACGAAGACGAACGCCCGCTTCCTGAAAGCAAGCTCGCGAAGCCTATTCAGGAAGTTGTGTCACTTATTTTCAATCAGGAATACGCGATGCAGGCATTGCAGGATTTGAATTTCGATGCGAACAAGTTGCCTTTAGGAAAACTCAGCAAGCGCACTCTGCAGACTGGTTTCCAGGCATTGAAGGATCTGTCAGAATTGATTAACGATCCATCTCTTGCAATGAGCAGATACCAACAACCTCTTGGTCCGGCTCTGGAGACTCTCAGCAACCGTTACTTTACCATCATTCCTCATGCATTCGGTCGCAATCGACCACCAGTGATCAGTCAATCGTCCATGCTGAAAAAGGAAGTCGAGCTGCTTGACAATTTGACGGATATGGAGATTGCGAATCAGATCTTTAGTGAATCTCTTACCGTCGACAATGAGATTCACTTCTTGGACAAACAGTTTGAGGGTTTGAGATTGGACGAAATGACGCCACGTAAGTTTTCTATTCGTCCAAGATAAATGGTGGGAACATTGACTGACAGATACAGTGGACCATAAATCATCGGAGTTTGAGGAGATTTCTAAGTATCTGGTTGGAGCAGCTGGGCCGACTCACCACTGGAACCTCAAGGTATGCACTTGCTTTCTATCAAGTTGAGAGTGATTTCTAATTGAAATCATCAGCCGCAAGATATTTTCCGCATCGAACGTAATGGCGAACACGACCGCTTCGAACAGGCTGGAATGACCAAACTACCCAACGACAATCGTCGACTTTTGTGGCATGGTTCTCGCTCCACCAACTTCGGTGGTATCCTCAGCCAGGGTCTGCGCATTGCACCTCCAGAAGCCCCTGTAAACGGCTACATGTTCGGCAAGGGTGTCTACTTTGCCGATATCTCCACAAAATCAGCTGGTTACTGTGCTTCTTACTCCAGTCGAGGTGTCGGTTTGATGCTTCTCTGTGAAGTCCAGCTAGGGAACCCAATGCAGGAGCTCGTCCATGCAAGCTATACTGCTGGTGACGACGCCAAATTAAACGGAAGACTGGCCACCCTCGGGATGGGAAGCACGATTCCTCAAGGATGGAAGGATGCTGCATGCGTGCACCCGAGTTTGCAGGGGGTTGTCATGCCTGATGTATCGCATGGACTGGAGACGGTGGATCAACAGACTCGCAGCCTGCTTTACAATGAGTACATTGTCTATGATGTTGCTCAGATCCGGCAGCGCTATTTGTTGAAGGTGAGCATGTAGATTGACATGAGTGGTCAAGTGACACTATGTCTACTATTCTGTATTCTAGTCTGTATCAAAACAAATCAGAAGCGTCAAACAATCGAAATGATCATGATCAATGTATAAACGATCTACTGGTCAACTGATCCTGTAGTTAAGTTGATCGATGTGCAATCTCCATGCTTATCGGAGTCTCTGATAAGAAGGCTTGGCGATAGGCAGACTCGAATCCGAGTCCGTTTCACTGCCATCCAACACTCCGTACATCATCACATTCATTCTTTTGTTTGGAGTTTGTTATTATGCTTGTGCTATATTGAACATTGATAACGAGTCACTGATGATCTCGTATCCCATCATTTCAGCCCATATACCGGTATACTCGTTCCCTCGGCATAGGGGCTTATCGCGCTCTACATCAACAACATCACTCTTTGAGAATCGCTCCTTTACATGATCGTTCATAAACTTGCTGCGTTTTGAGTATCGAAATGATCCGCTCTTTTCTCGCTGCAGCTGGCCTAGCTGCTACCGCAACCGTCTCGGCGCAATACTTTCCTCCTCCGCGCGAGGGTCTCACCGTTATCAAGTCCAATGTGACCGACGGCGTGACCATATCCTACAAAGAGGTCAGACCGATCTTTTCTCACTTTATTTCTCATCCATTCTGATTTTGTGGGTTGTATAGCCAGGAATCTGCGAAACAACCCCCAACGTCAAATCCTTCTCCGGCTACGTGCACCTCCCACCGCATACCCTCGACGAGGAGGTAAACCTCGACCAAAACTACTCCATCAACACATTCTTCTGGTTCTTCGAATCGCGGCACGATCCTGCCAACGCTCCTCTGACAATATGGATGAACGGTGGACCAGGGTCATCATCTATGATTGGACTATTTCAAGAAAATGGACCCTGCAGAGTAAATGCGGATTCGAATTCGACGACCCTTAACCCACATTCGTGGAATAATTATGCGAATGTTATATATATCGATCAACCGAATCAGGTCGGGTTTAGTTATGATGAGTTGCAGAATGGGACGTATAATCTGGTCACGGGTGAATTGAAGCCATTAGACCAAACGTCGTCCGTTCCGGAACAAAACAGCACATTTTTGGTGGGCACGTTCCCGACTATCGAGGGTACGCGGTCGACGGCCAACAACACGGAAAATGCGGCAAAGGCGTTGTGGGAGTTTGCGCAGGTGTGGTTTTCGGAGTTCCCAGAATACAAACCTGGAGATGATAAAGTGAGTCTGTGGACGGAGTCGTATGGTGGACGATATGGACCTAGTTTTACGGCGTTTTTCCAGCAGCAGAATCAAAAGATTGCAGATGGGAGTTTGCAGGGACATCACTCGATTCATATGGATACACTGGGGATTATAAATGGGTGTGTGGATTTGTTGACGCAGGATCTGAGTTATCCGAATTTTGCGTATAACAATACATACGGTATTGAGGCGATCAATCACACTGTTTATGAAATGGCTCTTGATGCATGGGATAAGGAAGGCGGTTGTCGAGATCAGATACTGGAATGCCGTGCCCTCGCTGCTGTGGGCGACCCTCTGGCTCTGGGGAACAACGAGACGGTCAACAGTGCGTGTGCCAATGCATCTGCCTGTAATGGCTTGGAGGGACCGTACATCGAATTTGGTGGTCGTGGATACTACGACATTACGCACGACGCCCTCGATCCGTTTCCGCCGAATTACTTTATGGGGTATTTGAGTCAGAGCTGGGTTTTGGGTGCAATCGGTGCTGCGGTTAACTGGACCGAAAGCGTGGAGTCTGTATACAACGCTTTCCAGAACACGGGTGACTACGCCCGTTCTGATGTTTTGGGTTATTTGGAGGATATTGCGTATGTTCTGGACCAAGGCATCAAAGTAGCCCTTGTGTATGGCGATCGTGATTATGCATGCAACTGGATCGGGGGAGAAGAAGTCAGTCTCGCCGTCGAATACAGCGACGCGGACAGATTCAGGTCTGCGGGTTACGCAGACTTGTATACCAACGAAACTTTCATCGGCGGCAAGATTCGTCAATACGGTAACTTCTCATTTACTCGTGTATATCAAGCGGGTCACGAAGTACCCGCCTACCAACCCGAGACCTCATTTGCGATTTTCAATCGATCACTGTCAAACTTGGACATTGCGACTGGCCAAATCTCGACCGTGGAGAATGCGACGTATGCCACCGAGGGACCGTCGAGTACATGGGACGTCAAGAACGAGGTTCCGCCCATGCCGGAACCGATGTGCTACGTTCTCGCGCTCTGGGCGACGTGTACGGAGGATGAGGTGGAAGCTATCGCCAATGGCACGGCGGTGATTGAGGATTATATCCTGGTCAAGGAGGACCGAACATCTAAGACTGTGCCGTTTTCTTCTCCTCTGCCGATTGAGCGCCCGGCCGAAGAGGAGGAGATGAAGGAGCAGGATGGATGGTTTCAGGTCGTTTTGTCGCTGTCTGAGTTTTTTGATGTCCTTTTGTAATTATACGTTCAATGTTGAGTTAGTATTTACGTACTAGTTAGAATTTGTTCCAAAGGCAGGTATGTGCCTAAAGGCTCCAGGCTATGTAGTAGTTGTTTAGGGCTTAGGGTTCCGTCACGCCACGGACATTATCATACCCTCAGGAGGAGAAGAGAGCTCCGCAACTTGGCTGCTGGTCCAGACTACGCGTACTGTGCCTGGTGCTGAATCCGGCACAGCAGCATAGAGTAATGGCTGCAATAGTTTTGTGAGTAGGAATGGTCCCAAGCAATTTGTAGCAGGGAATCAGGACGGCCCGGCTGACTCTTCCACCAGGTCGGATCTTTCAAAAACTGCGGATTCGCTGGGTAGATATCTATTCAACCATGACCATCGGCAGTTCTAATTTCATCAGGAGCCGTTCGAACCAAGGGACCGTATCGGGGGTGAAGCTGATTGAAGTCGTGGACAATGGTTCCTCGAAGGAGAGCCCAAATAAAAGGGAGACGGGTGTCGGACCAGCCCCGACGCCCTGGAATATGAGCAAGTGGATGCAGATAGAGATTGTATATATCTGTAATCAGCATATACTAATGTTCAAATTGTCATTTAGTTCCCATATCGTACGGAACAGGAACCTAGATACCATCAAAGAGGCCACAGCCAAAGCGCTGATAACAGTAGTAAGCAAAATCTTGCTGCAAATCAACAGCACAACCACGATGGCAGGAGCTGGAGGAATACAGCGTGGGTTAGTGATGACATATGAGATAATAAAGAAAAGCAACATTCCAACAATTCAGAAAAGATCACCTACATTATACCTGGGGAGTGTATTACCGTACATTACTGTATAGCATTACATCGTACGTATTTGTTGCGTGCAGGTGTTAAATATAGCTAATCGCTGTCATTTTCAGCCATTATTATTTGATTTCATCCTGACACATCAACCCATGTGCCTCATCGTGTCATAGGCACTGTCCGCTATTGGGAGAAAATATATTCTTACCTTATCCCTGGATGCAACATGGAATATACCCAAGATTGCTGTCTGGGCGTAAGTGTACGCATTCCTAATTCATGAGAGAACACAAAAGTCCTATACGAAGCAAACGCTATCTAGGTAATGATTAGGATGATGCTTCTATACATACCTAAGAAGGCAACCAGCTTCTCCCAAATCCTTAGTCATATCTGGGGTTCTCGCAATAGTCAAATGAGGAGCAGCAAGCGCACTGGTCTCATCTCGTAAACCGTGGGAAGGACTGCATAGTCAAACGTGTAACTAACTAAAGAAACATGTTCAGATATTGTGATATAACTTACCAACCGTAATAGGAAAATGCGAAGATTTACTCAAAATTTAACTTAATTTTTGAGTAAAGTGGGACGGTGGAGAGGATGTAGCTGGTCTGATTGGCTGTAAGGCAGTATAGATTTAAAGGTTAAGTGGGGAAGCCAAGATCTAGTTTCGTTCTCTTAAATTTGAATTCATTATATATGATTAGGGTTAAGAATATTTTGAAGTCACCAATATCCAACATACATCGGCCCCAGTGCGACACGAGGCGCTGAGACAAAAAAAGCCTCAACTTACATAGTACAAACTGCCAGAAAAAAAAATAAGAATAAAGTATACGTAGATCTTAGATTCCACATGATTTACTTTCAGCCGCAGCTGAGGATCAGATGGGCCATTCTCTATTTTGTGATCTACTGGGAATCTTCCCGATGGTTGGTTTGCTGAGGATAGAACGAACCTCGGAGGAACTGCCGACCGACATCGGCTAATCCATATAGTGAGTCTGTAAGGCCAAGCTCACTACGGACACTGCGCGGGCCGCTTGACCTAGAGTCTCGTATGCTGAAGTGCCTAGGATATTTCGAGTGAATGGAACTAAGAAATGCCATGTACTTACGTACTACGTAGTACTAAGTAGTAAGCACTACAGCGAGCTATTCCATATCGCTGGTTTTATTATACATTCGCTCGTGTAGATTCTTCTCTTTTCTTTTTCTTCTTGTTTCTTTGTTACTTCATCGCGTGCGCAATTGAGAAAGTCGAGAATGAATACCGCGATTTCAGATGACAAAATGACTGCATTCAGTACAACGTCTCAATCCTCTTGCACTCTGTAAGAATCTAACATCGACAGACAATGACCCCGACATACACGGCAAGGGCAAGCCCGAAACCGACATCGAGTCGCCCATCGACATTCCGCAACTCACCACCACCACAGAGCGCAGATTAATGGCCAAGGTTGATTTGCACGTCCTTCCGTTTCTGTGTGTCTTGTATCTTATGGCTTTTCTTGACCGGTTCGTCCTTTTCTCTCCCGTCGCGTCGGGTTAATTCGACTGATGGCTGATTCTCTTGAATAGGGTGAATATAAGTAATGCAGTACTTTTCGGCCTGCAGCAAGATCTCCATATTCAGACGGGGACAAAGTATAATACTGCCTTGACGATTTTTTTTATTCCGTATATTATTTTTGAGGTATCCAATCTTTACATATCGTGAGGGTTTAGTGAGCTAATGATTAGGATAGATTCCATCAAACATACTGCTAAAAAAATTAAAGCCGCATGTCTGGTTGTCATTTTGTATGGGCATGTTTGGTTTCGTTATGGTCATGCAGGGTCTGGTACAGAATTGGGGTGGTCTGATGGCTACTCGCTTCCTTCTGGGTTTGTTTGAGACTGGCATGTAAGTATACCTCATGATGCTCTCAATGCCTAGCTATGTACTGATCCATGCGGCAGGTTTCCGGGATGTACGTATCAACAACCTTGATAACATTGACATCATCACTCATCTAATATTGACAGGCTTCTACCTCATGTCCTGCTGGTACACCCGCGGCGAAGCCCAGAAACGCTTCTCCTTCTTCTTCGGCTCTGCGACTCTTGCCGGCGCATTCGGCGGCGTCCTGGCCTACGGAATTGGCAAAATGAACGGTATCCGAGGCTACAAGGGCTGGCGCTGGCTTTTTATCATTGAGGGGTTGTTGACTATAGTGATTGCCGTTATATGGTTTTGGACTCTGCCTGATTTCCCGGAGACTGTGGGATGGTTAGATGAGGAGGAGAGGGCGTTTATTAAGGCCAAGTTGGAGAAGGATACGGGAAAGTCGGCGCATGCGCAGGCTATTACGTGGAGGGATGCGTTGGGTGTTTTTAAGGATTGTAAGTTTTCCGCCTGGTTAACGGGCAAACCATCTAATGGTTCTTCTAGACAAGATATTCGTCGGAGGATTGGCATATTTTGGACTTATTGTTCCGGCTTATGGTATTTATCACTTTTCTGCGTCTAGGATAGATGACTGATTGAGAGTAGGATACGCCTACTTTGCCAACTCCATCATCAAAAGCTACGGCTATAGCGGTATGTAGCATCCCCATCAAGCGATGTACACAACTAACTCGATCAGCTCTCACCACTCAACTATACTCCGTCCCACCCTGGGCAGCAGCATTCGCATTTTCCCAGGTAGTTGCCTACTTCTCCGACAGATTACGCCATCGATTCTTGTTTACTATTATTCCGATATGTATTACACTGGTGGGCTTGGCCATGTTACTTAACATTCACAATCACAGGCATGTCGAGTACGGAGCTTTGTTCTTGGTTACCTCGGGCACGTACTCTGCCATGCCTGTCATTGTATGTTGGTTTGCCATGAATCTGGGCGGACATACAAGGAGAAGTGTGGGAACAGCATGGCAGGTTGGATTCGGAAATAGTACGTCCATCCCTCTCTTCCACTTGACGAAATATACTGACAATGATAGTCGGCGGAATCATCGCTACGTACTCATTCCTCTCGAAAGATGCGCCGGAGTATCGTAATGGGTTCATCATCTGCATTTCCTTCACATGTCTGTCGGCGGTAGCTTGTATTGTATACTTGCTCGGAATTTGGCATGCGAATCGTCAGAAAGATCGTAATGCCGCGTTCTCCAATCCGGAAGTCAGTGGTCATCTGACTGATGAGGATAAGACGGAGGATTTGGGAGATTTGGCGCCTAGTTATCGGTATATTTACTAGATATGAAGGAAGACAACGGTTTCAATTGCTCCAAACTTAGAGTTGAGGTAGCTAGATAGCTACAATTGATTGACCTGGGTCAATACATGAGGACTTTTCCACACATCCTCTTTGTAACCCACACGAGTTATCACACCACACCCACAATACCATTCTATTGAAAATTTTCGTACAGGATGAGGATCCAGTTCAAATTACAAAATGATATTCCCACCGAAGCCGGAGTGACGTAAAAAATCTTGCGCCTGAAAAACAAGGCACTCCGGCCCCGCGATAACCTTCCGCAACAGGCTAGCGCGGCATCTTAGACGAGAAGCTTAGTCAGCGCCCACACACATTCAAAGCCGCTGGGAAGCTCTCTCATCTTGATCATTCCTACAACCATCTCCTCATTTTCAAAGACAAGTGTAAGTTGCCTTTCGCCCATCAATTGTTGTTTATATCATTGCAGATGATTAGTATAATTGCAACGACCATACCTGGTCAATGCAATTGTCCGACTTGCTGCCGATACGAGCTCAATTGACGTCGTTGTTTTGACTCGAGCTCCTGCTAACATGCCCTGACAGTCTCGAAACATCTGCGAAGATGAGAGCTAAGTGGAGAAAGAAGCGCGTTCGCCGTCTCAAGCGTAAGAGAAGAAAGGTCAGAGCCAGATCGTAAGTACTCGTCGTCCCTACATATGATATGTTCAGGGTAGTGGTTAATTGTGTCACAGCAAATAAACGCTCGGCCCCTCCATCTCAGTTCTCTCATGATGAAGCCTTCCGTTGAATAATCAAACACGACATAATGAGTTTTATTCGAAACATCATTCCTTTCTCGATCGGGATTGCCCAAGAGCTCGCCTTGTGATTTTATCTTCTTTATTATTGCCAGCCGAAAAATCGTTTATCTGGAGCTGTCAATCCTTTCAGCAATTTGTTCCAGTCGCCGGGCTCTACACCAAAAATTTACGATTTATCTTGGGCAGATTTGGTGGTGGCTACTTTGGTTCGAAAAAGTACAACGCTGCAGATGAGATGGACGAAGCCTGGGAAACTTGTCCATTTTTCTCGAACGGGGATTTTCCTTCTTTTTCCTACGAAAATAAGGCCGTGTGTTTGAATGGCGCTGGAAAGGGGAGTAGGAAAGGAAAAAGGGTCTGAATGACTTTCGGTCTTTCATGCGATACGATTTGCCTTTTATTTCCTGTCTCTTCGGGATTCATGATGGGGTTCTGGTCAATTATTACGTGCGATTTTGCTATCGTGACTGCTCGCCGTCTGTGTTTTATTATGCTTATGACGAGTTTTTTTGCGATGTGAATGACCTCATGGAGATGTCTAACGATTTATTTACTACAATCAAAATGAAAATGAACATTGTGTTTCTGAATACGTCTGGATGTGATAGCGTAGGCTTGTCGTATGAACTGAGAAGGATATTAGAGCTCGAGAATTTGTCTTGACGTCTTTGACTTGTGTTGTGCGTGCTTTGGTAAAGCGAGGAGGTGGTTTCCTATTCCAGACTAGACCCATATATACGTCAAAACTTGTAATCCTTACTCTACACACACAAAAAAAGGAAGCAGAAAGCGCTCTTGATTCCCAGCTTCAGGTACGTGGGTCAGGAACAGGCCTCACCTCCCCCGTCTTGAGATCATACACAAACCCCCTCGTCCGATCAGCAAGCTCCTTTCTCACAAGCTCCGAATGCTTCACGAGCTGCACATCCTCTTGGACGCTACGCTCAAGACTACAGAGTCAATCAGAACCTTTTCAATTCTATGTGCGTTTGGGCAGAACTTACTCCTCGAATCCGGGAAGTATGAGATCCGCAACTTCGCTAGGAGCATCAGAGGCACGCTCGGTTAGCGCTTGACAAACGTCTGCGTTGGTAGAGAGCTGCGCTGAGCAATCTATATATCTCGTTAATCAGGCATTCGGAACAGTGAGAGTAATAGTTACCAGTGTGGTGTATGATCATAACGTCGGTGAAACGTAAGACGTGGTCGAGAAACAGGAGGTTGCTGAACTGGGAAGCCATGCGGCCAGCAGCACCGCGAGTAACGACCGCATCTGCCGGAGTAAGCATTCAAGGAAACGCTCAGGTTTTTGAAGGTATACCCCATCTTTGAAGCCCTAATATATCCCAGGGATCGACGCGATTATCGCAGCAGGACACTAGCAATGAGATTCCGGTAAGAACTCCATTCAAGACGGCAGGAAAATGGTCCTACCGATGAATATCTTTGGCATTGGCAGGCTCTTTTCAGGAGGAAGCTGACTGGTCTCGGCCAGGGAGGGTATAGGTTGGAACGTTTCCATTCGTTTACTATGTTCTCCAAGTTTGTGATTAGCCACCATAGCCTGTATGGATGGTCTGGACGTACGCATTGCGCTTCAGGAGGTCCTCTACGCTTGGTGATGCGTCCATTGTTGCAGTGTGAGAACGGGGCAGGGATATACAGTGGTAGTTGATTCAATGTTGGTTCTAATATATGATTTTTATTGAAATCCGGTTGTTATTCAAGGCATTTTATATAGTCTTCGAAGCGAACTAGACAGACACTCTCAGCCATTTGGGCGGAATGGCCGAAGAACATCTGTGATGTCCAGCAAGATCCGATTTTCAAGCGTCAAAAATGACTCTTCCGGCAAAGAATGTGTTCATATACTATCTCTAGTTGATGCCCTAACTTGCAAAAAGATAAGACTGATTGGTCCGTGCGGCGGAGATAGTCTTATCCTCTCTGACAACGCCGACAATTTTTTTCTAGCTCCGCCATCTTTCAACGGAACTTCCGCAACCGACTACCACGACAGCTTGATCCAGAGAAGCTGTTCGTTATTCATGGTTCGCTAAGATTCTTTATTCGAATTCGTATTCATTAGTACAGAAAATGGCCCCCGACAAGGCCGAGAAAAAGCGCAAGAGAGACTCGGATAGACACGAGCGTCCTAGCAAAAAGCCTGCTATTCAAGCGCAAAACCTGCCTCCGTTGACCGCGAGTGTCATTAAAGATGACAATGAGCTTGCTCCTGTGCTGAGTACGTCTTATTTTTACATTGAAACGACTGGAGCCATCCCCCAGTGCAGAACTCAAACTAACGCATGATCCAGTCAACGCACCAGGCCTCCAATTCCCCAAAAAGTTGCACGGCTTCAAACCCTACATCAAAGAATCCACAACAAAAGCACCCTCGTCAGGCCGAAATAAAGGTATTGTCTCCACCGACCTCCTGCTCCAATCCTCCGAACACCCAGTCCTAGACTTCGTCGGAGCCGAAGCCACCGAAGACGCCGACTCGCAATTGAAGCATTACGTCGCCATTGTCGACCCGGACCAAAAGACATGGCAATTCGTCGAAGTGCGGCGAATGACGCTGCGCAGTTCAGTGAAGAAGCACAATAAGGAAGTCGCGGAGGATGAGAGTGATTACGAGGGTGCTGCATACCGTGATCAAAGGAAAGCTCTCACAGAGGCATTCGGTACAAAAGCGTCACGTAAAGCGGCTCAATCCGAAGCTGAGAATAGCATGCTTGCGCCTGCCGGTGGTGCTAGTGGCGCTGTTGAATCTGCGATTTTGTCGTCGATGCCCGCGCAGGGTATCGCAACGGCCAACCTTAAGGCGCAGGAGTTGCAAGCACAAGTCCAAGCCAACAAGCCCATCCCAACTGCAAATCTGGCCGCCACACATCCCTCGGAAGTATACACACTCGAGTCGTTGGTTGCAGGCGGCGTCTCAACACTCAACCAAATGCCCACCCAGGAATGGCAGGATACCGTCAACGCCGGCGAAGCAATCACCAGTACATCCCGCTACGTGGCGCACCGCGTGGACGCAGTCGTCAAATCGACAAACGTCACCCACCTCCAAGTCCTACGCTACATCCTCATCCTCATCGAACTCACCAAAAACATCAAACGAGGTAAAGGCTCCGATCCACCAGGAAGCAAGCGCCTGCCTCTCCGCGCAGACCTCAAGAAAGTGTTGTCCGGTGGCTCATCGGCGACAGCTCTTCTCCCCGACCCTGTGGTGGAAGCTATCCGCCGCAAATATGCCCCCGGTGGAGTCATGGTTGCGCACAATATCACGCTGTTATACACCACGCTCTGCGCTTTATCCCTTCATATTCCTCCTGCACCCGCAAAGGATGGCGGCACTAGCTCCTTGGGCGGAAACACGCCTACAGAATTAGCGACTGATCCATCCGATCTCCGCGATGATCTTCGTCTTGATACGCCCACCGTCACGCAATATTTCAGAGAATTGGGCTGTAGGTCTGAGAAGCCGAGGGAGAGTGAATTCGCCAAGTTCGGTATCAAGACCAAGGCTGAGGCGGCTAACAAGAGGATTTGCAAGTTGAGGCTTCCGTTGGATTTCCCCAAGGTGTCGAGGGGTGGTGGACCGAGGCGGTAATCTCACCATCAAAAAGAAAAAGGCAGGAAAAAATCGGCGTTATGGGATATTTGTTTTTGGCGAGTGCTTTCTTGTATATCTTTGGAGACTAGATCTTGTTCCTCGTTTCCTGTCTGCAGGGACCAAAAGATTGGACATTTTCAAAGAGTGTGTAAATTGCGGAGACGATTGATGAAGACTACGATATTCTAGAATACTGGGAGTCAAAAAGATCATCACTGTAGTGATACTCATCTTCAAGTTATCTATCTATTCATGATAGTGTGGCCGAACCGCGTTACATACCAAAGCCCATACATCAAATGCAATTAGCTAGAAACATGATATAACGCATATCTGATGTTACATATCCCAAATCACCATGTCATATATATTTACGCCTCGTCCCCAGAACCAGAACGCTCAACGGCTTTGCCCCATACCTTCTCGAATGCAGTGTCATCAGTGGATGTACCTGCTTCCTTCATTTCCTTGGCTGATATCGACTGCTCAGTTGAAGCAACGTCAGCCGGTCTCAATCCTGATTGAGCTTCCTCCGCTACCTTGGCGGATGCAGCATTCGCAGACTCTAGTAGTCCAAGATGGAAATTGGAGCTATAAATCACAGCTGCAAAGGCCTCCAGTTCCTGAACGCCTTGTTCCATTGCCACGAGATATTCGTTTGGTGGATTTGTGCCGTTGCCAATAACATGACTCTCGCGGGTAATCAGGGCTAAAACTGTTGCAAGCTTGGCCTTGGGCGAAGACGACAACGAAGCTGGAACGATTGTAGCTGCTGAAGAAAAGGTGGTAATAGGGGCTGGATCGGATGTTGGTTGTTTAAAGAGACTATTGGCACACTTTTGCTCAACCAGCTTGGCGAAACCTTCGTTATTCAATGAGGTCAAGATCCGGCCGAACGAGGGAGACTCAATTAGGTCGGATGTCTCATCCAGTAGTTGTCTCAGGTTGGCTGTCGTTTGTGCCGAGGATGGTGTGTCGGAGCTGAGGACTCCTGATTCTTGCAATACCATATCTTCATCTTCCTTTCGAGGAAGTAAATATGGGAGCCATTGTTTGACCCTGCCTAGTCAGCATGGAACTATAAACACTCTAGAAATCTGACATACTTTCGGTCTTCCTCTGTGGCTCCCTCAACCCGTTTACGGACATCCAACATCAACTCTGAAAGCTTATTGAGTGTAATGTCTTCCCGAGGGTTGAGCGGCCCGAATACCTCCTCCACCGCGGCACGGACATTTTCCATCAAATCCTTCCATCCTCGATGCAATAACCACCAACTGAATGTCAAATATCGTCTGTTGGTTTCGAAATCGTTACCGAACGCTTGCGAATCGTCGTGATCTTCGAGTCGAATGCTTGATCCTTCCGGGCTGGCGAGTGCGAGGACACTGGAGAGATAGCTCCGCCTACCGAGGAGGTTGAGCTGGATTCGTGTAAAAATGGTCAATAGAGATAGAGTATATATGAGGACGATGGATCTCGTTATTGCTGTAGCACAGACAATATTAGCATACTTCAATACCAAGTCAGCCGGGCTTTGCACTCACAGAATATTTTGACATCATTCCATAGTTGCGCCTTGCTCCGTCTAGGTCGCTCGTCGGATGTCGTCGAATCAGCCAACTGGCTCGCATGAATAAAGCTATCAGCTTGAAAGCTGGTCAAGCTCCTGCCATCTTCTTCAACAACACTCGGGGCTGTCGAAGAGCTCGGCTCGGACGTGAGCACGTCTGATCCGCTAGATCTAGCTAGTCGCTCTGCTCGTTTCCTTTGTAACTCTTGCGTAAGCTCCTCAACCGGTAGAGCTTCGAGGATATTCTCAGTGGCCGTCGGGAGAAGCGCGAGTACGGTAAAGGTACAATCGGCCTGGTTTTGCTCGAATCGTCGACGGAGGCTAACCACGCATGAGATCAGTCAGTATGTAGCCCAATTGCTTGAACATGTTGAAAAATACGTACTTTTCCTTTGCTATCCTGTCACTGTTCATACGCTCGCGTGCCTCTGTAAACTTGGATAGCACATATTGTCCGGCGAGGTAGCCTACGCCGATGATACCGGCTCCTATTGCGAGGCCTTTGCGATTGCGGCGAAACCAGCGCCTGGTAGCTCCGATCATGGTGTCGGCGCGGTAATGTGATTCGTATCTGTTATTTCGCTGTCGATAAAAAAATTCACGACATTGTAGAAGGATACTAATGAAGAGAAATCATAATTGAAGATGAAAGAAATATAATGGAGAGTTGTAGCTACTCCGATCTGGCTTTGGGTTCTTTGTTGCTTGCTTCCTCGGCAACTCAGCTTGGCGGCTGGCTGTCCCGTGACTTGCGTTGTCTCAACGGTAACTGGCTGTCTACATTTCTGCCTGAACAATAAGGATGCACAGTCTGGGCGTGCCTGAAGCTGGTCATACGCCTTATGACGTACTCGGGTATACTATGCACAAGGCAATCGTGAAATGCGTGAATACTAAATGGTACGTACAAAAGAGCATGGTAGCTCGACAAAGCAAGCATTATCGAATTATACGTATTGATTGATGTTGTAAGCGCACTTCGTATCGAAGATTCTAAGTATTGCATGCATGGGGCTACTGGGTGCATGGCCATGGACCAGCACTGAACCCCGACGGTGGCCGACACATGGAGGGGTCTAGCTTCTATTTTAATTACGTCCCCTCTACTACTCTCATCCCACTCCTACCTATCTTCCTATCGTCCTATTCCCTACCCACGCCGCAAATAGCGGTAATGAATAATGCGCGGCATTCCCCCCCGACCTTTCGCTCTGCATAGTTAGTGCATACTGATTATCACATACTCGCATACCTACCTTGTCCGGAGCACAGCAAAGCAACAAGTACAAAAACCGCTCCGGCAACGGCAATCCCCGCCACATACCGACCTCATACCTACTGTACAAATGCGCCACCTTTGCTCTCTTTTCACGACTTTCACAATCTCCATATCTGCGCACCCGGCTTAATTGACTGTTTTGCGAAATCTCAGCGAGGATTTATTTTTTCGCTCGAGTCAAAGCAGACAGTTGCGCCGTGGTGAGAAGACTGAACCGAAATTTTCGAGCGAAAAGGCAAATTTTTTTACCAGCATGGAGCCCCGCCGTAATCCTCCAGAGTACTTTCTTGAGATCTTTGCCGATTCGAATTCCGTCAAGGATGTGCTTAAAGGTGATCAAGCCTGGTCTCTACTGATTTGCGGCTATTAGACTTGGAATTAGAACTCAATCGAGCTCCGAACTAACACGCAACAGGCGTCTTAAACCTCATCTTCTTCCACCGATACTTCCCATCCATCCGCCCCGGCACCGTCGACATCCTCGACCTCACCTTACCAACAGTGAACGATGTAGAACTCGAAACTCTGATAGACTCGCGCGTCAACGCTCTAGTGCGCCAACACCTCTCGACATCTTCAAACTCATACAGCGCCGGAAACGGAGTTCGAGGGCGCATTGCCGTTGAATTCTTTGAGAAGAAGCGAAGAAAGTCGGGCATGTGGTTTGGCGGTTTGGCGGGGAAGGGGGAGGAGGAGGTGTGTTGGGAGATTTGGACGCTGGATGTGACGATTGCGACGCCGAGGACGGAGTCGGGTATGTCCTCTTCCGTGTTATTGAGAAGAGCTGTACTGACAAGGTGTAGAACGCGCAAAGGTCCGAAAAGCAATGGAAAATATGCTGCAAAAAGCAGCTTTGAAGATTTTGACGAACGTCAACCGGGATAAAGATCATATCCCACCTATCACGACAAGTGAATCGAATCCATTTCCGTATCGCATCGTCCTCAATCCTCGGACGGACAGCTGGGGCAATCGCATCAGCTTGTATTGATGAACGGTGTCTTTACATCTCTCTTCCACTCGTCTATATTCGCTAGTGGTGTATGCGCCTTTTGACAGCTCAGGTCGCATTGTCCAGCTTAACGAACTAGACGAAGTGCAGAAACAAGAGGATGGACATACATCTTTACCTGCATCAGCAGATGAAAATCTACATCTATTACGAAGACACGACGGACGATTAACGAACACTAACAAACTCATATTCATTGTCGCAAGATTCATTGCGCAAGACATCCAAGCATTATCGCTACCGCTGCTGGCACAAATACTTCAGATCTCATACGTGATCAACACGCTCATGACAGAATAAAGCAAGCAAGCAAAAATCACAATTCAAAAATAAAAAAAGACCAAAACAAGTCTGTAAACTACAGACATTTCCCTGTGGTTTGATGGCCCAGGTCTCTATATCTCTCCACCATAACATAATCACGTCACATCAGCAAGCAAGGGAAGCCGAACTAGGCATCGCTCGCCATGCGGATTGCCAATAATCGGCGCTTCGGCCAAAAAGTAGTCCATGGATGATACTAGAAGATTCCAAGTCTCACTAGCATTCATTGTCGATTGTCTGGACACCTCGAATCGATGCAGTATTTACTGCGACTTGCTGGCAGCCTCGGCCTGAGCCTTCAAGTTGGAAGAGGTCGAACCGCTAGAGAAGAAACGGGCGAACAATGGCTGGATGAAGGAGTGGAAGACGACTTGGGCGCCGCTGTTCATACGTTAGACTCAACTCACGCAAAACATGCAGATCATTTTAAAGATTTATCACATACCTGAACTGAGGAAGTGACATCCAGAGAACGAGGACGAACTTGAAGATGTAGTAGAAAGCTAGGTAGATATCAGTATACAGAGCAATGCACATCCATCTTTTGCGAAGGAAAGCCACTTACGGAACCAGTAGGAGGCGTTGATAGCGCTCTCAATGACGGTCAAGAAAGCGTACACAACCCAGTACTAAGCGCATGTCAGTCCTTCAACTTCCGATGTTATCGCCGATTCAATTGCACTTACAGTCAACCACTACAACCAGATATAAATTAGCGATATATACTTCATAAATCAATGGTACAAGGAGAACTCACCTGGGTATCATCAGCCGTACCAGAGGTAAACAAGGCATGAAGCGAGTAATAACCCGGAATCAAGAAACCGGCAAAGTTAACCAAGAACTCGCCAGCAATGTTGAAGAAGACAAGAAAGAAATAGATGCCGACAAGACCGAGGACGGCGTAGACCTTGGGGACGGAGGTTTGTCTTTCGAGGTTGTTGAGGAGGGGGTATTTGGAGAGCTGTTATAACGTTTTAGTATGATGCAACTTGAGTCATTTTGAGGTTTGAATTGAGTGCTTGATTCGAGTAACGATAGATCCTTGTCGAAAAAATGGTTAGAGGAAGGAAAAGGGAATCTCACCTCCTTGTCAAGCTGCGCAATCTGGTGCTGCGCACGATCCTGAAAGCTGGCCATATCGAGGGTAGATCTGAATCAAAATAACACCGATTAATTCTGTTATCAATATAACAAAGACTAAATACAGTACCAAGTAGTAATATATATGTTCTAGATGGTAGAGCTTGATGGGAAGTATATGGTGAGGACGATGCGAGTGTTGGTGGTTGTGTGTGTGCGAGGTTACAGAGAAAAAGACGTAAGAGACGGAAACGGAGATTGTGTCAATGACGGCAGCAGCATCCCTGCCTAGGTAAAGCTCGCGGGATCCGTGACGGAGTGGCTGACGCGTCACGTGATCCATATGACGTGTGGCCTTTTTTAGTATTAAATACTACGTATATACGTCGGCCGCGTATCGATACGAGGATATACTCCGATGTACAGTGCAGAATCTCGATAGATAAAGTTTATTCCTTATCAGACGAGATTTTTAGTTGATGAGATCCGTATGAGTATGGTTATGTATGTGACAGGGTCATGCAAAATAGTCCCTCGTAAATCTGACATGTGCCTTTTTCATGTGATCCATCCTATCGTAGGTGCCTAGGTAGAATAGATAAGAGAGTATCCCAATACTATCTCGTTACTTCAACTGAATGGAATGTCATCAGACCGAAAAGCAGCTCTACAATCTACAATATATGGAGAAAGTAATGGTTCCTGCCCGAAGGCTATACACAATCAATTGACAGTCCTACATGGGCTCTGACGATGTGTACAAATATACAATAAGGACAAGACAGACCATAAGCCCCTGATATATACAGAGCCTAGGATAAATGAAAAGACAGGCTCCCGTTCCAGGATGGCGATGATGTCTTGACAAGAATCGAAAATAAACTATCGTTTACTTGGCGAGAAAGCACGGATGAAGAACGAGTGGATATGGGTCAGTCACTCAAGGCAAATCAAGCAGATAGGCAGAGGCAAGATTATGCGGCAACTCCGACGGCAGTTCCGACAGACGCGAATCCAGTAGCACTGACAGTGTTGTCTACACCACCAGTTCGCATAGCCTGGACGGCTTTGGCAAGTAACGCCTGCTCTTCGAGAGTATGCTCCTTGAGTTCACGATTGACCGCATCTTCCACAGATTCGTTCTCCTTCAATCCGAGCTGAGCGTCTTCCCAGATAGGCATATTCTGCTCTTCAGCACCTTCAACGCCAACACCAACAAAGCCGCCCTGGGCCTTCCATTCGCTGGTACGCTTAAGACCGAGCTCGTTCCAGACAGAATTGACTGCTTGCACAAGCTCGTCCTGGTATTGTTTGGTGTGTCCGGGAGTAGGCGTAATACGAAGACGTTCCTCGCCCCGTGGGACGGTAGGGTAGTTGATGGCCTGTACATAAATTCCGTGGTTTTCTAGCAACATATCAGAAGCTTGCTTAGCAAGCTCTGCGTCGCCAACGAGTAGAGGTACAATGTGAGAGGGATTAGGAATGACCGGAATATCAATCTCCTTGAACGCGTCTTTGACGGCCATAGTGTGGAGTTGCTGGAGAGTCCGGTCACGGCGGTAAGCAGACTGGTATTCGATTGCCGCATTGGCACCAGCCATGATAGCAGGGGGGAGAGAGGTTGTGAAAATGAAGCCGGGTGCTAGAGATCGGATGGTGTCAACTAGCTTAGATGAACCGGCAATGTAACCGCCGACACAGCCATAGGCTTTGCCGAGCGTACCAGTGATGATATCAATTCGGTCCATGACAGTACCTTTAGTGCTGATGGGGTTGGCAGTGTCTTGAGATGCATAGATGTCGTAATCAAGATGTTCTGCGACACCTGCGCCGTGCGGGCCGTACATACCGACAGCGTGCACTTCATCCAAAAATGTAATAGCGCCGTATTTATCGGCAAGATCGCAAATCTTTTCAATAGGGGCAATAGATCCGCACATACTGTAAACGGATTCAAAGGCGATGATCTTGGGAACTTCGGCTGGTAGAGATGCCAACTTTGTCTCCAAGTCGACCATATCGTTGTGCTTGAAAACCATCTTCTTCGCACCAGAGTGTCTAATACCCTGGATCATCGAAGCGTGGTTCAAGCTGTCAGAGAGAATCACACAATCGGGCAATTTGCTTCCCAAAGTCGCAAGTGTTGCATCATTAGCAACGTAGCATGAGCTGAATACCAAGGCTGCTTCCTTGTGATGCAACTTGGCTAGAGTGCCTTCAAGCTGAACGGCATGCTTGTTATGGCCGGAGATATTACGTGTACCTCCGGCACCTGCACCATAGTTTTCGAGAGTCTGGTGCATGCTTTTGAGCACCTCGCGATTGCGGCCCATTCCAAGGTAGTCGTTGGAGCACCAGACAGTCACCTTCTCCTCGGCGGCTGCCATATGAGCGCGAGGGAACTCCTTGGCCAACCGGTTGATGTTGTTGAAGTAGCGGTAAGACTTGTCCTTGTGCTTCTTGTCTAGCTCGTTCTTGTAAAAGGCCTCGTAATCGAATTTGGGTGTAGCAGGAGCCCGAGGGTGAGGACCAGCGAGAGGGACTTCAGGCTTGCGAGTCGCGGGCTTACCGGCATCCATGGGTGAGTGACGGACTAAGATGCAATCAGCAACTGTCGAAACAAATTCTCCAACTACTTATTCGAAACTTACGTTGGTTACCCTTCTCGTAAGTGCCACCCACTTCGACGCTAGCGCCATTGCCTGCAGTGGTGTGCAGAGGGCAGCGAGAAGCCTTTTCAAAAGTCCTGAACTTGCTTGTAGCACCAATTCCACCGGCGGCAGTGGTGAAGTTCTTGGAGGCAAGGCGAGAACTCTGGACGGCCAAGGCCTTGCTCATAACCGGGCAGCGGCGGGCAATGACCTGCAGGTTGGACATGGTGCCACCACGAGGCCCGGTGCTGGGAGCGGCCATTGACAGCGATCGCAAAGCGGCCGGGGACGTTCTCTTCAAGAACGGGCACATGGCTCGAGACTGGTTGAGAAGTGACTCCATGGCGGCGATTTTTCTCCGCTGTGGTGTTCAGAATGCGCTTGGTTGGAAAGTTGAAATTGTAGATGAGATCAATCAATCGAGAATATACAGCCCACTCAGGCCAGGGCGACTGGATACAATCTATCTGGTCTGAAGAGAGAGAGGGGGGCGGAAGGGAAAGAAGAAGGAGAGGAAGAGAAAAGCGATGTGTTAATTCTTGCCTCAGGCTAGAGCAGGTTCCGAGGGGGCCAACACCAAGAGGGAAAGTGTGGAGCCTTTTCGGACCGACTTACCCAGAAGTTAGAACTGCAGAATCAGACCACCAATCAGCCCACGTCAATTACCACTCTGGTTTTTCGCAGGTAACTATGATATGTCTCTAAAAGTCTATTATGCCGACCTACCGACGAGCCGTGAAAACGAGTAGAGTTTTATTTTACTCAATTGAATGTGGCATCCCTCGGCGGTAAACTCTAGAGCCTATACACTCACCACATGACAGTGAAAAAAATTCGACTGAGGGGAAGACATCTACGATTCCGTTCGAAAGGCGGGGAACCCCAAGGAAGATTACGCTCAGCGCTTAGTCGATACGCTGCAGACGCGTATTCAATGATTGTCAACTAGGATAATTATTGGTCAAGTCTAACAAGGAATAATATCGGCAATTCTTTGAAGGATCTTGTTCTTTGTACACTCCCATGGATTGTCCAAACCATGCAGTAAGATTCTATGAGTGATCAGGTTCTTGGCTGACTCAGCTGAGTCATGCTCTTTGTCAAACTCTACGCCTCGGTGACTCTTTTAAGGTCGGGGCCCTCGGCGACTCGGCGGATTGACTTGAGTGTCACCATTATGCCCTCTTTGTATGAATAAGTTGGATTTTAGAGAAGTATCCGTCAATTGATGTGTCACTTAACATTGGTGCTGATCATGGCCAAGAAGCAGATCATACTCGTGGCTGATACTGTAACTATCGTATCTGGCTTAGCGTTAGGGCTAGGGCTAGGGCTATCCAGAAAACATTCATTACTGGCAAGACGCCATCCAAGCACTTTACCATCGCAACAACACGCAGGATATAAACCAATACTCCCTTTTATCTATCACATACGACCATAGGGTGTGGAAAACAGGGCTTCCCGTCCGCTCAGCCATACTTAAGCCACATGCCGGCTGGTTAGTAATGTGGTGGGTGACCACACGTGAATCCCAACTGTCGTATGTTGACACTTTCTTTTTTGCTTCATTTTGCCTCTATGATCATTCTTCCCTGTTTTGCCGTAATCCCATGTGCTCAGGGGGTCTGATTTTGGAAGTTAGCTACCATTTTGAGCTGGTAGGATGTACGCTCTTTTACTACTCTGGAAATAACGCCAAAGAGCTAATATTCAGGCTACCAATATCTAGGCTTGCACCTGAAGGATCTACCCAGCTGACGCAGGGGCAGCTCACTCAAGGTATTTGTTAGGCACATACAACGGCATAGAGTCCTCCCAGATAGTATCCGTCAGCAACTGCTTGTTGGAACCATCGGAATCCATAATCATAATCTGACCATAGGGTTGGAACGTGTTGTCAGAAAGATGACTCTCGTCCTTGAAACCCCACATGCCAGTACTCCACATGATGCGGCCGTCTGCAGACCAAACGGCACTGTCTCTTCGTTAGCAATGGCTACTATTTCTTAGAAGGAGGTGGGACATACTGGGCATCGTTGGCCAGACTATCAGTGACTTGGGTGAGCTCACTACCGTCCGGACGGATGGTGTAAATGTCGAAACGATCTGCATACCAGCGGGCACCGTACTCTGCAGTCCAGTTGCCGTTACGTGTGAAGACGATTCGCTCGCCGTCAGGGGACCAGCCGGGTGTGTTATCCCATCCTGTCGTCAAGGCTGTAGTTTCTCCCGTCGTAAAGTTGAAGATTCTCAAACCTTTAGGAGCACCGGATTCCATATCCCAGAGACGATAGACCATAGCCGAACCATCTGGAGACCAAGACGGGAAACCGGCGTTTTGCGTACTATCTTCACTAGTCAGATTCGTGAAGGATGTACCATTGGCATCGAATCTGTAGATGGTAGCCCCGGCTTCGGTACGAGTCAAGAACCAAGCGCCAAATCCGACAAGCAACTCAGTACCATCGGGGTTGAACGAAGGCTGGAAAGCGCCGGCTTGACCTTCCAATAACCACAGAACTTCGGTTGAGTTGTCGAGCGAGTAGATATCATACGAATCCAAGGCGTCGACTAGATCAGTGTATTCAGGCGATGAGGTAACGACTGAGCCATTGGCGCCGCCCAAGACCTTCTCGGTGACGGCCATACGGTTAGAAACGTTGTTGAATGTTGGGAAGACATCCATGTAACGATATTCCCAGTCTGTGTCGTAGCTGAAGAGCTCTGTTTCACCGGGGAATTGAGTGAAGTTGGGCACTTCGTACACGACTTTTGTACCATCAGGGGACCATGAAGGGTTGCGCAGGGAAGTGAGATTGAAAGCTTTGTGCTTGAAGTCTGGCGCGGTATAGGCAATACCCTCGTCAGGGATGCCGCCCTTGAGGACGTATCCGATGTTCTTGGTCTGGCCGATATACTGCTGGCTGACTTTGAGGAAGTCACCAGATGTTTCAGCAACAATGTTCTTGCCGCTTGCGACGTCGATACTGTACACCTGAGAGCTGACAGCGGCCTGTTCTCCGCTCACACCGTGCGCGTAGTATGTATCTTCGGTGGAGATGTTGGTGTAGGCGATACGGCTGCCGTCAGACGACCATACAGGCGATCCGAGGGAGTATCCGGTTTGATTTACAAGCAGACGGAAATCCGTGCCGTCAGGACGGATGAGGTAGATGCCCAAAGACTGGGTATGCTCCCAGCCGGTACCATCGCTGTGACCAGTCCAGTCCGTGTTACGGTCAGAGCTGAAAGCAATCCAGTGGCCGTCAGGAGAGAACGAAGGACGGAAGTGGCCAGTTGGGTAGACGTTACTGCTGCGTGTGAGAGCAGTATCTGTGAGGTTTGTTGCAACCCCGGTTCGCAAGTCTGTGACCCAGATGTTGGCCGTGTAGTTGCCGACTGTCGAGACGTAGGCGACCAAGTTGCTGTCCGGTGAGAGCACACCAGCGTCCTCGACAGAGTCAGTCTGCACCAGTGTCTGGAGGTTTGATCCATCTGGCTTGATGCGATAGAGATCAGATTGACCAAGGGCACGACGTTCGCTGGTGAAAACAATCCATTGGTCGTCCGAGGACCATGAGGCGTGGTAGTCGAATGGATTGGTCTGGTTTGGCATCAATTCTTTAGCATCACTGCCATCGGCGTTGGCAATGTATAGCGTGGATCCAGAAGGTCCAATTCGGTTCACTATGACCAATATTAGTACATGATCAATCGGTTATACTTCCCGTCATCCTGGTTATTGGGACTCACTGTAGAAGATGCCCTTCTTGTCGGCAATAGCCTGGCGGCGTGCGGGTGCGTGCTGGATGGCTTGTTTGGCGTAGGGACAGGCTGCTGCATGCTCAGCACGCTCAGCATAGGGGCACCCGGCCGCGGCATGGCCGGCGACAAGGGCGAGCGTAATTGCATTCAACACCCGCATATTGACGTTTTCTCTGCAAATTGCTTTGGAAGGAGAGTACTATGCCATTTAAAAAAAGGGAATGTTGATCCCTTTATATGTTGTTTACCTTCTTGGAGGTATCTCATCTTAATTCTTACCTTTGTGGTGATCGCCAGTAGCTTCGGCCGGTGGCCTCGGCCGATGAAACATAGCATCTCTATCTGTGAGAGAAAAACCTATGGCGAATATTAGATTGATAATCACAGTCTCAATTGAATCACTACTACGGTGACACTGTGGCTTGCAAACCGCTCAGCTATTGAATTAGTGGATGTGCTCAGGATCTATACGTCTTAAGTTTTGACACCATACAAACATTGTTTTGATGAGCCCCAACAAGTTTCAACGAAAGCTTGATAAGCCTGAAATTCAGTTGATAATGGTTTGAGCACTATTGACGGAAGGGTTATTCGCAGCCTATACTATTGGCGTTGCCTATCTGATTGATTAGATGCCCAGGTCAAGAACTTCCTCATCCTTAACTCACTTCATCCTCGACATCCCACTGCCCCTCATATCTCTCGACACTCATCTCTCTTGACACTCGCCTCTCTTGACACTCACCTCTCTCGACACTCACCTCTCTTGACACTCGTCTCTCTCGACAGCGTGGTGCAGTGCGATGGATCAACAAGTTGACAACCGTCAGCAACTCATCAAAGAGATCTTCGGCTTGGTTCATGAAGATGAATTGCCTAGTCTCATCCTCAAGTACAAAATCACTCGTGGGGAGTTGGCTAAGGTATTACGTCCACTCAACTATGACATGACTGATACTGGCTTCCTCATCGAAGAAGTGAAGGAGCTAGCACGTGGGCAAGACGTCGACCTATCATTCTTGAATGACCCCAAGGAGTCTCCTCTCGCAACGGACGCTGCAACGCAGAGGCGCCTTGGTTGTGAACTAAGCCGACTTCGCCAAAACTCATCCGCCGCTCGCACTGCAATGAAGACTTCTCGTATCGCACAGGGAGCTGCTGCCATGGAGCCCCCTGCAAGGGCTCATACTACCGCCAGCGACACGGATGACCTAGGTCAATTAATGGATGACGTGATCGCAAACCGGCCTAGAGAGCTGTGGGTTAAAAGTGTTGTCGGCCACCGCCTACCTTGGGACTTATTGCATGTCTACTTTGAAGGCGATGAGCCAGGGTGGCTTCAATTTGTCTCAGAGTTAAGACTCTATGCTCAACTTAATGACGTTGACCTGGGTTTCTTCGGCCTCGACCAAGCGGAAGCCCCCTCTCTCCATCGCCTCGTGAACGAGATATTGCCGCCTTACGTAGTCGGAGCTTGGACGAGATAGCCAGTGCCGTCATCGGCCAGAATATCGAGCGTCGAGAGCTCACCGACACGTTTGATAGTGGGCGTCTCAACGAGATTGACTCGGCGGTGACGAGAGCCTACAACGCCAATGCACAGCTCGCGGTGGATTACTGGTGCGGTCTCACTAGAGACCTTGCTCCCACCTTGACGGCAGCAGAGCGCCATGAAGTAATCCACAGCCTTCCCGATCGCCCATCGAATGAGGTATTTAACGAGATCTTTTTACACAAGATATGTCGCCATGAGCTTGAGGGCATCTTCGACACAAAGCAAGTGAGGTCTATCATCAGAGATCTTCAATACTACAAAACCCGTGACCGCGTCGATATCGCGTTTCTAGATGTGGACAGCCCTGCAGTCATAATGGCCACTGAGGTTCCCGCAGCCGATGCCACCCATGACTCACAGGCCGACGCTCAGGTTGGGGACAGTGAGAACTCCGCAGATGGGGACAACAGTGACGAGACGTCGAGTCTGTCTGTCGTGTCCAGCGAGGAATTCTTACGGATCACTCGTGAGGCTTGCGCAGAGGCCGACGCTCGCCGTCAGAATGCCCATCAGACGCGATCGACCACACGTGCAATGGCACTGCGTGGCCTCAGAGACATCACCGACATCGATGAAGCCTTCAAGCGCATCCTCGACCATAAGCTGGCATTATTGGTCCAGTGGTTAGGATCCTTCTCGTATGTTACCATTTGCTTTTCCATCTTCGTTATTTTCAGTTAACTAATATTCTACAGTTCCAAAGAAGGGGCCCGCGTTCGATTCGCGGATAATGCAAACTAAAAAAATTTTAAAATTTTTTAGTTGGCTTCTTAAGTTTTGCCTGAATGTATCCGGGGTCAAGGTACAATGAGCAGGCAGCAGCTAAGATCGTTCGCCAGGCAACATACCAGAAGAGGAAGAGGACACGCGACGAGTAGCGGAGTGCCTCGTTCCTGGACCGTTTCGGAACGTGGGACCCCCGTCACACTTTAGCTACTATCTTTTAGGTAGAATGATTTCAATGAATTGTCTTCAATAGCCTTACCATTTTTGATGCGTGTGATCGCTAAAATGGTCTAGATCATATCTTGCATCAAAGGCTTGACAGCAAGTATGATTACTATAGTGCTGCCGGCAATAGCTAACTACCCCTTTGAGTGTACGTTTGAGGAAGGCTGCAGTGCCCACGTTCATGAAGCTCGCAGCCTGGTTAGATTAGGGCTTGCTTATCTATTGCTACTTCCTATATTGCATTTGTGAAGAAATGCAATGTGGTTGCATCACAGCCCATGAAATGAGTAATAACTAGACATTCTACGGACATTCAAGTCCTTGTAGCCGCATATTTAATCTCTCCTCGACCAGTAATCCAAACCACCTGCTTTACTCGTCCTAGTCTCGATGCATACCCAACATTCACTCGATAGTTGAGGCGGATACCAAGCAAGCACTTACTCAACCTCAAGGACCCTGATACACGTTAGTCATTCGTGAAACGGCGCTGTCTAATTAAAAGCTGAAGAATGCGAGGATACATCGTTTTTCAACTACTAACGAGTTGTTGAAATTGGTGGCTTGGTAGTTTGGTCGTTGAACAAACCCGGCCGTGAACTTCGGCCGGTTCGTTGTAGATCTGTTTCTGAGGCCACCACAGTGACCGGACTAGGTCGGTTTGATTTTGATTGGCGTTATTCGCCGTCTAAATTCGCTTGAAGCGCCAAATCAGACTTGATTGAATCAACCTTTTGCTTTCTTTCTGCAACGCGCTATCGTGTTGAAACAGAGGAGCATGGGGAGAGGCTTGCCAGTTACGAGACGGACAATTATCGGGCTGATCCATGGCGTATCAAGTATACCGACGACAAGGAGCCCGTGGATGACTTTGGGTTTATTTTCAAGTTTGTCGGTAATATTAGAGACTTGAGTGACGGTACTTTTGATCTGGGGACTTGGCTAAGGAGGGTGAAGAGGGTTGCTGAGGATCCGCCATATGTTAAGTAGTTCCAGGCATATACCAAATATTGTCTCATACTAAGTTAGACGCCAAAACGGGTATGAAGCTACACACTGTTGACTCTGTTTTACCTACCGGTATCCGAAACCCATCAACATCTCGCCCTTCACCTTTTACATGTATCCTGCGTCTTGGCTGATGACGATTGTGTTTGGATCGAGAGGCTAGAGAGCAACTTCTTACCTAGCCCTAACTTCCGCATCTACTCTGTATCCAAATGTCAGAAATCTAGGTAACCTTTATTGCTTGATCGCGCGTGATGCAAAGTATGACCATCCAAGAGATGGAGTGAGTGATAGAGAATCATTTCTGCAGGACATTGATTCATTCATTATATTCGATCTATTGTTGTGTTGCTTTTTGCATGTATCACCCACTGTCAACCATCAACCATCAAACAATCTCGAACAGAAGAAAAATCAAGATGAAACTAAAATCCCAACCAAATCATACACACACACACACACACACACACACACACACATATCAAACTGCAATAGTAACAAAGATTCCTCACACTAGACTAATGATACAACAGAAGAAGTAGATAGCGGAAAAACAAACCAAGCCACAGCCCTAATAATAGTAGCCTTCCCTTCCATAACTGCAATGATTTCCTCATTTCTAACAAACAAGATATTAATCTTCTCGCGTCATGGGAAAGATTTTGAGAATACAATGAAATGAATATAAGCCCAAAAATCAGATCGAATCGAATGGAGGTAGATAATACGACAAACAAAAGTCCGGTAATTCGTGTGCATGGAACAGACGAAGAACAATGTAAAAGGACAGAAAGAGATAATGGTGACAGCCGGGAATACAGATAACTCCGGATCTAGAAAAAATCATAAAACAATTATGTTGAAGTTTGAAGAAGGATGGACTGATGGAAGAATCATCACTCATCTATAGGGTCGTTGTCGCCGTCAATCAATCGCAGACGTTCCTTGGTCGTCTTTGCGCGCTTGGAAGGCCCCTTGGCAGTTTTACTGCGCTTCTTGCCCAGGGCCGAGGAAGGTGGGATGACTTCACCTGATACAGGTGTTGCGGCACCAGAAGGCTTCGCGCTGACATCGTCGAAATGTCCTTCGCCTATACTAAAGTCAGAAAATCGGTATGTAGGTTTAGCTCGTGGTGTTAGGCTTACCCTCATGATACATATCATCCAATGTAACATCCTTCTTCTTCTTCAGTTGGGCTTTCTTTCCCTTCTTGGCAAGCAGATCATCTCCGCGTTCTAGCGCTTCTCGCTCTTTCTGTTCAATCAACTCGGCTTGCTCATCGTCTGCAAGCCACATTGCAATATCCTTGGTGCGGTTCTCACGGTGACGAGTGTTAAAGTCAACACCACCAGCAGCGCCACCTGAAATGACGACTCGTTGCACTTCTTCTTTCTGTAGAGCACGCTTACGGATTCGCTCTTCGATTGTGCCACGGGTGATGAGACGGTAGACCGTGACTTGTCGTGTCTGACCCAGACGATGTGCTCTGTCCATGGCCTGTGAATCGATGGTGGGATTCCAGTCAGAGTCATAGAAGATGACGGTATCTGCAGCAGTAAGGTTGATACCGAGACCACCGGCACGGGTAGAAAGCAAGAACACAAATATCTCGGGACGATGTTGGAAATCCGCAACCGTGTCACGACGATCCTCAAGTTTAGTGCTTCCATCAAGTCGGCAATACTTGTAATTGCGGTATGTCAAGTACTCCTCCATCAAGTCAATCATACGAGTCATCTGGAAGTACAAGAGCACACGGTGACCGCCATTCTTGAGTTGGACAAGGAGCTCATCCAATTTGGCCAGTTTGCCGGAATCAGTGACAAACCGTCTCATAGATGGTATTTCGATCTTGGTGAAACGAGCCCTGGATGATATCGGCTCAGGTAGCAATGGAGCATGCGAGTAAGGCTCAGGATTCAATCCCTTCTCAACAATCTGCTCATCCAACTGCCGGCTATGCATACCGTAGAGAGCTTGGCGTGCAGGCACATTGAAAAGCAAATTGTTTGCTTCCCTGATCGCTGCTTGGCCAGAACAAGACATGATTATTGGAGGTGCAGCGGCTGCGGGACGAGCTGCAGGCTCGATCAAGGCCAGTCCATCTCTGTCAAATGTCTTTCGTGACACAGTCAGGAGCTCTTGCATGTACCCATCCGTAGTTGAATTGTAAAGATCGGTGTGATCGTTGCGGTCGATCACATTGAAAAGCGAATGCGCAAGTATAGAATTAAGGTCATCACCGTCCGACTTGTCGTATGCCACATTAAGTCGCGAAAATCGGTTCGGCACGCCACGTCGACGAACTGCACGTTCAAAATCTCCCACACGTGACGCTTCGTAGGCTTCTTGTGGGGAGACATCGACGAATCTCAAGAACGAAAACGCCTGATCCTCGGCCATGCTCTTTTTGATGTTTTCCGGCGACCATATGTTCATAAGATGTGAAAGGTACTTGTTTTGGAAACCGGCTTTCGAATTTTTTGAACCTGGAATATCAAGACGTCCTTCATCGGTGAATAACAAGCGAGGAAGATCGTATTCAATCAAATTGCGTGTGGAGTAAAGCACGTCAACGAAAAAACCTTCTCTCATGAACGATGCAGTCTCTGCAAAGTATCCCATAGAAAATGGAGAACGAGTATCTGCACGCTCGAACAAATCTGGATGATTGCAAACTTTGCGGAACTGCATCACGAGGTTCATCAGGGTAGTGCTATCAGCATCGTCACCAATAGCCGCCTTTTCAATCAAATCCATGATGCTAACGCGATTCCTCAAGTTCGAATAGTAGGCTCGCTGACGGTACGTTAGATCACAGAAAACATCCTTTTCGACCTTATCACCCAACTCCTGCTGCACGTGCTTCTTGACACGACGAAGCATAAACGGCTTGAGGATCATGTGAAGACGCCGAAGTTGATCTTCGTTGAGTTTGGTGTTACTCTGTGCATGAGACTCGATGTCTTTGGAGAACCATTCGCTGAATTCGTCGTGAGAGTCAAACAACGTAGGCATGATGAAATGCAACAAAGCCCAAAGTTCTTGCATGTTGTTCTGGATGGGAGTACCAGTGAGCAAGAGTCGGTTACGGCAAGAGAAACCTAGCAAGTTCTTCCATCGTGAACTTTGCGACGACTTAATGGCCTGGGCTTCGTCTAGAATCATGTACTGCCACTTAACCTTCTGGAAGTACTGAGCGTCCAGGACAACGAGCTGGTAAGACGTCACAAGAACGTGGAACTCCGACTCCCTTGTGTATGTGAGATGCTTGCGGTCCCAGAACTTGCGCAGAATCTTACGATCCTTTGCGTTACCCCAGTACGGTAGCACTTTGATGTCTGGAACGAACTTGGTGATTTCCTGCTGCCAGTTGTGAAGCGTAGACGCTGGAGCAATAACCAAGAACGGACCCCAAATATTATGCACCTCAGCAAGGTATGCCATGACAGAAATCGACTGGATCGTTTTACCGAGACCCATCTCATCTGCCAAAATACCGTTGATACCTTGCTCGTAGAGGTTGACAAGCCAGTTGAGACCTTTCAACTGGTATTCTTTCAACTGAGCCGTAAGCATCTTGGGCTGCGAGATTTGAATATCACCCAAACTAGTCGGGTTCTGGAAGTTCATTTCCCCTTCATCAAGTGCGGCCATTGGATTTTCCTCATTGTTGAAGGCTCGCGCACGAGCCTGGGCTTCTTCAACTGCATTCTGAGCGTTTGCCATAGCAGCCCTACGAAGTTCTGTTTCATCTTCTGCATCAAAGTCGAGATCTTCAAATGCAGTAACCTTAGTCTTGACGTCGGCTACACTATCGGGTAGATCAATAGTGTGAGCACCAGGCTTCCCTGGCTGCACCGTTTCTCCAGTTGTTTGTATAGAAGGGTCACCTGTGGCTTCTGCTTCATCGGTCTTAATCTTACGACCGATAAAGTGAGAGTACAGCTCGGTCTGAGAGATAAGAAAGTTGAGCTTTCGCTTCTGACGATTGGCTTCGCGGTCGGCTTCCGCTTTCTTGGCCAGTTCGAGTTCTTGTCTCTCTGCCATACGACGAAGGTCTCGCTCCTCGCGCTCATTCCTTTTCCAAAAGGACATCATTTCACGCATGGTACGCTTGGCACGGGCTTGTGTGTCCTTGGTGCTCTTGTTGGTACGTTCTTGCCACTTGCGGGATTGTTTGCTTGCCAACTGTGCCGTCTTGCGCAAGTTTTCTTGACGAGTGCTAAGTGACATGGTCTTGATTCGGTAAACCTTGGGAATGTCCTTCCTAGCAATGTCACGCCAGATTTGTTCGTATATCTGGTTGTAACCCTTGGTCTCAAATGCATTAGCAGGGACTGGCGTTGGCTCTTTCGATCGTGCGCCCTTGGCTTCTTTCTTGGTAACAGTTGGGCGAAATTCATCCTTGGGCGCAATGGCTATCAGCTCGTCCCTCTCTGCCGCCAGGTAAGCCTGCTCAGCCGCATCCTTTTCGGCTTGCTTCTTTTCTTTCGACTTCTTGGGGCGGGCCGAAGGAGTTGGACGAGGTGGTTTCTTCTTCGAAGATGGTGATTTCTCTTTGCCAATGTGGAATGTACTTGTAGTGCCACCTTCCATATTAGGAGCAAGAGGGGTAACCTCGCTGATCTCTGCCGGTTGGTTGCCTCTTTCGAGAGCTCGTTTGACACCTTTGATCTTCTTCTGGGCTTTCTCGGCTTCCCGCAAAAGTTTCTCCTTCTCGATGGGATCAACGGTACGCTTGGCCCTACGTTCTGCTTCAAGCTTCTTGGCGGTCTCGATGCGCACAGTGTTCTCGCGACGACGCTTTCGCTGCATGTCCTTCTTGCGCTCTTTCTCATCCTGGACTTCCTTGCGTTGAACCTCAGCAATGACTTCCCGCTCGTTCGCTCTTCGGAAACGCTCGCCACCGGCCTCGGCGCCGTTTGTAAAGTTGGCGCTCAGTTTCATGAGAAATTCGTTGCGGCGGCGCTATATGCAGATTAGCCAATGCACTCAAGAATCACTGAGTACGAGCCGTCATACCTTGATCTTATGAGACTCCAAGATGTCAGCTTCCATTGCTCGCTTTTTGCTCTTCGCAATGTAAAGCTTGAGCTCCGCCTCGAAACCAGTCTCATCCTCAACGTCGCTCTTCTCGGCTCTATCGATCTCTGCCATTTTTTGCTCAATGGCTTCGACATCTTTCTGTGTCAAACGTGGCGCTTTTGGAGAGCGCGCTTGAACGACAGGGGTAGGTTTTTCTTGTTTCTTCGTGCCATTTTCACGCGGTGGTAAAAGAATCTTTTCCTCCCGTTCCCGTTCGACAACAGGTAGTCGTTTCTCCTGGCTGGGTTTCTTCTCCAACCTAGGGAGAGGAAGAACCGGGGCTGGCTCCGGTTCTTTGGTTCGAATTATAGGCTGCGCAGGAGGGGGAGGAGGCGGTGGTGGCGAAGCTCGCCGAGGTGGTGGTGTCTCCTCAGTAGGCTCTGAAAGAATGCTCGCAAACGACATAGGATCGGCAGTGCGCGTAGGTTTCTATATAGTAGTTAGAAATATATTCGTCGATGGTGACGCGACGTAGGAATGAAACTTACGGTTTCCTTGGGTGAAGGCGGACGCATCACCGGAGAGTGAGCAAGGTATCTGCTGGATCCATTCTCGCGAGCAGACATGAATGAGGTATCTGGTTCCTTCTTGGGAGATAACAATTGACTCTCAAGACGGCTCGACGGATGAGAATGTGAAGCACTCGGTGGCCCATAAGAAGAAGGGCGAGTATCGGCCATGCCGTGGGTATGAATCCGTGGCAGGGAATAACCAGAAGCCGCCGATCCTGGATGTTGTCCCGGATAAGAAGGGGATGTATCCGAATGAGGACCGCCGTTCAAGGGAGGCAAAGTGTTGGCAAGCGGAGAGCTAGCATGAGGAAAATGCGGACTGCGGGAATAGGATGAAGTGTAGGGCTGAGGTGTCTCCGGAGGGTGCTGTTGATATTGATCATTATTCGGATAATACGGGCGACTTTTCGGAGGTGAGGAAGAGTAGGAGTTGTAAGAGGATTGCTGGCCGGGTGGAGGAGGAGATCGTAAGCTGTACGGTGGAGCCCCCGACATGATGCCAACCAGCGTCTCCCTGGACGCAAGACTCGACTGCTCGGAGAGGAAGTATTGCAGAGAAGATCGAGCGTGGCGCGTGTGATGTATAATGGGCTAAATTATTTCTAGCGACAGCTGCGAGCCATGGATTCTGTACCAAACCTGGCGTGTTAATGAATGAAACACTGTAGGGTTGAGATGAAAGAGCGTCCCCGATAAAACATATAACTGGGTGACAATACCTGATGCTGTGGAGAAGTCGGAAGATTGATAAAGTGGACGAAAGGCGAAGACGTGTTCTTCGCGGGTTTTGGCTTTACTAATGGGTGGTTGGTCCAGGTGCGGTCAGAGCAAAGCCGACCGTTTCTCGCGACCCGACTTGCTGCCACTTGCTGGAGACACACAACACCGCCGGGTCAGCCTGCGACGGATATTGTATTGATAAAACGATCGTATTTTTATCAGCGCGTCGGATACGCGGTGGTCTTGACGCAATAGGTCCGTGGTGGTAGGATTGGTGTTCGGCCGTTGGCTGCGAGAGAAATAGCGAGGCGAGGCCCGTGAGGTGAGGCTATTGTCGATAACGGAGGCGAGATGGAGTAAATTCCGGTGGTGGAGATAAAAGAGTATGAAGATGATGATGGATGGAAGGATGGACGGGGGAAGGAAAGTAAAGAGTTGGAAAGGGAAAGGGAAGAAAGATGTTGGGCGGGATTGATGATGGATGTGATCAATGATGAGCTTGGCTGCTGTTGCTGCTGGTTTTCCCTTTTTCCCTTTCCCTTCCCTTATTTTCCCTCCTTTAGCTGACTTACTTTGGAGTCTCTCGCCAGACGCCCTTCACCATCTCATTGTTCAGATGTTGCTTGCGCGTTGGTATTGGTATTACCATTACGAGCGCACCACTATTCCATTCATTAGCACAGTATTATGCCGTTCTGCGACTGTTACACTTACTGTACTAGCGTCCGTAACAGGCCGGATACCATTCATACGAAGGTCATTGGCTCGTTCGGCACACATTTTTGCCTATTCGGATCGAAGATATATTACATATATTACACTCTAATACCCTATCATTGTAAAATTATCTTGACACATCGCGATTCCATCTGCGACACAATGAAAGAAGTGCCTTAAAAGGAATGCATCAGCTACACCGTGTCTGGTGGCGATAAATACGTGGCCGGGTCTATTTACCCGATAATTACGGAGGACATTAAGTTACGAGAAATCAGCGTAAGGATCGCACATGACGAGTACTATTTTCGCTCATGTGCTAGGTGAAGTCAACGAGTAACTACTAACAACTCGGGAAGAGTACAGATGCCTACAGCCCCTTTCGGAAGGAGAGAGAAAAGCAAGTTTCAGAATCTCAGCTCTATATGAACAAGTCGTCAACCATCAAGGTTGGACAGAATGAAGCCCTAATCATTTTTATGAAAACAGATGCATAAAAGGTGTAGCAAGAAGTAAGAAGTACGCAACAGAAAAAAGAAATAAAACGTGAAGTAGAATCATACACATAACGTCTTCCATCAAACCGCCCCCGGTCCCTTATGATTCGATTGATCGAGGAGAAGAGTGGGCTTGATAAAGTCCTCGTCTAGTTGTCGGAACCATTCTGCGTGATCACCCGTTGGGCCACCAGAGAATAATTCACGTAGTGCATTGCGAGCTGTTATCGGCTCACGATGTGTACCGGTACTACTTTCCGTAGCGCGTCGGGCAGGGGAAGCGCCGGTAGATGCGGTTTGAAGCTGGGACGGCGATCGACGGAGTCGAGAGGTAGATGGTGCCGCTGGAGGAAGATCATCGTCCGAAACAGGGTCGACATCCAAGTCGAATTCATCTAGATGATCTGCGTCGATGGCCGCTTGTTTACCGCCATGTCCGCCGGTGATGTCTTCGTCGCTGCCGATGTCGCTTTCGCTACGACTGCCAGTAACGACTCCCAGAAGACCCTGCGTAGCAGCTTGATCACGATCAACGGAAGTGAACTTCTTCGTCCTGCGCGCTGCACTCCTTGAACGAGACGGGGGACTCGGCCGACGGTTGTTGCCACTTGAATAGCTGTCTGTGGTAGGTACACCTGATCGACCACCAACAGTATCGAGTGGAATGGTACGGTCAGTGGCACGTGGTGTGTATCCGATACCAGAGCTGTTCGCTCTCTTATAGTACGTTCCACCATGAGTAACCTCGATATCGAACTCATCGTCCGAGTCAACTTCTTCAACAACTCCGGTGCGGATACCGAGTATGTCCAGCATGCGGGCGGTTGTGCCTCCGAAGATAATGACTGTGAGCACGACGACGACCAAGACTGTCGCTCTCAATGCAGGCGCGTTAGGACCCGACATGCCAGCTGCCAGTGCGACACCGACTGCACCACGCAGTCCGGCCCAGAAAAGCATTGCCTGGTATGAGAATGGAAGCTCATCGGCAACATCCTTTCCACGTCGTCGAGCGCGGTAGCGAATGAACCAATTGACTGCTTTGGATAGCGGAAAGACTGAGAGATATCGCGCAAAGCAGATACCCACGACGGCAACAATAATGAAAAGTGGTTTGAATCGAAGTTCCGATTCAACGAGAAGGTCAAGACCCAAATAAATGAAGATAAAGTTCTCACTCAGTTGTGACATGACCTGGAAGAGGTATTTGGTGGTGAGTTGCGTCCTTCTGGACATGTTGTAATAAGCATAATGTTTGAGAGTGATTCCACAGAATAACAATGACACGATTCCTGATGAATGTTAGCATTATGAACCGATACTTTGGAGGACTGTACTTACCAGAAAGATATACTCCGTTCGAGAAGAAGTAACTGGCGTATGCAATCAAAACGATGAGACAGCTCTCAATCTTCGGCAACCGGCGAACATGCGTGTACTTGAGAAGCAGAGCCGTTCCAATGCCAACACAAATACCAACCAGCATACTACCAAAGAAAACCAACAAGAAAAGCCCTATAGCTTCGAAAAGGTTGAGCACAGTAAGTTTAGCCGCATCGTTGTCGGCGTACTTTTGCGCAGTCTCGAACAAGACAATAGCGACAGCGTCGTTTAGAATAGACTCGCCAAAGATGACAGTGTATAATTTGGGTTCGACTTTGTATAGATTGAAGATTGCGAGAATCGTCACCGGATCGGTTGCGGAGAGGGTCGCGCCGACGGAGATGGCTTCGACAAGACTGATGTTTAGGCCATCCAACGGAATTCGCGTCCATAGGTAGAGAATAAGGCCGAGGACCATAGCAGAAATAAAAGTACCGGCGAAAGCGAAGGTCAAAATTGTGCCAATATTGCGAAAGAAGTTTGCCTGGTGTAACTCATATCCCGAAGCCAGAATAATCGGCGGCAAAAGCAAGTTGAAAAAGAATTGGTAATCGAACGTGACGACGTCTTGGATCGGCGACGACGGGGTCAATCGTATTATCAAGCCGACGAACATACCTATTGTACGAGACTGATCAGTACAAAATATTCACCAAAGGTTGAAAGGCTACTCACCGCCGAAAATGGACAGCACCGTTTCGTGAACAGCCTGTATCTTCCTCTGCTGGAGAATATAACTTGTAAAAAGCGCCCCGATCAGGAGCATGATCAGAATGAATAGAGCCCATGAGCTGAAAAACTCCTTCTTCTCTGGTTCCGGCGCATCTGTATTCCATGTCTTAGTGTTTGCTCTCAATCGACGTTATGCGCAGTTCGACTCTTCTTCCAAGAATTGAAGGATGAATGGACATACCATCTTCCGGATCTGTATCCTCTGCCGCCCTGCCTGTAGAACGCTGTTAGCATCAATTCCGCTTTTGAGATGCGGTATCCGCATTGACCGAGACAAAGACATACGTAAAAGCTCCCCCGCAAACTGAAAGGCATAGTTGGCCGCCATGTTGTCTCGTCAAAATATATAGAATCTCGTTCGCACCTCAAATCAATGTCGCGCGGAGATTGAGGGTGCAGCTGCCTGCTCCTGCAGCAGATATGTTGTTTATCGGCGATGCGTAACGAATCAACGAGCTCCAGATGGAAGACGCCCGCGCCGAGATGTTGAGTACATATCCCCAGGAGATTGCGATGCTGAAGAGCTGTTTCTTTTTCGGAATATTTGGTAGTAAAATGGGCCGAACCGCAGTAAATAGCAGGATAGGCGACAAAGATGTGTTCAAGAGCGACTCGGCTGTCTCAAGAATTGTTGATGTTGCAATCTATCTTAGTTACCTGGCCGTTCGGACTGCCCCAGGCTGGCTAAAGCACATGCTGGTCTAGGTGACGGTTGGGCCAATCAGGGAGCTGCACTGACCCACCCGGTCGCCACCTTGATAAGGCCCACTGATTGGCTTGCTTAAGATGTACGGAGTGTGTACGCATCTTTGGCGAATACGTAAACGACAATCATGAAGATTCCTACACATATTAAGTAGTAGTTATACAAGTTATTTAGAACTAGACCCCTTCTCTTCAAGCCTCCTAGCCAGCACAGCAGCGACCAAAGCAGCACACCCGCCAAACCGCATAACCCATCCCACACTGTCATCCCAGGGCTCACCGCGCGGCTTTTGCAACGCCTTGAAGATCAAACTGCTGATTATAGTGGAGAAGATCTGTGGCAAGGATATTGCGACGTTGTGTAGACCAAGCACAATTCCGGCTTGGTCGGTGGATGAGTCGTTGTCAGTCTGGGTTGCTGTCGCCTCGATATCTTGTTCTTCGTCATCCTCGTCCTCTTCATGATTCCTGGCGGTTTCCGAGTTATCAATAGTGCCAGAAACGGCTTCAAGTTCTGCCTGAAGTCGGTTCAGTCGTCTCTCTGCCTCACGCTGCGCAACTTCGGCAGATATCAATGCAAATGGGGCCCATAGGGTGACAGCCCAGGAGATGCCGACAAAACCAATCACAACCGTAGCTACTTGCGATGTTTTGATAAAAAACGTGCTAAACATGCACAATGAAAGCAGCGCGAGTGAAAGCAGCCATGTGCGTCGCAAAGTCAACCCGGGTATCTGAATCTTCTTCATGAAATCAAACCTCTTCTTCCCGCCATCGTCCACCTCGTCGCTTTCGATGGAACCTCCCTCACGAGCTAGAAGAGGCTCAGAAGTCAGCTCAGATATGGATCTTCTTATCTCCACTTCTGCAGAGTCCATATCTTGCGCTACTGGCATGAAATCGGCGTTGGCGGCCGGAATCTGTATCCGTTTATACGACGGAACAATTAAAAGCGGCAACACAATATTTGCCGTAAAAGATACAATCGCATTCACCAATAGAGCAAATGACCCAATGCGCGTGGCATCTTCCCATGCTTGGTTTATTTCGTCATCTGTCAAGTCACGATGTTTCTCGAAGATAGGGTTCACGTATAGTTGTCCGATATAAGTTGTTGAATAGTATAGAAATGGAAACCATGCAATCCAAGCCGCAAGTTGAACTTCACACACTCTCCGGATTTGAGGAGGCAAGTTGCGGATCGATTTCCAGACTCCCTTGAAGAACGAAATCAAACCCATGCCTCCTGGAGGCGGTGGTCCATCAAGGCGCGGGTCACGCTCTTTGATGGTGAGACAACTGATCAACAACGTGAAACCAAGGGAGAAACTGGCAATTAAGCAAAGGATTTTGAACTGAGTATTTCCGAATATAGGAAACACTTTCGGCAAGTCCATGTATCCAAGAATATAACCAATAATGTTGCCAGCGCCAGTCAGTCGACTGGCCCATGCATTCGCCGGCTCCTGCTGATGTGCCGGAGCGCAGTCAACTACAAAAGCTCGAATACCGGCTTGTACTATAATCACCATGTCAGCAACGCAGCACGGCCAACGTATCGTCGAAACGTACCAGCATTAATAGCAAAATCCAAACAAAACATCATAATCGTCGCAAACACCTGCGTCGTAACCTTCACGCCATTTGACTGCGCATCCGTACCGAATATACCAAGCACACCAGCGACAATCTCACGTACCCAAGCCAAAATCATTAAACAAAAGATCGTAGCTAGGCCGCCGCCAATCATAAACGGCTTCCTCTTGCCCCAGGGGATACGGCAGTTGTCACTCAAGATGCCAATGTAGGGTTGCACAAGGGCGCCTGTCAGGGGACCGGCGACCCATACAATGGCCAGGAGGGCTTTACTCATGCCGAGTGAGAGCAGGAATGGCTAGAAATGTCAGCTAAACATGAACACACTATCAAGTGGTTTGAACTTACGGAACCATTAGATAGTTCAACCGACCAAACGACTTGCAGTCTAACTCGTACGTTCAATCAGCTTGTTTCCCCAAATTAGGCAAGAAATAGTGTACTCACCCTCCAATACTCAAAGTAAGTAAAACAAGATACCACGAACTCTTCGACGCCTGCTCAGCCAACTCATTCCGTCGCGCTTGCGCAAGCGCATCTGCATCCGTCTCTGCAAGAGCAGCTTGACGCTCAAACTCCACGCTCGGTTTCACGGGTGACATGACGAGCGGCGAGTTTTCGTCAGCATCGCTGTGATGATCCGAGTCCGGCATCTTGATGACCGGATTGTCTTGGGGTCGATGATTACGGTCAGGTTTGTCTCAGACGATGATGTGTAGGAGGTGTCTAAGAAAATACTAAGACATGTTTGACTGAATTTGACGAGTTCACGTAAGACGTATGCCCAAAGAAGGACTAAAGCTTGTCAAAATGATATTTCATACTCCCATAGATCAAGTATGCTCAGCCCTATTGATACATGGAACCAACCCTGTGGACGGTCGGTTGACGTGACGTCGACAGCTGAGCTTCCACGTGACCCGCCTGTACTCACATACTAACTGCAAACGGCAACATCGTTGGGTCAGGCGCGTCATCGATCAAGCAATGGCAGTCATCAATACTCAGTGTTCGCTCCTTTTAGTATTGTTTTAACAGGAAAAAACGTGACTGATTTAGCTTGTTACTATGGTTGGGATGCCGCAAGCCTTACAACGCACTACAGACATTCATACAAAATTCATGTACATGAACGGATCAGTTTCGCCCAAAAAACCATAACCAACAGCCAGGGACAGGTTCTAAATGGAGACAGAAAGGAAATCACATCACGGAAATTATAGTCAATAAGAAGAATACGAATTGCCAACGCAAAGGCGCCAAGTATTGCTCTTGGCAAAACTTGAAACACAGACCGGCGAGGTCACAGGAATCAGTTCTATACTTATAATCCACCCCATCTATTTATATCTGCTGTTGCAGATACTGAGGAGATATCAGATGCGGGGCCACCATCGTTGACATGGAGGCTTGCATCGACATGGTCGAAGCCGCCGACATGGGTGTCATGGTGGACATGGTAACGACGCTCGGATGGACGAAACTGTGGGAATCCGAGCTTGGTGACTCTTCTTCGAGCGAACCAAACTCTTTTTCTTCGTTCTCCAAGTAGTCATCACTCAGGGATTGCTGCGAGTTGTGGCCATCCTGCTGTGTCTCATGGGTCCGACGATGTCTATAAATAACTCAATTAGACTTGAAGATCTTCACGGAGATTTTGAATCAAGGCGTAAACTTACTGGGCAAGGTTATCTGAACGGGAGAAGGCCTTGTTGCAGTATGGACAAGGGTAGGGCCTCTCTTGTGTATGGGTCCTCACGTGCCTAAGTCGCAAATCAGAAATTAGTCCCGGCGGTTATTTCAAGAAGCACGACCAATCAAGTAACAGAGACACAGAATTGTGTATAAATAGAAAACAAATCCAGGGGAAGAAAACGAAATAATCTGCAAGAAATAAACGTACCGTTTCAGATGTTCTAACCTCTTGAAGAGGCGTCCACAAGAAGGAATAGGGCAGGAATGTGACTTTTGCGGGTATGGCCCCAGCTCCATCATCGTGGCACTCCTGGCGCGACGCACAGGGCCGGGTCGATCAGATCGGCCCAATAGACTGTGAGGAACAGAAAGGTCGAGTGAATCCTGATTTCCAAGACCAGCTAGCTCGTCTTGTTGCTGTTGCATCATGCTGTGGGTGTGCTCAACACCTTCTTCTAGGCTAGGAAGTGGGGTGCCGGTACGTGAAACTTCATGAAGCATGTTTTTCTGCGATGCAACGGTCGATGTATAATCGTTTTGCAGGGACCCGGAAGCAGATTGGTCATTCGAGTCTGTGATCTCTGTGACAGGACCTACAGAATTCGAAACAGAACGGCGCAGGTCACTTGGCCTGTATGCAGCGTAGCTGGTTGGTTGTGCCTGCGCACCTGATACCTGGGCTGCAGCAATGGCGTTGGTGATGCCAGGTGGGATCGAGGAGCGACGCCGGCGTTGCTTGTAGGTAGGCGATCCCTCTATCACGGAGAAAACATTTCCTTGGAAATGGCGAGAGGTCGCGCCGAGCGGATTTGAAAAGTTCGAAGGCGGCAATTGCATCATGGGGTGATATGCTGCAGTACCGACATCAGGAATAGCTGTGTAGAGACCAGTCTCTTCGTTGGCAATGTATGCGGGCTCGGCGCCTAGCATAGGCTGCTGAGGAGGCGTGATTGGTTCAAATGAGATACCTCGGTTGCTGTAATCTTCAAATTGAGATGAAACAAATGACGGAGCAGGTGAATATTCCATGTAGGAAGGCATAGACGTATGGCGTTGGTGTAAGCGATTGATTGGGATGCTGGTGCTTCGTTCATACTGAATCTGGGCGTACTCGTTCTCCCTCTTCATTGACATCGGAACCTGATTGTACAGAACTGAACTGCCAGTGTCCTCCGGGAGCATCGTCATCGCGGATGGGGCCATCTGCGGTGGAGGCATAACGTCAACGGACCGAACGATGGGAGAGTTGGGCTGGCCATATGTCGTACTTGCGTGGGCAGAAAAGGATGAAGAATTGGCTTGTTGCGCCTTGGTGAGCTGTTCATACAACGACTGAGACGAGTCAAACTCAAAGGAAAGAGCTGGCTCCGCAACAGCCACTGTAGTAGCTTCCTGTCCCATTTTCTCCCTTTTCAAGTCGCGCTCCAAAGCATCCAAGAACAGGCGGTCATGGGGAACGCTGTACCAGTAAAAAACCTTTTGCTTCTTTTGTGTGCGAATGCAGTTGTTCTTGTATAGAAAGTCGAGAAATGGGCTCTTGGGCTCTTCGAGCGAAGCATCAGTGCCTGATTTTAGGTTGCGCAAATCAGAGAAAATTCCCTCCTCAAACTTCTTCGAATTTTTGACGGGGCGTCCAAAGGCCTGGAAGCGGAATGACAAGCATCGAACAATATCAGTTCCGGAGATATGGAAAAGGTTGTTCCTAAACAAGTCAATATTGTTTCATTTATGCTTGTAGACATTCAAACCACCCACCAAAGCACGCAAGAAATATAATCGCCCGTAGGAAGGAGGAAGCGCCGAATGAGTTGATCGGGACTCCAGTCGACGGGTGCTGATATCAAGAAGTATTTGACTTGAATTCGTTAGCGATGCGATCTGCGAACGGGCCGGTGCACTCACGGTTATCCACTTGCTGCAGTGCGACCTGAGCATCTTGAGGTAGACTTTGTTGCGCTTCACTGGACAACATGAAAGTCTCGGGCTTCTGAGGGGGCGCCATCACGGCACCATGTTGAGGGTACATCTCCTGTACATCAGAGAAAAATTGTTCAGTCCAAATCATTTTCGCGCATCGTCGTCGCAAAATGACGCTCAACAACAAAGACGTCGCAATGCGCAGATTCAAGCAACCGACAGGGTGAGTAGTATCATACCTTGTCTTAATGTTTTGAGCGTCGCTGAGATCGCTCGAGTTTGTATAAACGTTGTAGATATACTGGAAGACGAATCTTCCCAGCGGAAACGTGCTGAATAAAACAATGAAACAGAATGAATAAAAAAGAAAATACAAGTTTCCTGCCGCCGTTGTGTTTTGGAATTTAGAAAAGACAGTTGAAACAGGCCTCGTGGCTTGCAGAGACGGATCGAATGACAACCAGGTCCGCAAAACGATTATACAAGAACAAGGTGATAAGTTCGAAGTGTCATGAGGCCTTGTTTCTGTTGCCGCGTTGATGATTGTTTCTTTTTTCGTGGTTTTTGTTTTCTTCTCGGTATCGCTTTGAGATGACGAAAATAAGGTGTTGAGAGGGACCAGCCTCTGCGACAATGCGATCGAATAAACGGATGAATGAGAATGATGTATAATAGATCACCTCTTGCAGATCGAGAAAGACCAAGATACAGTGGTAGATTGCGGGCCAGCCGACAGAGTGTTTGAGTGTCTCCGACTCTCACAAAGTGTGTGTGTGTGGGAAGGATGCTCCAAAAGAAAGCAACCTTGGGCGGATAAATAAACGAAGGGATTGAGAAGAAAAAGAAACTCAAGCAAGCCAATAATGGCGACGACAACAGCGACAACAAGAAGACGAAGGGTGCGGTGGGATGAAGAAAGAGAAGGAAGAAAGGAAAGCGGGAGGTGGTAGAAGAGGAGGGATGTTTATTTTAGGCTGGCTGGGCTTCTGGCGGGAAGGGAACGCAGCAGCAGATCAGAAGCCTGGGTGCCTTCTGTCTTTCTGAAAGAAAAGGAAGGAACGCTAGGAAGGGAAAGGGAAGGAGTGGGGGGAGGCATCCCGGCAAGTGCAGGGGCGGCCCAAGCGGCAAATTGGTTTGTTCTTGTTCTTAACGGAGACAGACTGTTAACTTTGGCTATTGAATTCATTGAAGAACTGGCTGGTTTTTGACTATTATCATACTTATAATATAACTACATTATAGTGCTACATTGTTAGTACCTGCTAGTTTTTGGGTTTGAATAGAGGCTTTCCGAGCGGCATCGACCAACGGATCCTAAGGGTCCATGAAGATACTGTTGCGAATAAGACTGATCCTGGTGGTAAGATTTATAAAATATCGATCGTGGTAGGACATATTAATCATCACCACCCAAGCCAACTAACCAACAATCTGGGTCTGGAAATGCAAGCATAGGCCAAGATAGAATACTGGAATACGTACTGGAAATGAGGATATTTGTGTTGACTGTACGGAGTACAGCAGATTGATGTGGTGGGCTATGGAAGGTACTTCCCGGATAGGGAACCACGGCGCTTCGGAAGGCCCCCACTGCAGGGCCTAGAGAGGTGGAGTCATTGGCTGCTCACTTACACACCGTTACAGTATGTTGTCCGATACCGTCTGGATACGCTCCCAGTACACCAATCATGCCCAATCATGCCATGATGTGTTTCCTGCGCCGTATGACTGGCCATGAGGTACCGTTTCTATGCGCGCGACATGTATATATAGAAAGAGCATCTCTGCCATCTCATCACACTGATCTGCTTCCTGTCGTCCAATCTTATTTCTCCCGTCCGTTGTAGTACAGTGTATCTTGCATCCAAAAACCTCTCGGTTAAAACCGTTATCCTGATAGACTGATAGTACTGGTCGTTTTAACCTTGGCAGGATTAATGCTGATTCTATAGCTGGTCCGTGACTGCCAGTACGCAGTTTACGGAACCAAAAATCTTCTCTACTCTGGTGATAGTAGCTACGTAGTTTAGATTGAGCAGAGCACTGAGCTATCGAAACCGATCCATCAACATTCAAGGCTTGTCCGATTCTGTATGGTTCGCCGATAGAAGACCCATCTGGTCTTCTAGATTATCAAGTATGGGCTATCAGAGCCGAAAGGCAAAACTTTGCAACGAGCAGGGATCATTTTAGATCTATGATGGAAAAAAGTCTCCGTGGCGCCACAAGTTAGTAACTTGGTTCGTCCCTGATCTCGGTGACTCGACTTAGACCCTGGAAGATGTATCACAGATACACAAACAGGCGAACTTGGTTATGAACACAATTAACTTCACACAAGCAAGGGATCATGGTCATGGACAGCAAGAGTAGGAATACTCTGCAGATGAAGAGGAATGCAGACAGAATCGCCCCCGGAAAATTACGGTAACAACATCAGTACGGAGTAAAACAGAACGAAGCAGAGTGGGGTCAGATCCAGGGGCCTCACGGAAACAATGTGATTGGGCCAGAGCATTCTCAAACTAGCGCGAGTCAACAATCTGAATCACCCGCCTTCTGTTTCAGAATGGACGGCCACCGTACGTACTAGTTTTACTAGCGCCGTATTGCACATCTGAGACAGCCGAATAAACAGACATTTACGAATACTAACTACGGAGATGTTCTTGAGATGCATACCCATACAGAGTCATGTCGAGTGCTAACTTTGCATACTGCATACCTCGGTCACAACCCCTCTTGACTTCATCCACGCTGACACGGTGACTGCAGAAGTCATCCTGATGACCGTTCAACAAGGTAACTACTCGCGAACAGAACAAAAGTCAGAAAAACAGCCTCAATCCAAGAGGCGACTTGATTGTCCCACAGCCAAACTCAAAGAGTCATTCCAAATTTCTGAGAGAAATCAAATGATAATTCGTTAGTAATTACCCCTTCTGGAAATACAACCTTGTTCGGACGGCGATGCCACTATTTTCAGGCATTCAGGCCACCACGTCATCATCCACTTAGGTAACTAACTCGTAGTTAAGTTAGTTGGTTAACTTAGTTAGATAGTCTGGCAAAAGATGACATGACTTATTCTCCGATATACTTCCGGACCACATCACGTACGGAGTAGTCGTTCTCTTAGATCTGACTAGACCACAAGCTAAAGAATGGCATTGTTGATCAAACACTTTGACTTGCAACGTATAAACTTCTGCTCCGTATGCATGTCATTTTGTCATGCACGTAGTCTCGTGAGGAATGTCAGGAACAGCCCTGATCTGCAGAACTCTTGAGCATTGGCAAATAACTAGTCAAATGCTGACACAAACATACCTTACCTATTGCTCGATAAAGATGATGTTTGCTGTTCCTCTTTCTGAAACCAGAGGGAATACGGGGTAGCCTGAAAAACGAGGTGTGCAAATCGCGTACTAATCTGAGCTAGGGTTTCGGAAGTTCATGTGTCCAGACCTGCAGATGGACTAGTTGCTCCATTCCATAGCCAGACTCACTCTAACCAGTACGTAATTGAGGTCTGTCCATTCTCGTGGCTAAAAATTCCGAATGGAGGACGCAGTCTATGACTAGTACGTATGGACTCAACTGCCCACTGTCCACTGCCCAAGAGACTACCGGCATAGTGCTTACTGTGGATTCCCAGCAAGACGATCACAACTAGTACAAGTATCTACTCCTTATTCGAAACATTTTCTGGCTTCTATAAGCTTCGAGCCTTCGACTACGTTATCTACTGCAAACCTACTTGGGTGTGGCTTGAGACAGGGTCGGGGATATGATTGGCAGGTACCTGACAGAATGTACCTAGTAGGCTAGTACGGTGGTGTACCTGCTTTTTCGTATGGATGCAAAGCATCATCAACTGCGGAGTCGGAGCACGAAACCTACACCGTCAAGACTCAAACTCTCAAAGCCCTCGATACGACGGTTATGTAGCTACTTGTCTTAATCGAGCGACTTATACATCGCACTAAATCAGAACAGAACAAAACGGTGGCATGCAGTCCGTCACTCAGAAAGGGGAAAAAAAGGCCCATGCTCAGAAATCCAAGCCACGGAAGAAACGCTTCAGAATGTCTCAAGTTTGTTCAATTGAGCGTTTCAGATTTCAGATTTCTATGATTTCTATCAAGTCACTAGACTTCGAGAAAAACTTTGTCTGTTGGCATCTGTAACCCTCTTCTAGACCCAGCCATATCACATCAGGGCCTCAGACTCATCACAATTTACCGAGTCAATGGACCTGGAATTGGCCAGGCCGTTTTCTCTTTTCCTCATTTTTCATGCGATGGGTCCAACGGTGGTCTCCCTTCTATCGAAAAACTAACTACGTAGTAAGTACTTAGACACGCCATACAGCATACAGCGTAAATGAATGCAGCATTTAATCCTTCCTGATATAGATCCATTGACCAATTAACAACACCGCTCCAAATCACGGAATGTTCCGCCAGACTTTTCAGAGTACGTACTAGTGCATGAATTTTCTATATTGGATTTTCAAATGGTTGATGGAGATAGAGCGGACAACTTACAAGGCTATGTTGCCATGCTCTACAGATTCTGAAACGGGTCTAGGAATTTTAGGGATTGTTGTACCTGTTTGATGTGAGCACTAGTAGCTGGAAAATTAAATGCTATTGGTTCGAGGCTATATAGAGTGGTATGTAAGGACAAGGACAGGGTAGGGATCAGAGAGGGGACGAGGTCTTAAGATATAGCATTTATAGCTCTGGATGGGGTTAAAGTGCTGCTGTCAACATTCCCTCTTTTTTCCATTTCTGGTCTGAGCTGTGGGGTCTAGCCCTCTTGAGGTTGAGGGGAGTGATCCGAAGGTTGACCGTTGACAGGGTAGATGATTGCAGTTATGTACTACGTACATAGAACGCACGCCGTTCTTTATACTGCAGTTGTCATGCTGCAAAGGCAATGAACGAAAGTTCTTCTGATTCGATCAACCTCCCAACTTCTCCGGTCATGTCGTAAGTCAATGCTAAGTATAACAGCCACGACCCGTTGCAGTCTCGTGCATGCACTCTCTTCAATAGTTCGGCCACTCCGCTACTACTACTACTATACTCTGTCAGCTCTTAGAAAATGTATCGAGCTACTAAGAGCCATGGCGAGCTTTTAGTCCCACAAACCGGATTTCCGGTAAATTGTTGTGGAGTTTGGACGGCAAGTCGTCGTTGACTCGTTCGATCGTTAAGGTGGCGAGGAAAAGTTGTCCGCCCCATTTGGATGAAGAGAATTTGCACTGGTAGCATGATATTTTTGCGGCGTCGAGTTTCTCCGTGGCGATTCAAGCCATGTAGACGAATGCAGATGTGTGGGTGCATTTCAACGTCTATGTAGTAAAGACATAGAGATCTCATCGACGACCTCTCTTAGACCCCTTCCCACCCCTCCCACCTTTTCCACCCTTTCTAGAAGGTCCCTGAATACTCGCCAAGTCATGTTTACTCAATTTCAGCGTTCCGCCAGAGAATTTACCGACAGCCGGAGCTCCAACCCCTCTCTCCCTGCGCTTCATACTACTCTTTTGCTGTTTGAAAACCGGTTTCTCCAGAATGATACCATTCTCTCGCGCTTCGCGGCGTCGGTTAGTTTCTGTCTTAATAGCCTTGGATTTAATTCCCTCGCGATGCGATTTGGGCATCCTGTTTTGCTCGAATATGGATTTCTTGGCTCCGAGGGCTTGCAGTCGTAAGTCCAAAGCTTTGTGTCTATTTTTGCCTGTGGGGTTCAGGTCTGAAGAGCCCGAGTCGAGGAGATGTGACTCTTTGAGTAGACGTTGTAGTGCGAGGTCGTTTTGTAGATTTTGTGTTTCGTTATCGGCTGCTTCGCCTTTGGGTTTGTTTTCTTGCTTATTGGCGGTGGCTGATGAGTCTGTAGATGCTGGGATTTTGGCGGACTGTACACACATGCCCTGATCAGTAATTGTATATCAAGGAACTGCTTGCCTGTAGCATAACGTACCAAGAGAGCTTTGCGCGTCTGCTTATCCAACATCATGTCCTCTTTGCGCGCATCCACGTGCTCAACAACCATCACCTCTTCTTCTTCGCTCTCACTTTCGTTATCCGAGAACCCTTCAAAATCATCTCCTGACTCGTCACCCTCCTCATCCTCATCAGAAATCTGACCCGCTGTCGTAGAATTCGTGGGTATATCTAACGGCTGGAATCGGCTCTCGAAAAACTTTCGTAAAAGATCGTTTGAATCATCTGCTTCTGCTTCCGTATTCGCATTTTTTCGCTCCGTAGAGGAATTTGAAATTTTCCTTCGTTTTACTACCGCGTCCCTCATATTGTCTGTGTAAGGTATTAATCCCACTGAAATTATGATGTTGGTAGTCGAGCTTCAAAAGCGATCAGAGAAAAAACACAAAATAAGGTCACGTGTGATAAGATAAGAACGAGAAAATCGGACGGCGGGGCCGCCGCATTTCAAGCATCAAAAACGATCAAGAAATTCAGTCCTAGAATTTCACAATTGCACGAATTCGAAAACGAAAAACATATTAAAATGACAAAATTTCGTCCTTGTATTGACCTTCACTCCGGTCAAGTCAAGCAAATAGTAGGCGGCACCTTGACCACAGTGGACAGCGAATTGAAGACAAATTATATATCGAAGCTTCCCGCAAGTCACTATGCAGATTTATACAGGCAACATGACCTTCGCGGCGGACATGTTGTAATGCTTGGTCCGGGAAATACTGAAGCTGCGAAGGAGGCTTTGAAGGCGTGGCCTGGTGGGTTGCAGGTTGCTGGAGGTATTACAGACCAAAATGCGTCGTATTGGATTGAGCAGGGGGCTGAGAAGGTGAGGTCTCTTCCGGCAGCTATGCACTCAATTTGCTCGCACCAGTTCTGGTATTGATTATAGGATTGAGGGTACTGACAAGGCCAAAGGTTATAATCACATCCTTTCTCTTCCCAGAAGGCAAGTTCTCCCTCGACAGACTCAAATCAGTCCTATCATCACTGGGAAACGACCCCTCAAAGCTGGTTCTTGACCTGAGCTGTCGAAAAAAGGGAAACACATGGTTCGTCGCTATGAATCGGTGGCAGACGATCACCGAAATGGAAATAACGCAAGGTAAGGCCAACCCTACCTCATACCGTCATTCTCGGGACCAGGCACTGACCGTGCCGAATAGAGTCGATATCAATGCTAGAGCCATACTGCTCTGAATTTTTGATTCATGCCGCCGACGTGGAAGGACTGCAGCAAGGTGTCGACGAAGAACTGGTCTCGAGACTGGCCGAATGGTGCTCGATACCGGTTACATATGCCGGCGGAGCGAGACATTTGCAGGATCTTGAGAAGGTGCATGTGAGCAGTGGTGGGAAAGTCGATCTTACGATTGGGAGTGCTTTGGATATATTTGGGGGTTCGGGTGTGACGTTTGATGAGTGTATAGAGTGGAATAAAAGTCATTAATTTAGGTAAATGGTGTATATAAGAGTGTAGTTTTTGGTATCAGATGACAATGTTGAAGCGAGGCATTTGGAGATCCTTCCAAGGGTTTCAAAAGAGACAGTCCTTGGGATACGTATTATCAACAATATTAACTGGTTTAGACATCTGGAGGATCTATGTATTTGAGGAGGGCAGTTATTGTTTCGTCCAGATGTCCTGTAAGTGTCTGACCATGTCAATGAATTCACCTAGGAGAGAAACTAGATCCAAGCATATAACGCAAGTAGCCCATACCGCAATCAAACATCTGGTCTCAGCTATGTAGAAGAGAGTAAATGACAGCGCAGGATCAACATGTACAAAATAGAACATATGCATAAACTGTAGTACAAATCAGTATCGCCAATTACACCCAACGCCAAAGCAAGCTAAATGGATACAAAGTCCTGAGGATAGAAAGTCTCAATCCTAAGCCCGACTTGCATGATTCAAAAGTAATCCCACCATCAACAAAAAACACTGTCATATATGGTATCTATAGAGCAAGGCGGTCTAGTTCAACGAAATAGCCCCCCTCCGATTCGCTCGCACGTGAAGATATGCCTGGAAACCGCAGAATACAAAGAAGCCCTGTAATCGAAGCAAAAAGGGTCAGATGAAAAGCTAAACAAGACCGTATGAAGAACAAGGTTGAACGTACAGCGTAAATGATCACAGCAGTGAAAATCGAGCCAGCTACCACTGTGCCATCTTCCGGTGTGCCTTCTGATCCGGTGAATGCGGGATGATTTGCCTGTATCGTATGTAAATTTCTTAGCAAAAAGGGTCTAATAACTGGTTGAATAATTATCGGAGGAGGGGAAGACGAACGTTGTATAACGATCCGAGAATTGATAGAATGATAACTCCAAAGAACGAAATGACCACACTATTTCCCACGGATTGATGCGTTAGTTACTCAAGTTTACCTCTCGGGACAGTTCAAGTCTTACCAGCTCCAAGCGTTCATGGCAGAGAAAATCGGCTTCATGGTGATAGATATGCTTGAGCCTAGAGCTCCAATGAAGTGGTACGGATAGACGGAACGAGCGGCCGGATGATGTGGTCGGGTATATAATTGATGGATCGAGAAGGTAAGAACGACGACTTCTCGGAGACGGCGCTGTGTAGCGATAATAGGTGAGTTCGATGAATGGGTGTGTATTTCAATGTTGATTGCGAACGTAAAGTCGCCGGTTTGAGGTTGGTTGACGGCGGCGGCTGGCGGCAGAGACCGGCAGAACTACTAAGCTCCGTGACGGTGGAATCTGATTGGTGCATCAAGCTTATATTACGAAAGTTCGGGAGGTCCAAAGATATTTATTTGATCATTTCTCATAGGAAACAACTTTTTATAGTCATATCTAATATCGTAAACATTGTTTTTCGTACATCGATCAGCCATGTTCATCATATAAACAAAACACCTAGAATGCCCCAGAATGCGCCGTGAAATGCGATTGCGTTAGTACAAAGGTCCAGACGAAAGATGTCTACTCTTCGTCGTCTAGCATCTTCGACATATAGGGACCATCAAGGGTATACCCAAGACGTGCATAGTAGCTTCGGACACCGACACCAGAAATAACACTAATCTTCTTACTGCCATGCTCTTCTCGGGCAATGCGTTCGGCCTCCTCCATCAGAAGAGTACCGAATCCACGATGCTGGAACTTGCGAGCGTCTCGACCGTGCAATGGCACCGCAGAACCGTAAACATGCAGTTCTCGCACGAGACTGGTTTGTTGTCCCGTGAGCTCAGGACGGAATGTATGAGTAGCACTGCATTTGCGCAAGCGCAAAAGACCAATCAAGATATCCTGTTTAGGGTCCTCATAGGCCAAGAATGTCTCCCAACCGCCATTTGCGGCGTAATCTCGTCTGACGAGTTCGATCTGAGAAGGCCTGATTTTATTCTTGACCTCATTGATACCGACTTCTCGTGTTCGCACGTCCCGACATGTCGTTCCAAAATCTTTCATTCGACCCAAAGCAAGTTCACGAAGGTTCCCGTTCTCAACACCAGAGGTAACAAGTGGCATAGGGATATCACGCTGCACTCGATAGATACGAGTCCAAGGAGGCACCAACGCAAGGATCCGAGCTACTATGTCAATAAGTGCGTTTGGTGTATAGTTCTTGTATCGTCCTGTTCTCCATAGCTCGTATAGACCGGTTCCTCGAATGACGAGTGTAGGGTAAATCTTCAAACCGTCCGTACGGAAGGCTGGATTCTCAAAGTACTCCACAAATTGATCGAGATCTCGTTCCATGCCAACATTTGGCAAATCGGGCATCATGTGACTGACCACCTTGAATCCAGCATCTTTTGCAAGTTTGAATGTTTCCGCAACGGCAGCAACGGTGTGACCTCTGTTTGTATCCCGAGCCACGTCCTCATACAGACTTTGAACTCCGATCTCCAGCCTAGTGCATCCATACCGCAACATACTGCTCAAATGCTGATCCAAGCAATAGTCGGGGCGAGTTTCGATTGTGATACCAACGCATTTGATATTGCTCATCTCTCCGGCTTGCACGGCCTCATCAACGTTATCGGTCTGGTAGCCACTGAGCGCATTGTGAAGTTGCGATATGAAAGAATCACGGTAGTCCTCCGGCAGTGACATGAAAGTACCACCCATGATAATATATTCCACCTTGTCGACGCTGTGTCCTAGCGACTTCAACTGGTCCACTCGTCCTCGTGCCTGCTCGAAAGGATCGTATCGGGCTCGGATAGCTCGCATGGACGTTGGCTCGTAACCGGTGTATGACTGCGTAGAATACTCGAAATCAGAGTCGGGGCCACCTGGGCAGTAGACGCAGATGTTTCCGGTATACGCAATGTGTGGGCAGCGATGCGGCTTGCACATCACGGCAACAACCGCAATACCAGACGAGGTACCTGCTTTGCGTTAGCCTGCTTATGTCAATTTGGATGCGATAGGGTGCCGTACGAATGGGTTTCGCAATCAATTTGGGTAGAATATATTTCTTATAATGCTCAGGAACTGCAGCGATGATTGCAGTCAGAGGTGGTTGCGCGGCCAGCGAATGCTTTTTGGCAATTTGACCCCGCAGCTTGTTGAGATTGATGTCTTTCTTGGGCTTCATCGGGTCTCGACTGGCCTCATACTCCTGGATGAGGGCGTTCGCAACGTCAGAGCAAGCGCGCAGGAATCGCTCATTTTCCGGGAGCAATTTGCTCCTCTTTGCCAGGGTCTCTGGCTTCACCGTCATCGTGGCGGTCGCCATGGTGAGAATATCCGTGTTCGCAATGACCAGGTTGTTGTCGGGAGAAGAGCTGTTTGTGACAAAGAGAATAATACTCTGAACAGGACAAAGGAAGCTCAAAGGCTAATCAGCAGTAGATGGATGGTCGTCGCAAGAGTGTGGCCAATTCGATAAGTTATGTCCAATCGATCGATAAAAATTGACCAGGCGGGACCGATCAAATCAAAGCGTCCAACGGCATCGGGAGCCACCGCTTGAGCTCGGAAGGACGGTTAACAGACCTGGCCTTGGCGCTTCCGAAGCACGAAAAGTACAACTCTGATACTCCCTGCTTCAAGACGTTCAATCTGCTTCTCCCTCAAAGACCACCCTCCACTCTTTGCTTTCGTTTTATTTTCTTTCCCTCAGATTCCCTTCATCGCAGCCATGCAGGCTTTCCGTCGCAACACCCTCTCTGCTCTGCAGAATGCTACCAAGCAGCGCCGATCTTACATTGGTGCCAGCTCAGCATACTCGTCGACAATCGGCAACCTTCGCATAAACGATGAGACTCGTGTCATCTTCCAGGGATTTACTGGTAAACAGGGAACGTGAGTACTGCTTGAGATCTTAGCATAGGAGTTTGCACTGACGAGATTGGTGCTGGCTAGTTTCCATGCCGAGCAAGCTATCGCATACGGTAATTCCGAGTATCCCTAAAACGCTTGATCGAATGAAAGTTGCTCATACATACAAGGTACCAAAGTTGTTGGTGGAACGAACCCCAAGAAGGCTGGAACCACACATTTGGACCGACCAGTTTTCGCTACAGTGAGCGATGCCGTGAAGGAGACTGGAGCTACCGCCTCGGCCATCTTCGTTCCGTACGTCTGATATAAAACCTTTGAGATCGGAACACCTTGTGCTTACAAGTCTAGCCCACCGCTGGCCGCTGCGGGTATCGAAGAGGCCATCGCAGCTGAGATCCCTCTTGTTGTTTGGTATGTCCTTACAATTTTCCTTTGTGCCATATAGCTCCCGACTGACAGCTCTATAGCATTACTGAGGGTATTCCTCAACATGGTACGTGGTTTTAGTCAGCCTCACATCATATAACAAACTCATCTGACGCCAATTGCAGACATGGTGCGCATTACGGATATCTTGAAGACCCAAAACAAGACCCGACTTGTCGGCCCTAACTGTCCCGGTATCATTGCTCCGGTACGTTACTTACCTTCTACAATACAATCCTATAGGGGTGTATTCGATGATGGGATATGTGATTAATGTGGAACTTGTTTAGGGTCAATGCAAAATCGGTATCATGCCTGGTTTCATCCACAAGCGTGGTCGCATTGGTATCGTCTCTCGTTCCGGTACTCTCACCTACGAAGCCGTCAACCAGACTACCCAAGCTGGTTTGGGCCAGTCCCTCGTCGTCGGTATCGGCGGTGACCCCTTCTCCGGAACAAACTTCATTGACTGCTTGAAGGTCTTCCTCGAAGACGAGGAGACTGATGGTATTATCATGATTGGTGAAATTGGTGGTAGCGCTGAGGAGGATGCCGCAGAGTTCTTGAAGACCGAGAACAAGAAGAACAAACCCACTGTCAGCTTCATTGCTGGTATCAGTGCTCCCCCCGGTCGACGAATGGGTCACGCCGGTGCTATTGTTAGCGGTGGTAAGGGTGGTGCCGACTCCAAGATCTCTGCTCTCGAGGCTGCCGGTGTTATCGTTGAGCGAAGCCCTGCTTCTCTTGGTAAGACTCTGCGCGACGAGTTTGTGCGACGCGATCTTCTTTAAAGGGGTGGGCTGGTTTAGGGAGGTTCTGTCATCCTTCTCGTCTACAATTGTTACAAGTAGCTGCAGGAGTCAGATGTCCTAGTAGATACGAGGAGTGGCTGTACTTTGTTCATTTGTGTGTTGATACTTGATAGTTTCATATCCCGATAGATGTGTGTTTACTTAATGAGACGTTAGTCTGTGTATTGTCAGACAGTTTACTTTACAGAGTGACTTTCCGGACATTATTCGGCTCTCTAATAACTTTTCGGACGATATATATACTATACACTAGGCCTCGTAGCATTGTTGTCGCGAGCAGCGCGTGCTGTGATTGGCTCGTCAGCGGGCGCTCACGTGACGCCAGCCACCCAAGCAAAACACAGAAGACGAACCAAAACAATAGGGCCAACTCGGTTGTCTGAGTGACGGCCGATTCTGTTTATCCTCCCTTCATATTCCAATAACCCAGCACCACCTCGAGCCACCTCGAACGTGACGACGACACCATCCAGCCTAGCCTGGCTTCGATAATTAGTATTACGACTCGGTTTATTCGACGCCACGCTTCTTCTCCACGCCAGGTTTGTATGCTTTTATTATTCAGCCATTGATGACACCCGCCGTCCTGTGTTGATGTGGATGTGACGATTCACAACATTCCACCAAATCGCCCTCACCACCCGCGCTCATTGCGCTAAGGAAACTCCTCTTTAATACTCACTCGACCTCTGGAATATGCCTCCTGAAGTAGGCGACCACTGGGAGCCTCATTTCCCGATGAGTACGTGACTGATGCTTCCCGCCGTTATGTGGCTCCTGCTAACTGTGACTCGTCAGATCGAGCACACTCTCAAGGCTCGATGATGTCGCATACACAACCGCTTAGTCGACCCGGTACAGCGGATCCATTGCGGTCTCGATCAAACACGGCTATATCCAGAGCTCATCGTCGCCCTCGATCAAGAGGGTCTACTGCTAGTATTCATTCGAGCACGACACAACAAACCCAGGACCAGCACATGGGCGATGGATTCTCTCCCTTTATGCCCTCTCAACAAGCACCGCCGCATGGCGTGTTTAACCCAAACCCCGAGGAGATGATGATGCGGTTCAATCAACAAATGGCACATTCGAATAGCCAGGGTTCCCTCGATGTCTCAATGCACGAAGCTCACGGAGCTGTCATGCAACGACCGGAGGACTTTCACGGCCTTCCAAACTCGATGTCTGATATGGTTCCTGCTCATGGGATCCCAAGCATACCTGTCAGCCATTACGGACACATTTACGACGGGAGCGGAATGGACCCTCAGATGCCGGACCGTACCGGTGATGACAACGATAATTCGGAGGCTGGGGGTCGAAAGAAACGAGGTTCCAGCTCTACTATTGCTAATGACAATGAATTGAGGAAACTGTTACGTCAATATGAAGGTTACACGCTCAAGCAGATGGCTACTGAGGTCCAGAAGCATGAAGGCGCGGGCGGGAAGTCTGAAAAGGTGAAGCAGGTTTTTGCCATGGTGTGGTAAGTTGTCACGTCGAAACGCGTCTTCTTTACAGCTACTGAAGTGTTTGTGTATAGGTTGAAAGAGAATTGCCGGAAAAGCAGCGGCTCTGTTCGTCGGGATCGTGTATACTGCTGCTATGCAGAGAGATGTGGGAGTGAACACGTCTCAGTTCTAAACCCAGCCTCCTTCGGCAAACTTGTGCGAATTATTTTCCCGAATGTGCAGACACGTCGTCTTGGTGTCAGAGGCGAATCGAAATATCATTATGTTGATCTTACTGTCATAGAGGAAAAACATCAACAATCGATCGGCCAAAGCTCACAGGATCAAAACACGGCAAACGAATCATTTAATACAGATAGAAAAGGACTGGACTCGTCTATACGACCTCGCAGGTAATTCATGCTGCTCTTCTACACGATCTTACAGTTGAGTATTGACAACTTTATAGTATAAGCATATCTCAACCACCAATCGATACCGCCGTCTTTCCCTCGCCTACAACTTCCTTTACGCCCAAGTTCTCACTTGCTCCGAACGGCAATGGGTGCACTTGTGAATCTCAAACACGGTCTAAGATTGACCACACGATTACATTGGAAAACATATCAACACAAAGTGGAAGGATGATACGTCAGATGCTCGCCTTTCCTGACTCGACTTCAGGACATGTCGATAAAGAGTCTCTAAAAATTCCCGATATCTCCTCCTTTCTTCCTGCGAATACAGATACCAAAGTTGCAGATGCCTTGGCAGCGTTATACAGAACGCATTGCATTTCTGTCATTGACAGCTTCCGGTATTGCAAAGAACGGAACTTGTTTCGACACTTTTCTGCATTTCATGGGACATTGACTGTTCCTGTACAGAAACTGCTTATTCACCCAAACCTTGCACCCTGGATCAAGGAATGTGATTGGCGCATGTACCAAAAAATGATTGAATTCGTGGCGCCTTTGACCACCCAGCTTGTACCACAAGCAGTTCTTGATTCCTTCGGCTCAATTTCCCGACGTCTGACAGGACACATATCCGAGACGTTCAAGTCTCATCCCATACATGTATCCTTGTCGAGATTAGCACCGGCACATATTTTTTGCAATCTCTTGAAACATATGCTCGATGTGAACCAAGCCGCCAATGCCGCCGCAGCCTGGCTTTGCCATCCGGATAACCGCAAACAAATGTGGATTGATTTTGCTAGTTTTGTGGATCCGAAAGAAATGCTGTTCAAAGCTCATATTCCGGCTTGTTCGGAGAAAGCAGCCGAGCAAATATTGAAACACGACGTGCGTGCTCTTTTAACGCCATTGGAGAACTCTACGTCACCTGAAATCCTGTCATTTTACCAGCAAACAGGAGACAATACGCAGGACCAAAAAAGCACCGTGGAGGTCTCAACAGGCGATGAATACAATTTCGGCGATAAATGGCTCTCTTTCATACTCAGTCTACCGTCGCTTTTCCCCAACCACCCGGTACAGTGCATAGTCGACAAGGTCGATAAATTATGGGACTGTATATTACACCGCTTGACGCTTGCTGGTGCTCCTAGCTTCAGTGCATGGTGGATGACCAAAGTGTTCTTTCATGAAATGTTATTATGGCAAGTGGAACAAGGTGGTTTTAAGAAGCATTCGCCTAGCTCTATACAGAGTTCTGCAGCCCAATCGCAACTTGAGAGCTCACAGGCCCGTGTTTCTAGACAAGGGAGTTTTGCTGTCCCAGTCAAGAATGAGCCTTTTATCACCAACGAGAATGGCTCCATCATGGAGTCTGCGCCAACAGCAAATCCGGGAAACGACCGCACAATGAGTGAAAAGACCCCAGCTGTGGAGAGTTTCTCTGGTGCTCAAGCACCTAACCATGATGACAGCGGCATCGCCCTTGACGACGATTCTATGCTCATGTCCGTTGGCAAATACGATATAATGACAGATACAACAGATGCCGAAGGCGACGTGGTTGTTGTCGCCTGAACAACTATCTATCTGAATATTTGAGGACATTTGTCCTGCATTTTCTTGGTGGTGGTATTCGTCCTGCATTGCTTACGTGGTTTCGCTTCAAACAAAAAGATATGTTATACAGTGTTGAGTGTGGCTTTGGCTTCTTTGCTATTCACTTCCTGTCTCCTCGGATTTGATATTGCCTTCATGCCCTTTGATTAATTCTTTATCGTTTTTCTTTGGAGCCTTTGGCGAATTGGATTTTTCAAAAATATCCCCCCTTTTTTGCTATTTTGCCATTTTCTTCTCTTTTGATTAACCTGTACTTTTGCCCCTCACAAATTCTTCGACGAGCGATGATGACAGTACGAGCATTAATATTTGAACCAGCGAGAGACCTTCCTCTCTCTGCTGTTTCCTGCTTCTTTTGGATTGCCTTATCTTACCCCTTTTCCACCTACACTTACTATTGTCATTTTGTCTTGAGTATTTACCTCATGAACCCTTTTTGTATATAGTACCATTCGACACTTTACTTCTTGGAAGAATAGTATCCCATTCTTGTGTTGGAATAGAGATGGGATTTTTGAACGATTATTCCTGATTGATAACCTTACTGTCTGTGTTCGACATATACTGAGTTAATCATACAACCATGTTGCTTCCTAAGACGAAATATATGTCACAAATAGATGGCCATCATACACGTCAAAGCCTTCACCAAAAAGGGGGCTTCACCCGAACACAATCATCGTGTATCAAGCGCTGGGAAATAGCGAGTACCGGCAAAGCCATGGACCATGATGCTCTCGATATCAATGTTCCCGCCGCTGTACGGACTCCACAGTTTGATTAGGATGTATCGGCCGGACCTTGTCCAATGTTAGCAAGGGTTTCGCACATTGGAAGAGCCGTAGAAAAGCACCAGGGAACATACACAGGAGGATCGAAATTGATGCTAACCATACTCTTTTCCCGCTCAATGAAGAACCGTGCATGTGGTTTCATGATATTCGATATCCCATTCATGTCTCCGCTCACTCCAACCGCAGCTCCCGCGGAAGACCGGGCTGGTTCAATTAGACTTGGAGAGTCGAGGCGGTGATTACTTCCGAGACCATAGAGACCGTTGCGGGGACCGCGGTCACGGCGTCGTGAGTCGAGACGGCTGCGGTTATTGGATTCGACTGTGTCGCCGCCGTCGCTGTCGTCTTCATCTACAGGGCAGAATAGTTCGCTGTCTTCACCACTATCCAAAAGGTCAACGTCGTTGGCGGATGGGAAATCGTCGTCGTCATGTTGTCTACTGTCCGGGTTGCCGTCGTGCTCGGTAGTTACTCTGAACTGAGGCTCGGCGTATGTAGGGTTGAATAGTGAGCGACGAGACCATGTTGACTCGTTTGCTTGTGCGTCGAGGTCCCCGCTGGAAGCACCGGCGCCCCCTGCCTCAGTGCCTTGGGTACGAGATCTATACGTGTTGAAGTACTCCCTGGATGGGTTGCTGTAATGTCGTCTGGATTCGTGGCAGCGCCGACTCCGTGATGGATAATGGATCTGATACTGAGCCGTCCGCTCTAGAAGTTCATCAGATGACATCGAAACAAAGATCATGCCTTCTTGGATCCTGAAAACCGGTCAGTTGTAGTTCACCGTTTGCTGGGTATCAGACTTACGCAGCATCAAATCCTTTCTTCGGTGAACGAATCACAATCTTCTTAAGAGAGAATGGTGTCTCGCCACGATGATTCAAAATCATGTTACAGCGGCTCTTCTTTGTGCAGTAGACCGAGGTGTCGTCAAGCAGGACATTCCCCGGCCACGAGCTCTCGCCGTTGTCTTCATCATAGTAGTTTCCGCCATCACAGCTATTGATTTCCATCTTTAATAAACCAGGTACAACTTGGCCATAATGGCCGTAACTGAACCCACCAAGTCCTTCTCTATTGTCGTCAGAATCTAGCTTGCGCCTCTTCGACCGCCATCTAGAATCAGGAGAGCCAGGATCAGGGTGACGTGGTGTGCCATCTAGACCGGAAGGCGTAGGAAGCCGAGGTGCAGCGCCTCCTGCACTAGGCATCCCAAAAGAAGCAGCCAAACGATCAAGATCTTCTACAATCGCACCCATCGTCATAGGTACGGACCTGTCTGCAGCTGAGAGTCCGAGCTCAGCAAACAAACGGTCGAAGCGTTCGCTCATGGCAGAGAGACTCGCAGGTGTGGAGTCTTCTGGAAGTGGCGTACTGAATTCTGCAGCTACACGATCCCACCAGTCGTCGCTGGGGGCGGGCATCCTCGAAGCGGAATCTCGTACTCGCTGGGAACCGGACCCGTTGCCATCGTCCAATGTATTAGTCCTGTTTGTCCTGTTCGCCATCAACCTCAAAGCCGTCTCGCTGGGTCTAATGAGACGACGTCCTGCCCTGTTGGGCGGTGCGGACGACCCTGAATCCTGGTTCATGCTAGTGTTGAGGTCGGGAAAGGTGTTGACGCCGGGAAAGGTTCTCCGTTCGCGATGTTGGCTTGGTGGTCGGATGTTCTCCGCTCCGGTATGGGACGCCTCGGAAGAATTCTGCTGTCGCTGTCTAGCTCCAAAAGCCCGAGCTCGTTCATGCAGTCTCTGTTGCGCGCTATGCTGTTGTAGTTGTTCGATTTCGTCGAGAGCCTCCAGAGCACGAGCTGTTTCGCTTCTTGGTCGTGCACGACTGCGGTCTGGATTGTGTAGGATCAAATTACGCAAATTCTGAAGTCGTGTTTGTTGATTCCCCTGTGGTCTTTCTGAGGTCGAGCTGCGAGAGGTAGAGTTGGAAGCCGGTGGATAATCGTAATTACCCGACTACATCAGACAAGTCAGTGCATCTGTGGATCAACTGGATCAACCCCACTGGAGAATATGCCTTGTCTGTTTTGTACGGAGTGAAGTTGCAAGGATTGATAGATCACACAAACGGTCCGTATTCAGACAGAAAATAAGATGAAAAACTAGGAGCACATACCATAATTAGGCAGGTTGGTTAGCAGGCAAGGCCGGCTTCGAGATAGAGCGCTAGCTATGGCGATAACCAGCGATGAGCTCGGCCACTGAAAAGTATACAAATAGACGAAACTATCAAACGACTCTGAGGTACGGCCTAGAGCGTAGGCCTACATACAGCCTGCCAGAGAGCAGAAGAAATATATGTACTAAAGGCCTAGTTGACACTGGACGATAAATGATGAAGACAGCTGATGGAGGAATGATGAGAATGCTGAGGGCAAGTGGGTAACCGACGTCTGTCCATACGTCTTAGAGCTGTACCGTACGTAAGGCGTGGTGTAATTACGGCGTAACAAACGCTAACGGAATGACGGGGTGGCCCCGCAATGATCGGAGAGGCTTACCTCTAAGCTAACTTCTGCTTTATCATCGCATCGATCAGTTCAGTTCATACACTCTCTGCAGAGCTCCACTGCAGCTCAAGGACTGCAACATCCTCAGCTCATCGCCCATATTGAAGGGGACTTGACATCAATCCTCCACACCCTACCTTCAACTCACTATCAACAGAGTCATCTCTCTCTTGCAGTTTTCTTCCCCGCACGCGACTCGCTGATTCAAGCAAGTGAGCATTGAAAAGCCATGGCGAGTCAAGAGGCCAATGGCCAGGGTATCAGCGCAGGCAAGTTAAGATTCTGTAGCTTCATCAAGAAGCTCATACTGATAGCTCATGACAGATGAGATTGCTCTCTACGATCGACAGATTCGTCTTTGGGGAGTCCAGGCACAAGAAAAGTACGAGAGATCTACCGCAGCCCTCTTACTCACTACTAACCCGTACATCACAGACTGAGATCGGCGAATATACTACTCATCACCTTCAAGGCATTGGCCAACGAGATCGCCAAAAACCTCGTCCTCGCTGGTATTGGTTCGTTGACAATTTTAGACCATGAAGTCGTTACAGAGACAGACTTATGCGCTCAATTCTTTCTATCTGAAGAGCATGTCGGCCAGAATGTGAGATCAACTGCGTTCGAATGACATGGCGAATATAAGCTGACTTGTTTGATAGCGAGCCCAAGCTGCAGCCCCTCAGGTCCGAGCTATGAATCCCAGGGTACAATTACACATCGACACAGAAGACATTCGCACAAAATCGCCAGAATTCTTCAAAGACTTTGACGTCACGATAGCCACAGACCTCGACTTTGATACCTACGCTACCATCAACGCTGCCTGTCGTATTTCAAATCGTCGTTTCTATGCTGCTGGCCTGCACGGATTCTATGGTTATGCCTTTGCAGACCTTATCTCCCACGACTTCGTCATCGAACGAGAGAAATCAAATGTCGCGCCTCAGTTACAAGAAACGCCAACAAGGTCAATCGTCAACATCACCACCAAGAGAGAAAACGACAAAGTCATCGAGATGGTGACCAAGCGTGAAATCTATTCCCCATTGTTACTTGCAAACACATCCCCTCTCCCCGAGGAGTTCACTCGCGTCGCTCGTAAGAGGAAAAACGTGACCCCCCTCCTCAGCTGTCTCCGCGCTCTATGGGAGTTTCAGCGAACCTCAAACGGCAAACTCCCCAGCTTCTCGCGCGCCGAACTCGAAACTTTCACACTCCTCGTCAACGAGCGTCATCGCGAGTTGCAGCTAGACATCAGCACAATCGACTCTTCGTTTCTCCGCAGCTTTCTGGAAAACCTAGGCTGCGAACTGAGTCCCGTCGCGGCATTCATCGGCGGAAGTCTAGCGCAAGACGTCATCAACGTGCTCGGTGCGCGCGAGCAACCTTTACAGAATCTGTTGCTGTTCGATGGCGAGAAGAATGTCGCGCCTATTTATCCTCTGCACCCCATCTTCCCGCCGAAGATTGAGGATATGGCTGCCAAAGTGTCGCCGACCGTTACGACGGCATCCTTGCCTGTTCTGCCTAGGCCGTCGGTGGCTCTGAAGAATGGTGTTTCTGCTCCATAATTGACTACACATCATCCCATTTCTTGGTTTTCATCACATTTTGGCGTTCAGATAAAAGCCAGGTTTTTTCTGCATCTCTTTCTAGAACGGTTGCTATTTGGGTGGCGCTTTCTTTTCTACATCACTTGAGTTTTACTTTTACTCACGAGGAGGTATTTTCTTCATCTGCCATCCTTACTTCTTGAAATTGGTCTTGGATTAAATTATGACCACAAAGTACAAATAGTCCCGCCTTTACGGCAGTCCATATCCACCTTGCCAAAATTGATCTCTATCCTCCCGACTGACGGTAACGATTGATTAATGGGACAGAGTTAACTACGTAGGTTGATAACATCATGCTTATTCTAATTACACATCTCTGTGACATGGATCAGTCATACAAGTGCCCCAGGCCCACTACGTAATAATAACTGTTCCTAAGACTAGAGTTGCGGAAATGAGATGTCAAAGCCTATTGAAATATGGATATCAACACAAAAGGCAACCAAACTAAATGCAACTTTCAAACTGTTATTTACATTAATCCCCATTCCAAACCGGGCGTTTTGACTTATATAGTCATGCATAATCCCCTTCCAAGAATCTTGGTCGGATCAAGATATTATAAAAATGTATACTGTGTTTGCCACCAAATGCATGTAGAAAATGGAAGGGGGGGAGTTATCTAGGAGAGACCAAATTCTCCTCCTCATCATCATCACTGACTTCTTTCCTCCTCCTCGATCCCGAGGCAGTCTCATGCTCATCGTGCTCATCGTCTGAAATCAGTCCCTGCAACTCAAACGCCTCCGCGTCTTGGATCTGTTGCGCTTCTGCGCGGGAACGCGGGTGGAGGCCGTTTACGGCGCTTCCGCCGTTAGGGAAGCCGTCATTGACTACGGTGTAGGATGAGGAGGAATCTTGGCGGTGGAGTTTGGGTATGAAGCCGTCTTCGGCGTGGGTGTTTGCGTTTGTGGTGGCTGATTCAGGGAAGGCGTGGACTGCGTAGATGTGGAGGAGGATGTTGACGACTGTTGATTATTAGTATGTGATGAGGGGAAAAAAGGGGGAGGCGACTTACAGAGGAAGAGGATAAAGGCGACGCTGTACAAGATCAGGATGTACGATACGTGGGTAACGCCAGCATCGCTAAGGAGTTGCATCTGCTCTTCTGTGGCGCCCATGAACAGGAAACCAGAGGCATAGAGAAGCTATCCACTGTCAGTATGCTATTTATCACAAGGGACATAAACGGAAACTTACGAATGGAGGAAGATATTGGAAGCTGTGAGGATCCGATCCATCGGCACTAAGAGTTGGTCGATCTCTGAGCACGAACGAAATCTCAATCATACGAGTCAATCCAGCCGCCATGAGCGTGTAACCGAAGACTGTATGGACCATTGTGCTCAGCATAAGTGTCTGAGGATGAGATGACATGGCGTATCCCGTCAACAAGATGACGATGGACGGAATCAAGTTGCGCTTGGGACGGCCGTTTCTCTTGCGACTGAGCCACATGCCTAGCAATCCAGCACACCACCAGACAATTCCCATTGTCGTATGTTGCAAATCATTGTGAACCCATGGCTGACCCCAGCGATGCTCCGTAAAGGTATTGATACAACCCCAAACGGCGATAATGGCGGAGTCGAAGAATTCCTGGCTTCGGCCTGTCCGTCTCAACCAGAATTGTCCCACAAGAAGCAAGATAGTCATCACGATTCCATACGCAATGAACGCACTCCCCATGATAAAATGCGCAAGACACTGTCCAAGATGATCGTCGCGACAGAACCCATTCGCCGTAATCCCACCGAACAAAATCTGTGCCCAGCTAACGAGGGGCATCGCTTTTCCGACCACACCGTGCGCAAAGACAAAGTACCGACGGATCCGGCCCTGGAAACCCTTTTCGAGATGCAGTTTCAGGTACACGCCGAGCGCCACTTGGACGATCAACATTAACATCAAAACGTTGGCGAATGAGGCATGGATGTTCTTTGCGAATTGGCGGCCTTTGTGGGCGTGGCCCATGAAGTACGCGAGGACTGCGACGACGGTGGCTACGACTTGGACGGGGACGTGCCAGCGAGAGCGGATGATCTATATAACACCACGCCGTTAGTTTGCTGTTGTCATATCAGGACAATATTTTCCGAATGAACTCACTCCGAGAACCATGCCGAATGGAAAGACGACGCCGAACGTAACCGTCATTAAAATCATATGAAGCCACAACGTGGTGTCCTAATCATTTCACCTCCCATTAGAAAGGTTGCACTTTGATTTGATTCATGGCTCAACTCACGATCGGTTCGGCTGAGACAGCCTCGCCTTCAGGCACCGCATCATGGCCTCCATGAGCAGCCACCTGCGTAGCTATTAAAGCTACCAGCGGCAGCAAATATTTCCGTGCGGACATTCTTGTTGTTCTGTGATGCGATTCGGCCTTCAGGAGCTGAGCGGAGGGGATGAGCTGATGCTTGTGGGTACCTCAACTGGTAGTGACACCCAGGGACTTTGTTGTGATCCGATCTAGCAATAATAACAAACGATAGTCGTACTCATTCCATTCCGACCCTGTAATATCAACAGCAGAGTACTCAAAGCGCACGACAAACGTCGAGAAGAGTAGGTTGCAGTGGTCGTAATCCGAGACGGAGTAAGATGTGGCAGGGCCGAAAAGGGTTAACCTTTCGGCCTTTTCGGAATCTGCGGAAAACATCTGATCAGCGCGCGCTGATTGGCTGGCCGTTTCGAGAGTGGGGTAGATGGGTGTTTCCTTGTTGGGACATCTCTGATCTGAATTGATATTGGAGACGATTATCAGCTGAACTACATACAGAAAAGAGAATCACAATGCAGCCAGACCAACATTTATCCTCCAAGGGCAATGACATGGATCATCATGCAGTGCAACGAAACGACAAAATAGTAAGCTCTCTTCCATTTATATCCCGAAAACGTCCAGAACCCGGACAGTTCATGCTACTAGCATGGCATTATTGAAACAATATCCTCCGACTAACATCCCCAGACCTCCCTCCAAAACACAATAACCACCCTCGAAAGTCAAATCATCGCCCTCCAATTCCAACTCCAAGAACTCACTTCCCAGCTAAGGTCTCCTCCCTACCTACTACCCATCTCCTCATCCTATGGCAAACACATACTGAGCAAGGCAATGGCAAGAATTCAGGTCTCCTAACACCACTCCATCTCAAATAGTCCAGAATCACATCCGATTACTACACGACTACAACGAGATCCGCGATATTGGGCAGGGTCTTTTGGGTCTGATTGCAGAGAAGCGTGGTGTGAGGTACAGGGATGTATTGGAGGAGTTTGGGGTTGATGCTGATGATTGATTGATTCCTCTTCTCTATTCACTATGAGTTCAAGGAGTGGATGAGGGTGGAACCCTAATTACCCCTGATTACGCGTGTATGAGTTTATGTATGAGTTTATGAGATATGAAGTTCGAATGAGCAACGACTTTTTTTTCCTTACGTATTTCCAATAATGCATGAGTAGAAGCGGAGATACCACCGACGAAAACAATGCAATGAATTATGTATGTCAGAACTTGTAAAATGGTATAATGAGAAGGATGCAAGAATGCAGAAATGCTCCAAAAGACACAAAAATTGGCCAAGCCAACAAGACTGGGAGAGAAGAGGACAGTTACTATCGAACTGTGACAGGGGACTATGTACACAAGATGTGAGAGGGAAGATAAAAGGAGAAGGGAGAGGAGAAAAGAGAATTATACAGCTCAATGCGTAGAGTAGAGTAGAAACGAGCAAAAAAAAGGCATGTTTTCCGATATCAAAGGATATAGACACCACCGCAAAAAATTCTAAAGCTGATAGGAAAAGAGGGCGGAAGCACGCTAATGAGTCTTGCCCAAACTCTGCAAATTCACAAGCTCATAATACCGTCCCTTATTCCGAATCAACTCATGATGATTCCCACTCTCGACGATTCTACCCTGATCGAAGACGTAGATAATGTCCGCCTTTTGGATGGTACTCAATCTGTGCGCGACTGCAATTGTGGTTCGGCCACGCGCAGCTGCATCCAATGCGGCTTGTACGACTTTCTCAGACTCAGAATCAAGGGCTGATGTGGCTTCGTCTAACAGCAAGATTTTGGGGTCACGGAGCAATGCGCGCGCGATTGCGACGCGCTGTTTTTGGCCGCCGGAGAGCATGCCGCCTTTGCTGCCGACGACGGTGTCGAAGCCGTCTCTGTTGAATGTTAGTATTTCACCTTCAAAAGGGAAGAAGTTGGGGGGGGGGGGGGGGGTGT
>LHCL01000016.1:114503-502029 GCA_001305275.1 Talaromyces verruculosus
GCAATGATAGGATAAAGTCGTAAATGTTGGCGTTCTTGCAGGCGTTGATGATAGCTTCCTCCGGTATATCCGTCGCATTGCTTCCCAAAAGAATATTCTCGCGGACCGTACCCTGGTACAGAGTCGGCTCCTGACTCACTAAAGCCAGGTGTTGTCGATACGAGTTCACGTTCAGATTAGCGATGTTCTGACCATCAATGTACACGCCACCGGAAATCGGGTCGTAGAATCGTTCCAAAAGAGCAATCGTCGTACTCTTTCCGCATCCACTTGCGCCAACAAGAGCAACATACTGACCCGGCTTGACAGTAAGATTCAAACCACGGAGAACAGGCTGCTCAGGACGAGTTGGGTAGCGGAAATGCACATCTCGGAACTCGACTGTGCCCTCGGCAGTGTCTAATGCCTGGCCATCATCCGACCAAACGTCAATAGCCGGGCGACGATCGAACAATTTCTTAAAGTCAATAGCGGCATTTTTGGAATTGCCCATATCAGGCGCAAAGGCGAAAATGCTGCCGGCAGATTGTGCTCCGAAGATAACCTGAGTAAAGCAAAGGAAGAACTGGAACAAGGTGTATTGGTGCTTGCCAAAGAGTTCTCCACCATACCAGAAACCCAAGGCCATACAGAAGAATGACAGAGCTTGAGAAGCGGCATATAGTATAGATGTTCGTGCAACCGAAAAAACACTCTTCCTCGTCTGCGCTTCTAGTTGCTTTCGATACGTATTCAGAACGTCTTCTTCACGAGTCAACGAGGCAACGGTGCGAATAGCAGAAGTAGCTTCGCAAGCATAACTAGCCGAGTTTTCATAAGCTTTCTTCGACCGAGATTGGAATTGTGCAAGAACGGCAAAACGCCAGTATCCACAAGCGAGCAATGCCGGGATGGTAGAGATACAGACTAGGGCAAGCTTCCAACCAACAGCCAGAGCAATAACACAGCAAGCACCCAAAGTCGTCGTCACGTTGAGAAGTGTTCCGAGATTAGCACCGCTGATTCCGGACAAGTGCTTTGTCTCTGTCGAAAGGAATGAGGTCAAGGCACCGGTGGTGTTTTCGTCGTTATCGAAAAAGGTAATATCTTGACGCAGCATTGTCCTGAAAGCCTGGCTACGTGCACGGCGAACCAGCTTCTCCGAGCTGTATGCAAACATGATACCCTGCGTGCTATGCACAATGAGTTGAACAAGACCGAGCATGAGAAACATGAGAGACCAGAAGCTAGCGTCATGCTTTAATTTTGCATAATTGCTTGGAGGTTGTGAGAGGGTAATGATTGATTTAGAGTAGAGGACAGATTGAGTAGGCTGAGCACCACCTGCGAGAGAGGCAAAGACAAGACCGACAAGCATGTAAGGAGTTTCCTTTTTGTTGAACGAGTAGATGAATTTGATAAGTGTCCACAGCGAGTGATGAGCTTCTTTGCTCTGCTCCTTCTTGGATTGAACGATGCTGGATATTGATCTGCGGGTAACCTCCTTTTCGAGGCCTGCCTTCATGCCAGACGCAGTAGAGCTCAATGTGCGAGACATTCTGATACGAGAAGTCGTGCGCTCAATTTCTTTCTCTTCTTCATTGGAGGCTTCTTCTTCGGCATTCTCTGTTGCAAGAGCTCCGGCTTCTTTTGCTTCGTTGATGCGTTGTGCTTCCACCAATCTGTAGTATGCACCTTGGGAGTCTAGCAGTTGATCGTGAGTGCCTTGTTCTCGGATGCTGCCATCCACCAATACAACAATGTTGTGTGCCGTCTTGATTGTGGATAGTCGATGCGCGATGACAATGGTTGTACGGCCTTCTGCCGCCTTGTCTAGGGCTGCTTGAACGACGCCTTCGGACTTGGTATCGAGGGCCGAGGTGGCTTCATCGAGGAGGAGAATCTTGGGGTCGCTAACGACAGCACGGGCAATGGCAATACGTTGTTTCTGACCGCCCGAAAGCAAGAAACCTCGCTCGCCAACGTGGGTATGTATACCTTCGGGGAGAGCGTTCACAAAGTCCAGAGCATTGGCCATCTCCAAAGCCTGCTCAATGCGTTGTTGCAGTTTCTCGTCGCTCTCATTGATGAATTCAGTACCAAGCAAACCGTATCTGACGTTCTCAAAGATAGTCGTGGCGAAAAGAATTGGTTCTTGGCTGACAAGCGAGATTTGTTGTCGGAGCCATCGTAGATTAAGAGATTGAATATCTTGACCGTCTAGAAGGACTTGTCCACGGACCGGGTTGTAAAAACGCTCAACCAAACCAATAATAGTACTCTTTCCTGAACCAGAAGGACCAACCAAGGCAGTAGTCTTTCCTGCAGGAATGAACAAACTGACATCTTTCATGACAGGCACATCGGGTCGCGAAGGATATCGATGGCTCACATTGCGCAATTCGATACTACCTTCGACCTCATCCAATTTGCGACCCTCTTCAGAAGTCGGATCAAGGGGGGATACTCGATCGATAGTGCTGTAAATCTTAGCGGCAGCAGCAACAGCGCTTGGAAAAGCTTGAGCATTGGGCGCAACATTTCCCAGACTGAACGACGATATAATCGTAGCCATCAACACTGTCACCACCTGACCAACACCAATTTCACCACCCACGATAAATCGGGAGCCCATCCAAAACCCTAGACCGGTGTTCAAGTACATGACGCTAAACATCGCACCTAGCATGACGGCGAAGATCATCTGCAGCTTGATACCCCATTTCTCAGCCTTGTCTAGGTGTTTGTCGTATTGCTGGGCAAGTCTTTCCTGCGTACCGAAAGCTGTGGCGGTACGAATAGAGCTGATAACCTCCTCCGCCAAAGTTCCTCCTTGTGCGTAGCTTTCCAGGGAAAGTTTGCTATACTTGATAATAAACCGCGAGCCGCCGCCCATAATCAACGTGATCGCAATTACACTCGACGAGCAGATGAGTGCCAATTTCCAAAACTTGATGTATGCAATCACAAATGCAGTAACAAAAGTAGCCAATGCTGTTATGACTAGCGCCACCTTTTCGGAGATACCGTCTTGGATGAGATTGGTGTCGGCTGTGATACGAGTGGTGATCTCACCAGCGCCGATATTATCAAAGTATCCAATGTTTTGTCTCATAATCGCTTGCAGATAGGCTGAACGGATTTTTTGAGTAATGTGCTCTCCCGTGTATATGAAACCGACGGTAGCGACGTAGATGGTCACGAATTCGCCAATGCCGATGTAGACGAAGTAGAGTACGTTCTTGACGAGTGCATGGTGGAATTCGCTGTACCCAACTGTGTTGAGATAGACACCTTGGAAATCGCTTGTTAATTGTCCGAAGAGGATCTGGAACATAGTTAGCAAGTGTCAAATTGCACTACACTTTGATATTGAGGCTTCCTTACAGTAAACAGCGGTAGAGCAGCACCTCCAGCAATGGCACAAAGAATGCTGATTGCGATAATCACAAAATCATGAGTAGTCGCATATCTGTAAAGGCTGAAATAGTTAACCTGAACAGTTGGCGAATCCAGCTGCGCCTGAATCACCCGTCTCTCATCTCCCGGGAGCTCTTTCAACACGGCATCCAGCTCAGAGGAGTCTGCGCTCTCCGATTCTGCACCTGCCGCTGTAGCTTTTTCCCCGGCCGATTTCTTCTTGGGACTCTTCTTGCCAGATGCCGTATTGCTGGATGATGACACCGGTACGCTTCCTCCTTTCTCTTTCTCAGAGTCGGCTAATGTGTTCTCTTCGGCGCTCAATTGTGTTGGAACTTTGGATAATTCTATCCCCTTGTCTGGGGTAGACCCAGCAGGGGCCATTCTGATATGAAGGATCGAGTCGCTCCGGAAGGTCTTTGGATTTGACGCTTTAGTTTGTATGCGGCAATTGTCGATCCAGGCGATATTCAGACGGTGTCATGGAAGCTGGAAGCTATAGTCGGAGCTCGGTAATAACGACGGTGAGGAGTTGTAAAACGATGTAACGAGCGATGTATGTATATGTATGGAATCGTATTATAAGTGTTGAAGATTGTCAGAGAAGGACAACAAATCTAGTTTTGCAGATTAGCCATCAGACATATTCTAGGCTCCGACGAGAATTGATCATCGTCTTATAGATAAGCCAGTTATATGAGAATTGAGGGGGATGCCACCAACCGGAAGGAGTGACAGATGATAAAATATTCGCGAGGAACAATGACAAGGCAGCCAAATTATTGATAGAGTTTGAGAAAAGGACGATTAAGTAGGAAAATGACTGGAACTTAAAGCATAGGATCTTCTAGAAGGCTGGCAGCAGAGCATTCTTTGAATGTTTGAGCAGAATGCCGGGAAGATCGACTCCCGAGCAGTCAATTATGCAGGAGAGAATGTCGTACTTGTATACTGAATGCGCGTATTCTGTGCCTTGTGACTGGCTGATGGTGTGAATTGCTGGTGGGACTGCTAGGCTGCCATTGGGACAGTGTCAATTTTAATCTAGAAAACGGAGAACTATATCCAAGGGTCGTGGACGGCAGAACTTGCGATTGGTCGATTCCGTACGAAGTATGTATTGTTTCGTATTCCTTCGTATCTGATTGAGCCACTCCATTGTTCGCGGTGCTTGCCGTATGAAGTAAGTAGTGAGCATTACTTTTGTGATCCATCTTGTTGAGAACTACTCCATAGTAGAATGGATTGATAATCAAAGAGCATAGTCTAACTTAGTGGATGAGTACGAAACACGAATACAGACTACGACCTGACCATCTCATTCCAGATGGCAAACAATCAAGATTCGAGATGCCGCAAAGTTTCAGTATCGTAAGCTCATACGTAATTTTATGTAACATACGTACTACGTAATCAAGAAACCAGATTTCACGAGGAGCAAGAAAACGAGGGTCACGAGGGGTCTATCCTTCTTTCGCGTTGATCTTTTGAAGGGTCCAGCTCAAGTTGATCAAGAGAAAGACAGGCGTATCCGCGATGCGAGATGCCAGAAGTGAAGTCGGAGACTCGGAGGAAAACGAGATTGATAAAGAGTACGTAGTAAAGGGGCTAGGCCTAACCGGGAGTGTGTTACGATCCTTCTCGCATTCGTGGCCAATCAAATACGAATCCGACATCGACTTGTCCATGTCTTCAAAGCTAAACAAAGATCGGGGACGGAGATATAACGTATACGCCGATACGGCAAGATTTTATGCCTCCTCAACCACGGAGAGAACACATCCGCTTGCCTCAATGGTCTTTGACGTGTCCGATATACATACTTCTTCTACAAGTACGTACTATGTACGCATATACTACGTAGTACTGTGCGAATCACAGTCGGGGGATTTGTCAGATTGTAGTAACGATGAAAACCAATACCCCGAGGACGCCAAGCAATTTAGCTTAGGTGGCGAGTGGCACTCCGTCTCCGCTTGTTCTCTAGGCAGCCACCGCCCCACGGACCAGGCAGTAAGGCAGTAAGGCAACGAGGCAGCAAGCAACATGCCAAGACCACACACAATCTTCTCACGTGACAGCCACCAAGCGAACCCTCACACAACAAAATTTACCCGAAGACGGATCTAACCAAGACCTGACTTGACGACAATACCTTGAGTTCAGTATCTCGACCGAACGACAAGCCATCAAGATGCCGGTACGTCTGACTCCTCGAATCACTATTTTCACGCCGATGAATTCGCCATATTTGATTCTGGTTATTTTCGTGGTGGTGCGGTGCTGACAAGATACGTCGTGAATTAGTCCCAAAAGTCCTTCCGCACCAAGCAGAAGCTTGCCAAAGCCCAGAAGCAGAACCGTCCTATTCCTCAATGGATTCGTCTCAGGACCGGTAACACCATCAGGTACGACGCTATTATTTTCAACATGTGTTTCGTTTTCGATCGTGAATGTTTGGACTAGGAGCCTGTGAGGGGAGAGGGGATATTCGTTGCGACCGTCAGAAGGGATCAAAAAAAAGGCAATTATTGGAAGGCTATTTCGCTGGACATTCACGAACGAAGACGATTCGCATTTCGAAAGCCACTACATTATCTTCCAAAAATGCGATACTAACTATTAGCACTACAGATACAACGCCAAGCGACGACACTGGCGCAAGACCCGTCTCGGAATCTAAATTTCCTCACCCGTCAGAAATCGCACAGCAACCCTCGGCGCTCTTCGTTTGATGATGATGGTTTCTTGTCCTTTTTTTCGATCGATAATTTCCTCCAAACCCTTTGACGAATACCTTCTTCCTTGACGAAAAAAAATCAAAACAAAATAATCGATCGGCTTATTTGATGTTACTATCCATTCGAAACATATGACGGCACCTAAAATTCGAGGAACTTGAATCATTCGGCCAAGGGATATGGGAAAATGAAAAGAAAAATGACAAGCATGGTTTTCCTATTTGGGTTTCTTTAGGAGAGATGGGTGTCGTGGGGTGGAGCTTGATTAATCTTGATTTATTCATGAAATGGGAACATCAATTTGCATGATTTACTTTACATTTTTTCGACGGTTGTAAAACCATATAGAACGTAGCACTATGCGCAACGAATGCAGACGGATTGATTATATTGTTGCAGATCATGAATCAAGTCGATCAACCGGGGCTAAATTTTACTCATTGCAACAGATATTACTACAAGTAGAACAACAATACAGGTGGATTTTCATAGGAGGAAGCTAGGTCATCATTGCATTTTCTCGAAATAACGCCTACTTGACTGATAAAGATCGAGAGCACACACGAACCAAGAAAACTCCCCTTTCTCCCCTAAAATGAGTAGTCGGAATTTTCATAATCATTTAGTTAGGATGGATGCATGATAATTATATCAATCGGGAATAGAGCAAATAGCAAATATCTGAGCTGTACGGCAGATCTTGTGCTCATACAGTCAGTTGGAACAGGCTTGATGAAAAGGAAATGGTTTGAGAGGTCAGGAATTTAGCGGCTGTTTCAATAGAGTTAGTGACTGCGCAAATATCTCGCAAGGAAGGCGACTCACTCTTCAGCCCATTCATTCTCACGACGGATCTGGTCTTCCTCCTCGGGAGTAAAGTCGTTCTGAATGTTGAAGGTCTTGCGGATCTCCTCGGGGGACTTGCCCTTGATCATGTTTGCGACGGTCTTGCAGCCGACGTCGAGAAGGGCCTTGATGTCGAGGTAGTTGGCCGCCTGTCACAGTCAGCAGGGCTCTTTATATTCAAGGATACAGCAAATTTGAAAATGCGGTGGCGTATGACGGCGACATACCAGGATAATCTCAAACAACATCTCCTGGTCAACCTGCATGAACTTCTGGTCCCACTCGTCAATCTCTGTGGTGCGGCGGCGGTTGTCATCGTCCTCGCCAGTGGTCTGGGGATCGTTCTTGTGGTGAGTGCACCATTCAATAACCTTCTTCAAGACGGATTCGTTGACGTTGGGGATGGGGACAGGCTCTTCGGATTCGCCCAAATCTTCCAATAAGTTCTTGATGAGCATGGAGCGCTCGGCGACGGCGCGCTCTAAGAAATGAATGTTAGTCTTGAAAGAGAAGAAGCTGGGCTGCTTGTGCTAGGTTGAGAAATATAAGTCTACTGACCAACGGTGATGTCGACGGAGTCGGAGCTCTGAAGAGTAACTTGACCAGACATTTTGAATGATCTGTGTATGCGATTTGATTTGATATTAAAAAGTTGAGAATTGAGGAGAGGGAACTGTCTTCGAGATCGAGCGTTTGAAGTTAGCAATTGCGGAATGTGATAGCGGGGAGAGCGGGAGAGTGATGGCCACAGCAGTATTTATAGACTGCGCAAGTCCAGGTCCAACGGAGAAGCTGATGGGAGTTTCCTTACCGAATAGGCAGAAATATGAATTCTTTGATTTGTTGGGTGGGTAGGGGTTTTGAAAGGTGAATGAGTTGAGGCAGTGGATACTGACTGAATGAATGATAATGAGCGAGGTTCGTGGAGGCTCCCGTCAGAGTGTCAGAGTCACTGACTCTGGGCGAGGCTAGCTAGGTAACCGCCGCGCTGGTTCTGCCGGGAATGCCTTGCAGCCTGAGAGGTAGGGTGCCTGGTGACCGTCATACTCCAGGCAACAAGTCTTGAAGTCTTTCACAGTTTGGCTCTGTTTGTCTGTTTCAATATGTAGAGACGAGATTACTGCATTATTATCTGTACATCCGCTACGCCCTGAATACTGATACTGGATATGCCGTTTTGGAGTCCGCGCAACAAGCAACAAAGCAAGACGCCCATCGTTTTTATACACCAGTCCCAAATAGAGAAATACTCAACATCTGTGGTGTCAAGGCATTCACTATACGCACGTACAACTAAAACGTATTAAAAGTATGAAATATCGAGAATGCTTTAATGCCCCTAACACTTAACTTAACTACTCCGTACTCAACGCCATGGCCAGCCCCCAAAGGACGCGTCGTGCCTGAATCCCGCGCCGATGAGGCTCGGTCGGTCTTATCAGCTCAATCCTTTCCTCCAACTCACTTTCAGCCTCTCCCTTTCTCTACTCTTACTATTACTAATGGCTCAACTCTGTTGACTAGCTGATCGACTAGCTATTTAGCAAACGTCTTCGTGCGAGGCGACCTTTTCTTTCTTTCGTGTTCTCTCCTTGCCAGCCTCAGCGTCGCAAACACATGATGTCCGCATCAGCTGTCGGGTTTCAAGAATCAACAAAACCGCAAGCTCTTTATCGCCCCGATGCGACATGTTAGACATCCAGAGTCAAAGATATTACTATAATTAATCCTCTTCAAAGCGCAAACAAAGAATCACGACGACCTTGGTTTCTGGCCGAAATCATGTGGAGACGAACATATCTGTTACTCTTGCTGGTGCGGATCTACTTTGCCCTTTCGCCGAGCTATGTGCATCCCGATGAGCATTTCCAGAGCTTGGAGGTCTTCGCCGGTATGCAATACTACAAGACTGCAACGTTGGATTCAACGCGACTGACTTTCTAGGGCGCATCTACTCCTACCCCTCGCAGTTGACCTGGGAATTCACCTCCGACAACCCCATCCGCAGCGTCTTTCCCCTATGGCCCGTCTACGGCTTACCCATGAACCTGGTGAAATGGTTCTACAACGAAACGGGACTCGGTAGCAGTCCACCCCCGGAGCTGATATACTACATTTTGCGAGGTGGCATGTTTGTTCTCAGCTTTGTGCTGGAGGACTGGGCCGTTTACGAGTTGGTGCCAACTCCGAGATATCGTGTTCCCACGGTGGTGTTGGTGGCCTCGTCGTATGTCACATGGACGTATCAGACGCACACTTTTTCCAACTCTTTGGAAACGCTGTTGGTCACTTGGGGGTTGGTACTGATCCAGCGTATTGTGGAGAATAGAGTACGTATAATTCTATATTATTTGGTTGTAAGCCTGCTGACTTGCGTAGAAACGCTCCGCATTTTTCTCCCCTGCTGTGTTGTCGCTGGTGGTGATACTTGGTGTGTTCAATAGAATCACATTTCCGGCCTTTCTTTTGATACCTGGACTTCAATTAGTCCCGCATTTTGTACAAAAGTAAGTCTTGTCGTGTGACATCTCCGGGTTTCTGCCCAGATGTCAAGCTAATAGGATATAGACCATTCTCGTTCGCTGTATTAGTTGGATGTGGCTCCTTCTTTGCTGCAATCGCCATCCTCACTGATACCATCTTCTATCGCTCCTCATCCTTAATCGAGAGCATCCGCCATCCGGTCATCACCCCTCTAAACAATCTAATATATAATTCCAACAGCCTGAACCTAGCCGAGCATGGCATTCACCCCTTTTACCATCATTTTCTCGTGAACCTCCCCCAACTCCTCGGCCCAGCTCTCGTGGTCCTTGTGGTTTCGTTGTTTATGAAACCAACCATCAGAGCAGCAACATTCTACAACCGACGAGCCATCTCCGCTATATCAGGCACCATGATCCTATCCGCAATCCCGCATCAAGAACCCCGCTTCTTGCTCCCATGCGTCCCGTTACTGTTGACATGTATCCGGCCGCTGAAAACGCGGCCCTTTCTCGTGTCGTGGATTGCGTTCAATGCGATTCTCGGGTTTTTGATGGGCGTCTATCATCAGGGTGGCATAGTACCCACTCAACTCGCGATGCCATCCATAATATCATCTAAAATTGCTGGAAACACGCAAGCCGAAAACATGAATGTAACCGTCTTTTGGTGGAAGACATATTCGCCCCCGTTGTGGTTACTAGGCGATAACAGCGAGCTACAAGCCGACATCCAAACACGCAATTTGATGGGCATGCGAGGAACCGATATGATCAAACAGATCGACTCCCTCGTTCCGTCCTGTCCTTCTCTCCTCTCATCCAGCAAAAGCAACCACCTCATATTCCTCGTCGCACCCCGTTCGGCGACATTCCTCGACACATACACCACTCCTTCAGCATCCGCAGGTGCAGCACCACTCCATCTAACAGAACAATGGACATATACAAACCATCTAAATCTAGATGACATGGATTTCGGCGATGATGGGTTCCTTTCTACGATTAACCGTGTTATTGGTCGGAGAGGATTGACGGTTTGGTCCGTTGAGAGGGTTGGATGTGTATAATGAATATGTATAATATATAATTAACTACGTGGTAATTATTGGTCGATTTGATGAATATAGATGGATCATTTGATGTTTCGGGTTGTCAACCTATTCCGCCAGATTGGGATGTGTGGGTAAGACTTGCAAGTCAATAAACCCCAGCGGAAGGGGATGAATACAAGGCACTGACTGCATGGAGCGATATTTATTAAACAGATTCAATATTAGATTTGAAGTTGCGTGCGTAATTACATATTATGATCTACATATTTACAAAAGCCAAAACTGCCAGGGCAGGAATGGCCATCCACCAAACAGATGCAGCGCTGAGTCGTGGCGCGGCGGCACCGGTGTATAGACCGCTGGCGGCTGATGTAGTCTTTGTCGAGCTGCCGGACGAAGAGGATGATGAAGGAGACGAGTGAGACACGATGGCGGTGGATGTCTTGGCTGATGAGACGGCTGCTGAAGAGGAGGATTTCAAGGTTGATGGGATGGCCGTGTTAGGGTTGGGTTTTCCAGGGGAAACGCCGCCGAGGGCTGGAGAGGCGGATGTGGGAGATGGACTGAATCCGGGGACACTGGTAGCAGTGCTAGTGCCAGGAACAGGAACAGGAACTACAGTATCGGTAGGAGCAGCTCCCGGCTCTGTAACTGTGTACACAACTGTGCCAGTGACAACAGTCTCAGTGGTAGTAAAAGTACTACGCTGAGAAGCAGGGCAGTCCGTGACCGTTGCCGGGCAGGCGGTTATCGTAACCACACGGGTAGACACAAGCGTAGAGGTAGAGACATCAACTCCACCAGAACCGGTGGGCTGTGCAGTCGCTGTGACGGGGCAGACGGTTGTTGAGACGACGATGGTCTCGGTCACGACGGAGGTTGAGCGCGCGGGGCAGTCGGTGACGGTTGTTGGGCAGGCGGTTATGGTGCTTGTGCGTGTGGAGAAGATGGTTGAGGTCGTGGAGCGGATGGTAGTAGCGGAAAGAATGGTTGAAGTGACTGTTGTCAAGGACCCTGAGCCTGTAGGGCTGGTTGTGCCAGAAGAAGTTCCGGCTGAACTAGTGGATGTACCGGTTCTGGTGCAAGGACGGGTAGAGCGAGTAGGTGTGCTGCTGGTCGAGATGATGGAGAGACTAACTGGGGCAGTACCAGTGCTCTGGACAGCGCTGGAGCTAGCAATCGAAGTCGGAGTGGTAGAACGAGAAGTTCGGCATGGAGTGCGTGAGCCGGTAGGGCTGCGAACGGCACTTGAGCTGGGGATTGATGTTGGGATTATGACTGCTGAGCTGCTGGGGACAACGCTGGAGCTAGGGATTGAAATTGGGATAATGACCGCCGAACTGCTTGGAACAACGCTTGAGCTGGGGATGACGCTAGAGCTAGGAATAACGCTTGAACTAGGAATGATGGGAGCGCTGCTAGGAGAAGGAGTCGGCGTTGTTGCCGGCGAGCTAGCTGGTGTCGTAACCACAGCGCTAGTACTAGCACTCGAGCTCGAAGCCGCAGTCGAGGTCTGGATAGAGCTTGAGCTGGTGATGGTGGTGCACACCGTGGTCTGATAGGTCGCTCGAACATTGTCGACGTAGGTGTTGAAAAAACTACCACGATAGGGCGAACAAGTGATGTAAAGTCCCAGCATGTCACTGGCGGTCGACGGAGTCCATGTACCGGAAAGCGTAAACCAGACGTTGGTGTTCTTGTTGAACTGTCCGTTTGTGTTCTTTGCGATCAGATTGCCCACCATGAGACTTGTATGAACCAAATATATGGTGCATGTCTCCGTAATGCCATATGCAGGATTCATGTATGGGAGAAGATCGATCGAGACTTGATAAGTTGTCCCTGGCTGAAGATTGTTGACCGTCTGGTATACATACGAGTATGCGTTTGTGCCTTGTAGGTACCTACCGTAAGACATCAGCAGACAGTCCTATCAAAGTGTGCAAGTTTAGTAACATACAAAGAATCCGATCCATCCGAAGAATACTGTTGGTCGTACTTGCGGGGTACATAAACGACCAACCGGTAGTACCATCCTCAAAGGATGGATTGACGATATCAGCGTATCCAGTAGCAGGACTGCATTGCGCGCTGGATTGCGGAGAAGCGCTGGTCTGGACGGCAGAGATAGTCAACGACAGAGCACCGGGGACAAATGAACTGGCTACGAGCGCCAGGGCTGTGATGAATCCTTTCGCCATGTTGACTGTCTATGAGTCGAGAATGGCCCGAAACGAAGGAAAGAGGACAATGGGTGAGTCCTTTGAACGAGTGAAGAATAGGTCAACAAATACTCAGAACGAACGACTAGGTCTTCAAAGACCAATTTACTAGAGACCTGTGATCTAGACGGTGGCAAACTTCACAAAACTCAACAGAGACATTGTCGCCAGGTTCTTCCATTTTGTTTATATAGATGCTATAATCTTGTTAGCCAAAGTTACTGGCAGCGCTAGAAACATTCCTGCGAGAAAAGTTCAATAATTGCCAGAAGAAATCGTTCAGCTGATTCGTCCATCTTCAGGGGTGAGCCCAATGGGGATGATGGGAGGAAAGCAGTCGTTCTGGACCTATGAACGTCTGAAGCCATTCGTGGCAGTGGGGAGATGCTTCGTTTAGCCCTATGGTGGGTGCTGGCTCGGTCACTCTAGAGAGTCGTTAGATCGAAAAATGCTCGCTTGCTTTTGCAAGACCGAAGACGAAGAATCAAGGTTGAATCGGTGGAGGCGATGGCTAGGGAGATTTACTCCATAGTAGTAGTAGGTAGAGCTAGGCTCGGCAATTTCTACCTGCGCTGACTCGCTGAGGATAGCGGTTCCTGGTACGTGGATAGTACGATAGCTCCTGTTCAGGTCCCCTGTCCATTCGTCAGATGATTTAGGCTAACTATTGCATGGAGTTCAAATTGATTACTATTTCAACAGCTAGATATATGTAGTAAACGAAACAGAAATACGCTTCAATTCATTCATAATCCACGGTTAATAATGGATAATAAACATCATGGGAATTCGAGATGACTAAAAGAAATCCAGCTGAAAAGGAGAGATACTATTTGACAGATGACATGACGAGTTATTGCACGAAATCAAGCGAAAATCATTGATCATCACCCTCGTCGGGCTGCTCGAAGAGAAAGTTTGCTGCCAACTCTTCGTTCTTGTCGCAAGCAAAGTATGCTTGAATAACCGAGTCGCGTGAGAAACCAAGACGGCAGAGCTGTAGAATCTTGTTAGTGTCTGAACTTAGCAAAGAAACAGAAAGACGGGACGAACTCGTTCAATTGCGTCGCGCTCCTCTTCCGTAACACGAATCTCATGCGCACCAGGAGGGAGTTCACCCTCTTCACCCAAGTCCTCCGCCAGAAGCTGAAGAAATTGTTCCTGGTTCTGACCAATCAACTGAGCTAACTGTGGGTTGCCGGCTCCGACCTGCTGCAAGATGGGTTCGAGCATTTGAGGTTGCTGTTGCACCAGCTGTCGCAATTGCTGGAAATGCGGGTTGTTGCGGAGGAAATCGAGATTGCCCAAGGTGCCGGCATCTCCAGCACCAGCTCCACCTGCTGCTCCGCGACCTGCAGCACCGCCTGCCTGTGCTGCTGCTTCGAACAAATTTACGGGCTCGTCACCAGTGGCTTCAGTGGCAGCTGCGGCAGCGGGTGTGGTGGCTGCTGGAGGAGAGGTGGCGGCGGCGCGAGCTTGAGCCTGTTCCTGCTCAGCGCTCTGGGGAATGCCCTAGGAATCGATTAGCCATCTTTGACCACCGTCATCCTTTGATTTCTCACCAAGCTTACATTAAGTAGGTAGTCGACAGCACGGTCGGGGTTGAAGAAAGCGGCCCGCATAGCACGATCGATATCAGCACGAGGGAAACCCATCGCTTCCATTTGCGCAATCACCGCTTCTCCCTGGGTGCCCATGGCTAGAGCTGATGGGTCATTGAAGGCTGGTGCCTCGCCGGCGGCGACAGCAGCTCCGGAAGAGGCTGGCGTAGGGGTCGAAGGAACTTGAGGAGCAGCGGCTGTAGTAGCTGGGGGAGCTGGAGCGGGAGCACTGGGGGTTGCGGCTGGTGCTGCTTTGGCTGGCGTGGATGGACCTCCAGCGGCGGGTTTAGGCTATCCGGAAGGTCAGTATTGTGTAGATTTTTGATTAAGTAGCGTGGCGAGATGCATACTTTCGATACCATGCATACTATGAAACCCTTCTCCTCGATATTGTAAGACTCAATAGTGTTTGCATCTTGAAGAATTTTGCCTGAGCCCGGTAAGTTCGTGAGTTGTCCAGGCAGAACTCAAGCGGCAAAAAGTAGACAAAACAAGGATGATTTCATCCAGAAAGTGCTCTACACACCTGAATAGATTAGCTTTTGTTGCGAAGCCTCCCATCCTTTCTCTTGGGCGATCTTTTCTTTCACCTGGCCGACCTGTGATAAGTGAAGCGTTAGCCCCGCACGACTGGACTATTGGTTGGAGGGGAAACGAGGATCGAAAGACGAAGATGGTCACGTACTGTCTCTGAAGGTTCGGCCTCAATGGTGAATTTCTGTTGCTTCAAATCCTGTAGAAAAGAAAGACATTAGCACGGAAAGAAGAAAAAGGATGGCGGGGTGATGCGAAGAGGTCTAGGCATACTCTGAAAGTGAGCTTCATCTTGACGCCACTAGACACTGCGTCTCCGGTGCGTAAAATGGCGATGTCTTCTCAGTCGATGGATGATGAATGGTGATGGAGATGACGGCAAACGATGGTTTGAGAGGTTTTCAGGTTGTTGAGGATAAAGAGGGGAGTTGAAAGAAGATGAGGGAGTCGGACAAAAAGGTAAGTAACCTAAAGTTGCTTGCTGATGATGATGGAAGCGGTCGCCGCCTCAGGCCCGCAACCACAGAACTAACCAACTTAGTAAGAAGTCCCAGGCAACGTCAGCCTAGAGTCGCCACGCCTTTCACACGCTTCATATGCGTGAATATTTTTAATTATACTATGTACAAGCTTATTCTTTTTTTTTTTCTGTATGCACATCGAGGTCAGTCTGCTATTTCGAGTAGTGGCTCGGCCCGCTCTGATTGGTTAGTTATTTGTATGTAGTTATTTGTATGTCGGTTGCTCTGTAAAGACGAACCCTAGATCTGCTATGCGAGTAACTCTGTAGATGTAGCATCTGCATGTGACGAGACGTGTCACCAAGCAAACATCTCAGTATAGCTCAAGTACAAGAACAGGATTTATGCTGCGTTCAGCAAGGAGCATCCCGATCAGACTATGTGCTGTAATCATCTGTATTTATCCGTATTTCTGATACCGCTTGTAACCTACTACCTACATCTACTGATACGAGTTCAAGCAGTGAGGCTACTGAGTTCCGTGCCTAGACACATAGTGTTCCTGCATATGATGAACAGTCAAGAAGAGTATGTATGTATTGATTGATGTATTGCAATTACATACGATACGTACGAGATCAACAGTGGATCTGCACTAACCATAAGAAGACTAGCCCACCCGCTGCCACACAGATCGTTGATACATACGGAGTACGTCCAACAACAACAACAACAAACTTCTACTCCCAGTCTGCCACACTTCCTACTTCTACCTACTTAACAGGGTACTTCTTTCGGTACTTCGGGGTTCTCTGCCGTAACAACCACTGGAGTCTCAGCTGATTGAAGAACAAAGGCTATGCCTCCGTCTCAAGGAATGGTGTTGATTTGTATGCCGAGAGTGGTCTGTCTTTATTCGCCGGCAAGCCTCGGTGTCAAGCATCTTTGTTGCAGACTCCGGACAGATACGACTATGTACGGATATGATTCCCTCGAGGAACGGATTCGTCTGAGCGTTTTAGTCTGTTAAGTTATACTTGAGTAGACTGGTAGTACATAGTAGCGGACAAAGGATGAATTACAATACGTGACAGCGTTCGTCTTTCATGCCATCGGGCAACAGTAGTTCTATTCGCGACTCGAGTTATCCCATATTATCTCTATCCCATGTATCTTAAGCAGTCAAAGATACTCAGCCATAAAGTAGAATTCGTAAGTAGACTATGTAGTATACTACATAGTAGAAAGGGAGAGTACAAGAGAGGCCAGTGGTGGGTCCACTAGTTCCGGAAGCAGCATTAGTCAGGCTGTAAGTTACTTCCGCTCCACTGGCCAGTCTACTAGTTTCTCCATGTAAATTTGAGTCTACAACTTTTATTTCACTCAATCATTCTGGACAACATACCTATTGCTATATTTCTCTATTGCTATCTGCTATTCATCTCTTACAGACTCGACTTCATACCCATTGAGGCATTGCTGGTCTATTCGCCTTCCTTCTCCCCACCCAGTAACGCTGTCAATCTGGCCGCTGTGTTGCTTTTGCCTCATGCCTTCTCCCTATGGGAGCGAGAGCTGGTAAGTCATACTATCTTATTGTTTGATAGACCCAGGCTATTCTCCCCACATGTTGCATCGAGTCTTTGGTTGCAGTCTCAGCCAATTACAGTGTGGCGCTGTCGGGCAAACAGAACTACCAACTACTCCGCGATGGCTGGGTTGCCTACAAACGACCTGCTCTCATTCCCTCTTTGCACAGTTCTAATTGATTATTGCTCACGGTACTGTCTATTGTCTTGCAAATTTCCTTCTCTCGTGACTTTGCTGGAAGCATATGACTGCTGTCCTGCGAATTTACAATACTCGTCTATTGTCATTGTACAAACGCATCTGATATCCGGGCAACCCCATCAAATTGATGAGTGTATCAGACTGGACCCCAGCCTCTTCCTTCTTTTTACTTTCTTGCTCAGTCAGCGGTCACCTGCTGTCTTTTCTCAACAGACGGCCTTTGCCTTTTCTTTATCCTTCATCCACATCTCAACATTCCCCCGCTTCATTCTTCACTTGACATCTCACTCGTCCTCAAGTCATCCTTCAGCTGATTACAGAAAATATTGCTCTTCAACATTTCCACATTTGTCTTTCGACATCTACTCTTTTATAACAGAAAACTAACATCACCATCACTAGAAGCACGCCATGGCGGGCAGAAAGCGCAAGGCAGATGCTTCTCAGAGCTCCAGCTCACAAAATTTCGTTTTTGGCGGTATGTACTTTAGATCTACAGTGAGTTGTCGACACTAACAATTTTCAGAACCCTCCAACCAGACTGTTGCTCGCTCAACAGTGAAAAGCATGGCAGCCCGCGGTGGTCGAGGCAAAGCTGCTGCTACACAAATTCAGGCTGATGGTAGCGGGTCTTCAAACACTACGAATCCTTCTGAGACAGCTTCACAAGAGGAATCTACCTCTACTCAGGCTCTCAAGGCACCCCGCGCGAAGCGTCAGAAAGTCTCACACAGTACTGAGGTTCTACAGCCTGCTAGGTTTTCTGCAAGACTCAAATCTCGTGCACAGACACCTGCACCAGAAATGCCTCCAAAGGTGTCTCCTCAGTCGTCAACCGAGCCAGTGGAGGTCTCCAAGAACACCGACATAGAGACGATCCTTGAACCAAATGAAAACATCCATGCACCCGAGCAGACTTTAGCAGGCTCTAGCTCGGACCAAATTTCGCGTTTGACTCCAAAGAGCAGCGATGCAGAAGCTACCACCAAGTCAGACGAACAGCTAGCGCCAATGACCACTCGTGGTCGAAAGCGAAAGCTCGCAGAGTCAGCGACACAAGCTTCTACAAATGTTGCGAAGAAGATGAAAGTTGAAGATACCGCCACAAACACCTTGACGATTTCACAGACATCAACGGTTGAATCCGGCACAGACATTACCAATGATGCAAAGGCGCCCAAAATTGAAGAGAAAACGACCGAGCCAATTGCAGCGACTATTCTAGCCGAGTCCGCTTCCAGCAACGAGAAAGTTCAGAATGTGCAAGACACTGAGACAGCGTACCAGTCGACCAATGGAACAACTCTCACTGAAAACGCTGCTCCCGAAACAGCCAGTCAGCCGGTCAATGACTCTGCACAGACGAACAACACCGAAGAAGTCGACACAGGGTCAGGCCGAACCGGTACAGCCAGCGGCTCAGGTACCCGCGGCCGCGGCAAAGGTGGTCGTGGTAAAGGAAAGGGCAAAGGAAAGGGTAAAGGCTCCGGCAACAATGGGAAGAATGCTGGAGGTGCAGCGGCTGGCAGCGGAAAAGGTCGAGGCGGCGGTCGTGGAGGAGGCAAGGGAGGAAGACGAACAGATGATGATTCTGAAGTCGACGTTGAACGACCAGGTCCACCAAATCCATACGCTCAAAATTTGACTGATCGGCAAAAGGAATTGAAACAGAACTTCAAGCGTCTTGCAGCTGCTCAGAAACTCTTACTCAATGAACTTGCGGGTCGCACCCAGCAAACGCTTGCTCGTGACAAAACAGCCCACCTCAACACCGGCGAATATGATGAGGTGCAAGAGGCACTAGACCTTTATTTACAGAGAAGGCTGGACATTTTGGAAAATGAACACCGTCTACGTATTGAACAGGCGAATCGCTTATTGGAGGCTGAGATCAAGGTTATTCAAGACAGATATGAGGTAAGAAGCCAGTTTGCTCTTGTTGCATTTTGCATGTTACTAATGTTTGAACCCAGGCCAATGCCACCAATATCCAAGATGAACTCTTTTATGCTGCTCGAGGCGAATACATGCAGGTCGTCGAAGGTGTGCAGCATGCTGGCGATGACGAACATACAGAGGTAGGTCTTGTACTCATTGTCAAGAGCCGTGAACTAACTTTGGCAGCCTGATCTGGATGGCCCAGGACCGGAGCCATCTAATGCGACGGCAGAACAACCGAATACTACTGACTATGAATACGAACCTTTCTATCTGGACGATCCTAAATTTACACGCGGTTATAATTCCCGATTCGTCCGTGATAACTCTGGCGCCGAGTCATATGAAAGGGGCAAACATGGCTGGGACGATTTTAAGCAGCGCGCAAAGTTGAATGAAATCAGCCAGGAAGAGTCTGATCTTGATTCTATACAACTACTTCTTCAAGCTTCTAGAGAGGCTCTTGCCAGCGAAGATGGACGCCCGTCCTCCGTCGGTACAGCATCGTCTGAAGCTTTGTTTGCGCTCGCAGATGCAGCCAGCACGGCGCAGCCAGTTTCCTCTCGTCCATCATTACCGCCGCCATCGCAGTCGACTTCAGACCAACAACATTTACCGTCATTCATGCTACCACAAGCAGCACCAACAAGCCGATCATCTCTGCCTCCATCACGTGGTTTTTCAGACTACTACACAATGGGCCCGAGACTGAATCAATTGCCACCACCGTCAAGTATTGGACTCGACGACTATTCGACTCGGGACGGTCCACTTGCACGGCTCGGAATGAACCAGCGTCGAAGCTCAAATATACAGTACCACCCCTTTCCTCCTCCGCAACCTCTACCACGATCAAGGTCAGGGACATCTGCACCGCCTCCTTATTATTATCCAAACTCAATCTCGCAACAAAATCCTTACCAGTCTGGGCCGTCTCGACCATCTCCATCGCTATCATCCCAAAACCCTTACCAATCTGGGCCAACTCCATCGCGACCATCTTCTTCGACTGCTCGTCGACCATTTTAGTCGTCCAGCCCAATCCAATAAACTCTGTTCCTTGGGCGGTGAATCTGTACAAAAGCTATGATCAGTTACATTTAGCGTTGTCAAATCCGGGGGGGTCGTCTCATTTCGGTTATCTTTCTTGTCTGTACTATATCAGGTTATTCTTGTTTCTATTTCTTTTGGTTGTTCGCAAGGCGCCGGTGCATTGCCGCCCTTGTTATCCGGAGGATTTTGTTCTTGTACACTATTTGTTTTAAATTTGGTTGGATAGATGCTGTTTTTATCAACAATATTGAAGATGTCAAGCTATCAGTCCATATGCCATGTAAGCTATTTCAGCTCCACAAAAACCCTACTCACCAACTGATCCACATCTGGATACGGAATCGACTCGTCCTCCTTCTTATACTGATTAATATTAAACTGCACAATCAGCCTCGCCTTGTATGGGTCTGGCGGGTTCATCCAAACATGACAAACCGCATCGTGAAGACACTCAATACTAATCCCCCTAAACCCTTCCTCCGCGGCCCTCCGCATCAAGAAATGCGCCAATTCCTTCATTACGCCCGCACCTTCGTAGTCTGCTCGTGTCGACGTGCCGTTTCGAAGCATCACCTGCCCCGGCGCAGAAGTCGCCTTCCAACTCGCCGCCTCCCTAGTATCGAGTCTGTCAATCTCATGTTGCAAATCCGCATAGAACGGTAACGCCTCAACCAGCGGTCCCAGTCGCGCCTCATCGAGCGGATCAAACTGATCCAGCGCCATCGCAATCGACACAAGTGGGAAATCCATCTGGTTCAACAATTCTTCCCCAGTCGCTTCAGGATTAGCTTCTGCATCCCAATACAGCGCTCCCCCCGTCGCGACGGAGTCGGCGCGTTTGAATTTGTATTGTGTATCGAATACGCCGTACGACAGACCCGACGCGATCTGGTGGGCCATCATGTAGTCACATGCCGAGAAGACGGCGTATGCGCGCTGGGTTTTGTTTGAGGGGTATATGGCTGGCCAGACGGGGGAGTGGAAGACGTTGCTGTGCGTTATTATTGCTTTGGCCCAGGGGAGGTGTTTGGCGGTCAGTTTGTGGATTTCGTAGCGGTTTTTGATAGTGTGTTCGGCCATTTTGGCGATTTTTTTTTTTTGTCTGCCTAGGTAAGAAGTTGGTATGATGGATATGTGAATGTATGGAAGGAGGTCAACTGGTGGTATACTAGGTATATATCCTTGGATCAGCTGGAATTGCTGTTATTGATTAGTGCTCACTCAGGGCTTACAGGTATAACGTGGACCTAGAAAAAGGTCGGCGTGTTGCTCGGAGAACTTTTATGTCCACGTTACGCTGCAAACCCCGGCTGTCAGATTTGCCCCATTCGGAAGGTCGGAAGGCTGTAGAATGGGGCTTGACTAAGCGCCAATGCAGCTTTAGTCACAGCTTGAATTTTATTGTTTACTTGAACGGTTACTGGTTGCGATGGGGATGTATCAGCTCATGCTTTCAGCTCTTGTTCAGCTATGGCGATAGATTATATGTTGTTTCAATTGGTCAAGTACATCCTCCAACATTTCCAACCCCATCCGCTGTGGACGCCGGCACTTGAAAGGAAGCATAAAAATATGCTTAATTATTGTATATATTGTCAAGATGGTTATGCCTATACTTCCTTCTCCCATGACCCTGACCCTGACCCTCTTCTTCCACGGGCCTATCAGCATGAGCATCAGCATCCCCCAACCTCAAACCCTTAAACGAAAGACTAATCAAAAACCCAGCTCCGGCAACAGTCATATACAAAATTGGTATTTGCTTGAAGGACGATGAGGGTTGCTTGAAAGTTTGGGCCAATCCCTAGGCCGACGATGAGTTGGTAGATTATGATTCGAGGCCAGGATGCGTATGATTTCAGGTCGATGTACAGTCCGTAATCGAGTGCGATGAAGAGCATGCCCAGAACGATGACTTCGCGGGAGCGGCCGGTGCTGCGCATGTAGACTCCTGTTGCACCAGATGAAATCGATAATGCCACAACTAGGGGGAGCAGGTAGACGCTGCTCATGAGGGAGCTGGTGAGGAGAACATTCTGAAAGTAAACGGGGAGATAGAAACAGCCTCCAATGAAGACCGTTGCGTGACAAAAGTTGATCACGAGCATGGTAAAGTTGTCCCAATTACTGAATATACTAATGGGGATAATGGCGTGCGCGCAAACTTCCATTCGTTCAAACCAAAAATGATGGCGGTGACGATGCCAAAGATGATTAGACAAATAATGGTGGTAGAGGTCTAGGGGTATTGAGAGCCGCCGAATTCGAGGCCCAAGAGGAGCATCAGTGTGGCACCGACGATCAGAATGAGACCTACCCAGTCAATTGCGCGGAGACCTTCGGGGATACTTTTGAGGTTGATGTCGATTTTGAGGAAGAAGAGAAGATCTAGGAAGGCTAGGCCGCCAACTGGCACTGCTGATTGTTAGAATGGTTTTCATCGAGTAGGAGGAAAGGAGACGCACAGTTGATATAAAAACATCATCGCCATGTTGTATATGTGGTTAATGCGCCACATAATAGGCGCAACAGCACCCGCAATAGCCCAAATAGCGCCCGGATCCTGCCGTCGCGAATAATATCTTGCTTGGTGGTTTAGCATACCAGGTTTTCACAATCAGTATATTCATCGTCTTGTCTACGACGTTTATCCTCAGAGCTCGATACGCCCTTAAAGCAGAGGGCCTGAGCGCGTTCGTGGCCGTGTTCGTCCTCTCAACCCTCATGGTGTATCTAAGGACTGTGTTTCGTCTCGCAGACACAGCGGAGGGACTGTTCGGCAAGCTGGCAGCACACGAGATGTTTTTCGGGTGTTTGGAGTTTGCACCGATTGCGTTGGTGGCGCTGTTACTGGGGGTTTGGCATCCGGGAAGGTGTATTGGGTTGAGGCGCGAAAGAAGCTTCAGAGGGAGAGAGAAGGCGGGTGTTTGATTGTGTAAACGAAGTTGATCTCTACGTAAGTGTTTAGTATGTTAAGCCATGTACCTCTAGACAACTCTCCGAAATCATACAGTTGCAAGAGTCAGCTGGACTAAGAATAGAACACTTTCTAGATTTATTCGTCTAGACTGTCTTTATATCAAACATGTACATGCAAGTGCTTTTTGCCGTCAATTGCGGCATCGCAATCCATAAACGAATCCCACAACGCCGTCCAAAATGAGACATAAATCATCACACCAACTCCATTCATACATATATTTGAAAATTTTCGGCTTCTAATTGGCCGCTGGACGGACTGCCTGGAAGTCATCTAGCGAAACATTCACAGCGCCAGCTTGCACGAGCTACACCAAAAGTCAGTAATATTCAATCAATCCGAGAGAAAGAAAGAGGGAACGTACAGCCCGTCGTAGATCGTCAATCAAATCATCCACATCCTCAATACCCACACACAACCGAATAATATCCTCCGGCATAGCACGCTCCGCGCGCGTCTTCGCATCAATACTAGCATGACTCATACGGCAAGGCATACTAATCAAACTATTCACGCATCCAAAACTGACACTAATAGCCCACAGCTTTGCGCTTTCGACAATCCGCTCACTGAGACCGACGTCGCCCGTCTCAAAGGACAATACGGCACCGGCTCCCCTGGCCATGGAATGATGCAATTCGTATTGCGGATGAGACCGCAAACCGGGGTATCGGACTTTGAAACCATGACCCTCCAAAAACTCGGCAATGGATTGGGCGTTGGCTTGTTGTTGGTCCATGCGCACTTTCAGGGTCTTGACGCCGCGCATCAAGAGCCAGGAATCGAAAGGAGACAAACCGCAACCGGAGGCGTTGATGGGGAAGTATAGTCTTTCGCCGAGAGTGTGGTCGTTGACGGCAATGACACCTGCCATTAAATCGTGGTGGCCGGACAGATACTTGGTGCCACTCTCATAAACAATATCTGCTCCCAATTCAAGCGGGTTGAGAAGTAATGGGGACATCATTGTATTATCAACCGTAACCAAACAGCTAGGATTGGCTTCGTGAGCCAAAGCGGCAATCTTGGGGATATCAACGATCTTGATCAACGGGTTCGTCGGCGTTTCGAGCAATACCATTGCCGTCTTGGGGTTCAGGACTGCCTGCACTTTCTCCGGTGTGGTAGTATCAACGTGATGCACGACAATGCCGCCGTGTGTCTTGAGATAGGTCAACAACCGATTACTGCCGCCGTACAAATCGTCGCCGGTGACGACTTCATCGCCCGGTCGGAGTAGTCGCGTGATAACGTCTAGAGCGGCCATACCGGAGGACACTACCAGCGCTCTTTGGGCGGACATGATCTTTGCGAGATGGCGTTCGAGGTGTGTGCGTGTCGGGTTGCCGGAGCGAGTGTAGTCGTATTCTCCGCCGCCGGAGCCGGATGTTTGTTTGAATGTGGCGCTCTAAACGTTATCATTAGTATACGATTACCTATCTTGCCAGAGAAGTCATATGTACCTGATAAATAGGCACACTGCTGGCATTGTACTGATCGCCGTTTTCTGTGTACACCAACTCAGTGGCAATGGCATATCGGCGTCCGGCACTGGGACTCGACGGGGCAGGCGAGGGCGGTAAATTGTGCCCATCTAGATCAACATGAGGGAAAGCTTTCTTGAGAGTACTGGCCGACGAAGGACCGTTCTGTCCGGAGCCGGGAGACGACATTACTGTCGTTTTTTGTTGTGTGTCTGTCTATGTTCGGTTGAGGACCGAGGACAATGAGGAGGGGTAATGGGGGGGAAGTTTTCAATATCCCGCCTACAATTGTGTTGTAACCGACGAGATGAAGCAGCCAGACCACAAAACAGAAACAATTTCAGATGATGGGATGAGAAAAAGAAGTTGATGCCTTTTCTATATAACTGAGTCACGCTGGAAATAATGCTAGCTCGAGGGTAATTGCGGAGTGACTGAGCAGGGTGATTCTGGCTGGGGGCGGGGACAACGTGATTGGCTGGTCCGACATCGGTGACCAGGACGAAGAGCACGTCATCTCAGCTTGGCTTAAAAGGGACTAGCGCGGCGTAGATCTAGTTCTATGCTCTCTGATTGGTTGGTTTAGATCTATAGCACAATGATGCCATACATTTAATACACCGACACTCAACATGCTGGTCACTTCACGATATCTCCTTTCATACATTTCATAAACAAACCACCGCCTCGACAACAAAGTGTAAGAATTCAATATACAGTGATACACCGCTCCATCATATATACATGCACATCAACTCCATATTTTAGCCAGCCATGGGGTCGGCTATAAGATCCCCAAAGCTTCCATTAATGCCAAAGAATTGGAACCTATAATCACGTCAGTATGTTGAAACATAAACTTATAAGAAGAGAGTACGAACCAGTCTTCAACGTTCAAAGTCGTCGGTGCTGTAGGATTTCCGCGAGAGCTATTGCTCCAGTTGTCATCCTGACTGGTAGAGTCCATAGTACCCGCTAGCGCTGCATCAAGTCCTGCCCAGTTCTGCATTCCTTCCATATTGAACATCGGCTGCGGTGGCGGAGGTGCATTTGGTAGGTTGCCCATGTCGGGATGGACACCAGCAGAGACAAGTGACGGGCTGCCTTGCGCGCCTGGCATTGTTCGAGTAGGCATTTGTTGTTGCTGCTGATTCATCATCATACTACCTCCACCCATGGTGTTGGCTGTTTGCATATGAGGGTCCATCATACTGGTCTGCGTAGGAAAGAAGTTGGTGCCGTCAGGGAATAGTTGGTCTGGCTGGAAATTCTCCCACAAGGTAGGCGAGAGATTAGGTGAAGTACGCGTGACGAGGAATAGATCGGGAGGTGTTGCCGGAAGTGAGAAAGAAGGATTGAATGGAGTGTTTGCTCGAGACGTTCCCGTATTCTGTGCGCCATCTTGACCTTTGGGAAGGTTGGGCGACATTTGAGGCAATGAGCCCATACCGCCTTGTTGTCCAGACATCTGGTTCAATTCACGTGACGGTGTTGCGGCAGGAGTCTGTGGGCGCGATCGCTCATACGACACTGGAGGCGTAGGATTACCGTTAGGCAGTCCAATATCCATATCGTCGAATTTTCGCTTTGGTGGCTCTGCTTTTCTTTGAATGGACCCCAGGTTCGAGTCGTGTTCTGACGGACGATTCTTCTGGTGTCGTTTGCCTGGCGCTTTCTGCAGACGTTCTTCCAACACCTTGTTGCCTAGAATGGACTCAAACAATGTGTGTACCATCTTCGCGACCAGCCAAACCTTTGACACATCCTTCAATGCTTGCATGCAGATGGTCATTCTCTCCTGACAAGCAGCCACAACAGACGGTACAGACGACCGCATCTGGTAGACATGCATGATCAACGCCGAGAAAAGACTGTAGACGATGAATGCGGGTGTGTAACGAAGTTCGTTGTGAGCCTGTAGCTTTTCAACTATGGACGTGATCATTCCAGCAGCCTGGAAAGCAATGGTGCGTGACGGATACGCTATTTCTTCTGTGCGATAACTGTTCGCGCTTGCTGTAGCCGGTGGCATGTGCGCTCGATGCAGGAGACAAAGCGTTGTATAGTAGTTTGAATGGAGCAGCGCAGCCCAGAAGTGATGATTCTTCCTTTCCCAGTAGACCGCTCGGGGACAATTCTGGAGCCAATCGGCCAACGCCATGTCGGAATGAGTCAAATCAATAGCATTCGTGCGCCGGGATTTAGACGCAACGGAATACTGTTGCGACAACACAAGCCCCATAATCTCACACAACTTGACATATTGGAGGAAGAATTGCACATGTACGGGATCCGGAGGATATTGGGCTGGGACGTCACCTTCATCCTCGATAAAGTCGTCCTCCGTAAGCATCTCGACATCGGAGTCATCAATGTTTATGTTGATTGGTCTTCCAAGCGCGACAGCAACAGAGCGATCTCTTGTAAAAAGAGTCCACCATATTCTTTTCCAGAGTCGCTTGTCTGATCTGCTAAGCTGGGAGTTTTCGACGCTAACATGAACTGTTAATCTGTGATCGATACATGCGAGTTAATGATACTAACCTTCGGTGCATACCAGAACCTTGAGCCACTAGGATCGCGACTCGACTCCAGTAAAAGACATTCTTCGTAACATCTAAAGTACTTATCAGTTGGACCAACTACAAAGGAAAAAGAGCATCCATAATAGCAAGGAGAGGACTGACCTTCAGGGCCCTCCCAGTACCAACCCATCAACACCAAGGCTTGGACTAGAGTAACTCGATCATCCTCATAGTTGGCATCGTAAAGTGCCTTGGCACGTTTGTAAAATGTAGTAGACGCGGGAATCGTGGAGCCATTCTGATCCATCAATTTCGAATTGTTACACACTCGAGAGCCAGCCAGCAGGATAGCCTGCAGTAGGAGGAGCGAAGGTGGGTTCTGAGGGTCTTGGTATCGGCGCATGAAGCGGTTGCGATTGACGATAGGTACGACTGGTGCCACCCATTTGAAATAAGCCTCGACAAGTTCGTCGCATAGCTCGCGGGGAGGAAGTAAGAATGCCCCTCGTCGGTGAAGAATTTCAATCTCCAAGCTGTCTAGTTCGGTCAAGTGTCCCCGACTCCCTCGGATAGTCTCCGGAAGTGGATAATGAACGACATCTGTGAAGCCCCGATCATGGACAAGAAGCGACAAATTCGATGATTCGCCTAGATAGGCAACCCGTCCTGGCTCCTTAATCGGCGCTCTGGTGAACTTTGGCTTCATGATTTGGGCACTATATGGGGTCGGATTATTTGTCTCTGGATTCGGCCTGACAGCTGCCGCCAATGTGTTCGCCGGCATTCCATCGATAGATATGGGAGGGTTTGCAGGGAAAACCGGGTTCTCCTGCGTTCGCGGTGTGTTTGATTCTTCTTCGTCATCGTCATCTCTGTTCTGGTCATAATTCTTAGTGTCACTAGAAGGAGTCACCACCAGTTAGCTATCATAGCCGACGCTGATATATCATATAACCGTTCTAGTGGTTTCCCTTTGCAGCAACATACCCGTTGTTATCCTTGTTTCTCGGCTGTTGATTCTTCTTCCGTTTCGGCGTTGGGATACGACATTCAATAGCAAAAGCCACGCAATTAGTGCAGGGCACACCTAAACTGGCAGCGTCACATCGGACCTGTGATACGAGAAACAAGTCGGTAAGCTTATCATTCTCTTTTTTTTTTTTGCTTGTGACAGCCCGAAGAAAACCCGGCCGATCCGATTGATGCGCCGGATGCTTCCACTGTCGCTGTCGCATGAGAAGGTATAAAGGGGCAACGCACCTTTCGAGCATGACAAGTCTATTGGTTTTTCAAAAGCATGTGTTAGCAAAAATTTCCCCTGATCAATGTTCCATTGCTTTTCTCCTTCTTCCTTTGTGTTCCTCAGGTACGAGTTGTCTGTATGTGTAACAAGGATGTGCTGCGGGCAGATAGTGGGGGCGTCCGATTTTGCCGAGGCACAATCAAGCACCTCAACATGGGAAATGCGCGCGACAGACGGTCAAGACGAAAAGGCTAGAAAACGTACCTCGCATGCACGGGACGCGCGTTGTCTATAGATTAATAGATCAGGAACTGATTAGCAAAGTGCCTTATGAAAAGATTTGACGTGATAGCAGGCTTATTATTGACGTGGGCTGGATTTTCAAGCTCGTGCTCATCCCGACTCGCGATCGCCACGGAACACGAAAAAAGGCTTCATTCACATGTCAAGAGAGAAAATCTCTTCTCTTAAGGAATAACAGATAAAAAGGAATACAACACAACACGGCAGAGTATATATATATATGGATAACATACCTTCTAAAACTTGCAATACCTGCATTGGGCACGCCTGACGAGCCTGCCAGTGACTGCGACTGATTATTGCTCGCAGATTTGGATCGATCCTGACTAGAAGCAGGACTGGGATGCTCCTGCTGCTGCTCCATTTGGCCTCCCATATGATTATCTGTGGCCATGATTGTTTTATAGTTGCGGGGCGCAACTGCTTTCCATCGATGCTTGGAATGCGATCTGTCTGGTATATCTGGCTTGTTATTTTTTCGGTTTGATATATCTGATGCGCACTTTTTCGGGTTGTGTTCCAGGGATGTAAGATTGTAAAAAAACGAATGACTCCCGACGAGAGGAGAGTGAGGACACTTAAGGAAACGAAAAATAGATAATGGCAAATAATGCAGACCGAATACGAGTTTCACGCGATCCGGATGAGAAGAGGGTTCCCTTGGTTTGCTTTGGCGTGGGTGTCAAAGCAGAGAAAAGGAGAGAAAAGAAGAAAATCCGGGATCCCTGCTCACTGCCTGAAACGGCCGATCTGTGTATGAAGGGTGGAAAAGGCGATGCCTGATGTGTGGATGGCGAGAAAACGCGGATAAATGCGGGAGGATCTGGAATCGTGTAGAGGAAAGCCAAGGGCTGGCAGGCTGGGGATGGAAAATGTGGAGTAAGGGCCAAACTTCCAATGCCGATTGAATGATGGTCAGATTGGAATATATAATTGTTATGCGTTGCCGAAGGGTTGGTATATAGTAACAGTCGTAGTATGGGGAAGAGCAAGCGACGACGAGAGAGGGAAAGAGAGGAGAGGAGACGAAGATGGTGTATGGAAGACCGGATCAGCCAACCAGGCACGAGCCTGTTTCAATACACGGCATTACGATTACCAGTACACAGGCTAGACCCGTGTCACGTATTTAATTAAGCATGATTGCTGTAAAGTTTAATAACACTTACACTTACGTACGACCAGTCTCGTAATTTAACCTGATCTTCCTGGCGAACCATGATCCTCAGCCAACATAAGTTTCCGCACTAGCTGCACGCTAATGTCATTGGAAACCAAGGCTGAGCGCATCATTTTGGGGTCATTTCCGGGGTAGGTTTGTCATGTATTTTGTACGTATCTTACCATGTACGTATGATCCTCTGTATGTCAGTGCATGAGTCAAATACACATGCCGGTACCATTGGCTATATCGTATTATCATAAACTCATAACTATACATCTGACAGGTTGACAGTTTATGCATCAAACCGAACAATCCCATTATTAATCTCTTTGATGTATTCGGGGGCTAGAGCTCGTGGATTACAACGGCTGTACGGTATATCCTGCATTGCCGATAATGGTACAACGGCCACGGGTACTACGTAGGGCATGCTCAGATAGTGACATATCACATCAATCGATTTGTATGTGTCTAGCCTAGTTAGGTATTAGGTATTGATTGGCAAGACACATCTATGTACCCGACTAGATTCGTTGCAATAGATCAAATTCAAGTCTTGATTCGTCTATGCTAGGAGCATGGTCTGCTGATCTACATTACACCAGTTCCGTTGATACAGGATACTGACAAGTACCGACAGATGAGAATGCATAGGTGAGTAACGTCGACACATATGGGATACAGAGAACAAAAACCAATTGAATGATACAGTAATCTATTACCTGAGATGGATGGGATAGGGGAAAGGAGACTTGCTAGTGACTGATGTTATGCAGATCAGCATGTTGATTGATGCTGATGCGGATAGAAGTTGCGGACGCTGAACAAAATGGGTGATGATAGACAAAACACGGCAGAACAAACGATGATGATGATGTTATAAACAGGAGGTATCTTTCGCTCTATATAAAGGACTGGAAGAAGAATAGTAAAAACTGTTTGGTGAAAAGCGGATATGGAATCGTCCATGCGGCATTATTAGTCGTTTTTATGTACGTCGTCTAGACGAGGACGGGTGCGAGTCGTTGATGAAGGCGAGTTTGAGAAGCGCTCGTATTGCGAATAATTTCCCATAGTCCGATTGCGCCCATTTCGGCTTTCGGTATGACCATTGCCCATCAACGATGTGGCAACTTCAGAGTCGCTGCCTCCTTCGAGTCCATCATTGAGTTCGATAAGATCACCTAGTCCCGTAATACCAAGTGCTTGACCGCGTGAAGACTGCTGTGAGCCTCCCTGCTGCAATTCATTTATACTCGTTTTTGCCCGTAACGCCATCTTCCTCATCCATCCCTCGATAGCTCCACCGACATTCTCTAAGCCGGTGCTTGATGTCCCTGAAAGCACACTCGAGGTCGAATCGAACGACGCCTTGCGTAGTGTCGATGGTGGCGGCGGAGGAGGAACTGAAAGATTCGGAAGATGTTGCGCAACAAATTTGTTAAGACCATCTTGTGCAGGGCCTGGAGCATGGACTTCCCGACCTAGCGTTCCGACACCACCTGGTCCCTGCAGAGTGATGCTTCCGGTACGCCTATGACCCGCGCGACCAGTTCTAAGTGGTGAAGTCAGACGAGACGAGGATGTGGAATGAAAAGGTGAGCCATCTCGTTGATAAGAGGAAGAAGAATCTATACGGTTGAGTCTCGTAGGTATCGTGGGAGTTGGAGGTTCAGCGTCAGAGTACGGTAGTGACAAGGACTTTCGCCTCGACCGTGGGAAGAAACCTAATGTCTTGCGAGGTACACGGCCGATTTCAACGGGCGCAGGAAAGCTATCCATCATGACCCAGGCTTCGTGTTTCCATATGCGCTCATTCTGGCTGTCGGTTTTCTGCGCCGTCTCAGATGGTTCGCCAGTAGTCGGGGACTCGCTTGGCACGATTGAGCTACCAGCGGGGTCTTCCGATGAGCTTTCACCCGACAAATCATCACCCAGCAGATCAATATTGCTCGGCCGGTCCACCCGTCGGCCTTTGACAGAGCATGCTTCGGCCGGCAAGAGCACGATCTTCCTCGTCTGTATACTGTCGCTCGGCCAGAAACCATTCGCCTTCCTGAAGATCGCAAGCTGGCATCCATATTTGATACATAATCCCGTCATCGAATCGCTCGGCTGAACATGGTGAATATAAACTAACGCCTCTTCATCCAGCTCCGGATCCATCGTACGATCGTTCGAGGTCTCCAATGAATCTTTCCGCTTATATCGATCTCTAAGGTCGGACAAGGAGTCACCATTCGCAAGTAACAGTACTTCCCTTTTCTTCGCTTGTACCAAAGCTTGTCGCTCTTCTTGGGTTCCAGAACCGATTTGTGGGCTTGAAGGAACCGGTGGGCCCCATGCCGAAGTCCCCTGCTGTTTCGATAGGCTCACAGGAATGTCGGACCGAGAAGGCTTTCGGCGTTTTGTTGAATTTGTAGAATTAGGAGCCGACTTGCCCCATTTCAAATCATTCCCTAGAAAAGACGAAGTAAGACTTTGAATAGATGACCACGATGACTCTAGGAATCCGGATGAGTTATGCGACGAGTTGAATGGCTGAAAGGTTTCTCTGCTTCCATACGCATCGTCATCGTCTCTATATCTACCACCAAGGTCTCGTTCCGATATCCTTGAGAATTGCTTTTGAGGAAGAGGCGAGCCCCTTCGTGATGTATATGGCGAAGGTGTTGTACCCCGGGACTGAGGAGGGGTCAGCCCAGCGAACGACGAACCGAGTCTCGAAGTCGATGAAGTCTGCGTCCCTTCATCCTCACCATCATCATTGACAGATATGAGCCTTCTATTTCGTGGTCGGACAGAGGCGTTCGATCTTCGACTTGTGCTGGCACTTGAGACCGCTGGGTTGGCATCGAGGAAGTCGGTATTGGAGCTCATTCCTACTGACGGCACTGAGATTTCAGTCTCGATTTTCGTATGGGTCCTCCGATCCGTAATTCCGAGTTGCAATTCCAATAAAACGTCCGGGGCCGTCTGCGAAGGCCGAGGTGGGATAGGTTCAAGTCATTCGATATGCAGCCTCCGAAGGCGATAAACCACTCCCCACCAAGCCCGTGGTAATCGCTTGGGAAGCTGTTTAATTCTCCGTCATTCCTTCAGCAAAGTATGATACGGTCCGTGATTGGTTGTCTTCGAGCGCACTTTTTATCGGGGGTTGAATCGAAGCCAGTTGGGACTTGGGGTGATAAGGACAGCAGACGGGGGGAGGTACACAACCACAGGTGACGAAATCACTAAGCGCGCGGATTGGGCGGGTACTTCCACAAGGACCTATGTTTTGAGTATGAATTGATAAGAGTAGAGATGTTGTAGTGCTTCAGCCTGCTATAACTCCAAAAAAGGGACGGCGATGCGACTGGTCTGCAAGGTATTGCGTTGGTTCGAACGAGGTACGTTGACACTTGGTTTAGAAGGCGATGTACTCCGGAGGTGGGCTAGCCGCCCTTGAATCCAATTTCCAACCCATCCACGCGGCGCCAAGACTGATCCGCAGTCGTCCCATGTACTACTACGTAGTACGTAGTAGAGACCACTCCTGACTGATATCTCTGATCTTTGTTGCGGTTGGGCCTTTTCTTGGATTGTTTCGACTTTTTTTGACTTTTGCTATTCTTTTTTGACCTAGATAACCCTTACTTTATCCTATTCTTGCAAAATCGGGACCACAGCTGCCATAATGCTATCAAGAGGGTGTTACTCTGATAGAAGGCTAGCCGCAGCGGCCAATGGAATATCGAAATCACTAACTGGCTCCTGAGGTCATTGATCTTACATGGGCTCGTCAATTGATTGAACTGACGAGCGGTGTTGAATTGTGTGATATGTTGATAGAGATATACCTAGGCAGGAGATCTGGTCAACGAAGAGGTTCTTTATTGAGAAAAGATATGGTCTTATCGTTCCGTAAACAAATCAAGCATTAGGTATGTATACATGAAATTTATATGTCCAAACGCCCTGCATGCTCATGTAGCATGTCATAAAATAGCCAATAGAGTTCAAAGTTTGAGTTGAGAGCAACAACATGTTCCAGTGACTAGTCATCAACTACTCAGGGGGCACGGAGCTGGCAGCCGGTATTGTAGCTTGCGGCTGGACCTCCTCTTCTGCACCTTCAGAATCGGTTGTCCATTCCTTATCATCCTTTTCATTCACGACTTTGGTCTCGCGTTTTGGCGTCGTTTGAGGCTTTGGTATCACCTTTAAGCCGCTACCGGCATGATTATAGAAGTCTTCCGTGCGCAGACCGCGTACTTCTCTGGGTTCAACAGTCGTCATATGAACGCCGGCTGCCTTCTTTTCTCGGATCAATTCGCGCATAGGAACCATTGCTGCGTCTCGGCAGGCTTCCTTTATATCACTACCTGACATTCCCGCCATGGCGCTTACAAGATACTCAAGATCGAAATTCGCGCGGTCGATCTTGGTATCCTTAAGAATGAGAGCGAGAATGCGTAGTCTCTGCGCAGCTGGAGGAAGGCTGACGGGGAACTTCTTGGGCATGCGTCTTAAGATAGCTTCGTCAATGTCGTGAATCCTATTCGTAGCGCCGAGCACCACAACCCGTTGTGGCTCTCCCGAAGAGTTGGCGGATGTCAACCCATCCCAGTGTGTCATAAACTCTGCCTTGGTCATTCCGCTGGCTTCATGTTCACCACTTCGCCGCGTGCCCAATACCGCGTCAATTTCATCAATAAAGACTATAGTTGGTTGTAACTTCCTAGCCAGCGAAAAGACAGCATTGACCAACTTATTGGAGTCACCGTACCACTTTTCGGTCAAGGTCGAAATATGCAGATTGATGAAGGAGGCCCCGCTTTCGTGAGCCAGAGCTTTGGCGAGCATTGTCTTACCGCAACCTGGAGGTCCGTAAAGCAAAACACCAGACGGAGCGGAAAGTAATGACGATGTCGAAGCATATAGATGGGGCATGGTCAACGGATAAATCACGGACTCTTTCAACTCTTCAATAATATCGTCCAGTCCTCCTATATCCTCAAAAGACACCGCGATATCTTCCGGTGCGACAACATCCATTGCAATAGCCTGCTCATATTGATTCAACACTAATTCCTCTTTTTTCTGCTTGCGTCTTCGGCGTGAACCGCTTCGGCCTGGGGAATCGTCGTCGGAATCGGGGCCATCGAGCCTTCGCAGAATCGCTGCTGATTTCTTCCTTTGTTCTTCTTTCTTCTGGCTTTCAGGGTCTTGGTCGATGCGGTTTAGTATGTATCGGATGAGGAAGTAGGCAGAGGCAGACTTGAGATTGTTGAGGTTAGCAAAATGTCGGGCGCTCTAGTAACTATAGGAATGCCATCTTACAGAGCTGGCTACCATCAGCAGTTCCTGGAACGTTTGCGCCCATCTTCGGCCACCAGCAGACGCCATGTTGAATTTATTTGACGAAAGAGACCAGAAGAGAGATCAAGTTTAGGATCAGAAGTAAACCGATGGGCCGCAATAAAGCGATGCAGTAGGCCTGATCTGAATCTGTGGCGGTGACGACGTGATTGGTGGTGTGGCTTTGCCGCGGCTGAACAAAGCGATGAGTTGTCGAGTCTAGTCTGTCCAGATAAGAAATCACATGCTTTGGCGCCCTAAAAGTCTTAGCGCGTAATTCGACCACGTTCGCGCCGCGCGCCAAGCCTCCACCAACAACGGAGAGGTAATGTTCGCGATTGAGTTGAACTATCTTTAACATCGCAAACACCCCTCGCATGATAATTAGCATACTTACAAGTCGCTAGTTTAACTTTTGAATATCATAAATCTACACAACAATGCCGAAAAGGAAAGTCGCAACGAGAATATCGGGTCTGGTCGACTCTGACGATGAGATTGTCGACAACCCAGTCGCGTCGCATTCCGAATCACACGACGAACGACCCGCGAAGAAAGCTCGAGGCAGACCTAAATCGGCTGGCGTTAAGGTCGACGAACAACCAGTAACCTCAAAACCTGCGCGCACTTCATCAGCTGCACCAGTGAAGCAGACTGGCACTACGAAGAGGGTTTCAAATCGAGGACGGCCGCGAGCAACTACAGCAAAAATAAATGGGATCGACGAAGATACTGAGGACGGATTGCACACTGAAGACGATGCTCTGCAAGAAAGCAATCAAGAAGAGGAAGCTGTTGTAGCAGAAGTGTCACCAGTCAAAAAGAGGAGGGGTCGACGGCGAGAATCGGATAGTAATGCGAAACAAACACACGTGACGAAAGACGGCGAATTCGAATATACGCCGACAGGGTCGCGGCAATTCAAGCCTGCAGAAGAAACCACCAAAATTGTCAAGCCTGGTAGACAACGAAAGTCTGACTTGGCAGATGAGACCGTGATTCCGGACAGTCAGAACCCAACTTCAGACGCGATGGTAGACGAGCTTCAGCCATCAGACAAAAGATCTAGCATAAGCTCGCCATTGAAGTCCTTGATGAATGGCGAAAGACCTGGCCGAAAACGTCCAACTGTTACTTTTGCAGACACCGTTGAAAAAGCATCATCCGATCCGGAGCTAAGACGCAAGCTCGGCGACATGACCAAGAAGTATGAGGCGCTCGAAGTGAAGTATCGTAATTTACGAGAAGTTGGCATTGTGGAAGCCAATGCCAACTTTGAAAAGATAAGGAAACAATGCGAAAGCGCCACAACTGGTAGGTCTTTGAATCTTGAATCTATATTATTATTGTCATGCTGATGATGCCATTCAGCTTCAAACAAACTCGTGGAGTCTCTCAAGGAAGAGCTTGCTGCGCAGAAGGTTCTTGGCAAAGAATCCAGAAATCTGCAGAAACAACTGCGCGAACGAGAAAAGGAAGTGACGGGTCTTCAATCACAGGTCGGCGACCTGTCAACACAGTTATCCACGGCTCAGACGGAAATCAAAGCGTTACAGACAAAATTGGCAGCTGCAAGAAACAACTCCGTACCCACCGATGCTTCGAACAACAACAAAGTCCCCGGAAGTGCTGTTAAAAGCGTTGCAAATCGGAATGCTGCAGCGGGTGCTGCGGCTGAGGCTGCTCAGGCTGCTCATCTAGCGCAGTTGAAAGAAGACTTATATAGCGATTTGAGTGGCTTGATTATTCGCAATGTCAAGAAAAGAGACACGGACTATCTTTACGACTGTATCCAAACCGGTGCGAATGGAAGTGAGTACTTGAAATACATACATATTCACATACGAGAGATCACTGACTTTTTTTATCAGCTCTACATTTCAAACTTGCAGTCGCACATGACGGCAATGGCAATATGGCTCCCAATTTTGATACGACAGAGTTCCATTACATGCCCCTTTTGGACTCTAATCGCGATGCGGATTTAGTTGAAATTCTACCTGACTATCTTACTGTGGACATCACATTTTCACGGCAGAACGCGTCGAAGTTTTACAACAGAGTTATTGATTCTCTGACGAAACGACCTGTTGATTCGGTTGAATGATGAAGTTCTTTTTAAAGTATGCATTGGGCATCGGAGTGTTGGCTTATTGGTTTTGGGACTGTGATTTGTTTATTAGATGTCTTTCATTCCAACCTTCCTCTTCTGGCTTTGGAATGCCTGGACATTGGACTTTGTTTGGGCGAGGTTGAGACGATCGCATTGAGGTTTTGAATGTTATCAGTTGTATGAGCTAACGTGGTAACCCTAACCCTATCTCGTGGCTCGACTAGGAAATATGATTGGCTTTAAGCAAGAAAGGACCCACCGTCGATCCAGCCCAAACGCGGCAGGCGGTCAAAATGGAGAGCCAATCAGCGCGTGAAGAAAGAGCTTCGCGCCAGGTACCTTCTGAACGATCTAGAATTTTTTGCCAGTTTCATCTACACCAACCAGCTTTAATAGGGGACGATGAACAATTGATCTCTGCATGGTCTTATCCAGCATCATCTCAAAGAGGATCATGATGCACATATTTCTGCGATAATAATACCTTCACTCTTTTTCTTTCCTTCATATTTTTCTATTTGAATTCGTGGACTGAAAAGTCCTCCGCATCTGCATCATGGCGCGCGTCGGTCGTTCCGGGTTTCTGGCCCTAGCTCTCGCCTTTCATCTGATGTACCTCTATTCAATCTTTGATATCTATTTTGTCAGCCCGATTGTGAGCGGCATGCGACCGTTCAGCGTCGAACGTGAAATCGGAACAGAAGCACCTGCAAAACGCCTCGTCCTGTTCGTCGGAGATGGTCTTCGTGCCGATAAGGCTTTCCAGGCTTTCCCAGATCCCTCACCCCCCGCCGACCTCGATCCGGAAGACCTTGATATGCCTATTCGCCTGGCTCCGTTTGTGCGTTCTCGAGTGCTAGATCACGGTACCTTTGGTGTTTCGCATACCCGTGTCCCCACGGAATCTCGCCCAGGCCATGTCGCTCTGATCGCCGGTTTATACGAGGATGTCTCGGCCGTGACGACAGGATGGAAACTGAATCCGGTCAACTTTGACAGTGTCTTTAACAGAAGCCGGCATACATGGAGTTGGGGTAGCCCGGATATTCTGCCCATGTTCAAGGAAGGAGCGGTCCCTGGGCGCGTTTCTGCTGATACATACCACGAGGAAGCTGAGGATTTTACTTCGGACGCAACTCAATTGGATATTTGGGTATTTGACAAAGTCAAGGAGCTGTTCACCGAGGCCAAAACGAATCCGGAACTAAATGCGCAATTGAGGGAAGACAAGCTTGTCTTTTTCCTTCATCTACTTGGTTTGGATACAACAGGTCACGGTTTTCGACCATATTCAAAAGAGTACCTGAACAACATCAAAATTGTCGATAAGGGTGTACAGGAAATCACGGAATTGGTTGACGAGTTCTACAACGATGGAAAGACCGCCTACGTATTTACGGCAGACCATGGTATGAGTGACTGGGGTAGTCATGGAGACGGTCATCCTGATAACACACGCACTCCTCTTGTGGTCTGGGGTTCTGGCGTTGCTTCCCCAAAGTATGTGGAAGAGGGACAGCCAAGCGGCCACGAGGATGGCTTCTCGTCTGATTGGGGATTTGATCAAATCAAAAGACACGACGTGGAGCAAGCCGATGTCGCTGCTCTTATGGCCTACCTCGTTGGACTAGATTTTCCAGTGAACTCGGTCGGTCGACTTCCTCTTGAGTATCTCGACGCATCGCCGCGGGAGAAGGCACTGGCCTTCTGGGCAAATACACAAGAAGTCTTGGAAATGTATCATGTCAAGGAAGAACAAAAGAGCCAAAACCAGCTCAACTTCAAACCCTATGCACCAATGGGAGAGGAGGAATTGGCTGCACGTACTTCAGAAATTGAATTGTTGATTTCTGAAGGCAAATTTGCCGAATCTATCGAAGTGTCTTCTCAGGTTTTCACCTCCGCACTTGAAGGCCTTCGATATCTCCAGACTTATGATTGGCTTTTCCTGCGAGGGATTGTCACGGCAGGGTACCTAGGTTGGATTGCATATGCGATCACAACCGTCATTGATCTTCACGTCCTTCATGGTTCGTCTGATGCGCACCGAACTTTCTTTGGCACGTCGGTCTTTGTATCGATTCTCGTTGGGTTGTATTCTGTCTTTATCTATCAACGTTCCTCGTGGAGATATTATGCGTACGGCGCATTCCCTGTCTTCTTCTGGGAGGAGGTATTTGCTCGAAGAAAGGCGTTGATTGCCGGTCGACAAATTCTACTCAAACATGTGAACTCTTTTAGTGGATATGTTGGATTCTTCCTCCAAAGTGTATTGTTCCTGGGGGTGCTGCAAGCTTTGGTAAGTTGAGCGACCAGCAATCGCATCAATTACCGATAGGTCACTGACTTTCCATATCCAAAGGTTCAATCATATTTCCACCGAGAGATATTCACCGTATTATTTATTCTTGCTGCCTGTTGGCCTTTGTTCTATGGCACTGGCTTCATATCAAAGCACCTCTCTCTTACAGGGGCTTGGGCTGTCGGCTGTGTTCTCATGAGTCTTTTTACTCTATTGCCCGTGGTCAAGGTTGAAGATACCACAACAATGTAAGTACTCGGTAGAGTCCTCGGCACGGTTGGAGCAACCACATATTTACTCTTGTTTAGTACCGTCGGAGGAATGCTTATGTTTTTGGCTGGTTTGTTCTACCTAGCCTTTGAAGAAACCATCACCAAGGGATCTGGACATCCAATTAGCGTGTCCGGATCTCGCATAATCATGGGAATCCAGGTATTTTATACGTCCTCTGATCATATCCTTCAAGTGGCTAATAAAATCTGCAGTTGGGCATGATACTTCTCGCCGTTATTGTTACACGGTCCAGCGCGTTATCCCTGCAAGCCAAAGCAGGTCTTCCTCTGGGCAACCAGATCGTGGGTTGGATAGTCTTGGGTGAGTTGCAAACACTTAACAAAAGTCTTAAGAGACTAAAGCTAACTTATTTGACAGTGTCTTCATTACTACTCCCATTCGCCCACCGAATGTATCCAAATAGCTACTACTTGCACCGACTGGTCATGATTTTCCTGACCTTCGCCCCAACCTTTGTGATTCTTACCATCTCATACGAGGGGCTCTTCTACTTTGTTTTCTGCATGACTCTGGCCACTTGGGTTCGGCTGGAGCATGCTCTATACGTCTATCAGAAGCAATCCACATCAACAACACCGGCTGTTGACAAACCCACTACCTCTACAGCTACCGAAACAACAACAGTTGATGGCGAAACATTCTCATATCGCGCCCTCACCCTCTCCGACACCCGAGTAGCCCTCTTCTTCTTCTACCTCGTCCTATCCGCCTTCTTCAGCACAGGCAACATCGCATCCGTCTCCTCCTTCTCCCTCGACAGCGTCAACCGCCTCATCCCCGTCTTCAACCCATTCAGCCAAGGCGCTCTGCTTGTCCTGAAACTTATGATTCCCTTTGCCGTCATCAGCGCTAATCTAGGCATCCTCAACAAACGCCTCGAAGTCGCTCCGAGCGCATTGTTCATGACCGTCATGACGATATCGGACATTTCGACACTCAACTTCTTCTACATGGTTCGCGACGATGGATCGTGGCTCGAGATCGGCACAACGATTAGTCATTTCGTCATTGCTAATTTGCTTTGTTTCTTTGTTGCCGGATTAGAGTTTGTGAGTGAAATGTTCGTTTCTGGTGTTGACTTGGGCGATTCTTCTTCTCCTTCCTCGAAGCTTGGGGCTGTTGTGGAGAAGATTGCCGAGAATGAGGATACTGATGTGGGTGGAGGTAATGACGCTACTGAGAAGGCGATTAAGGAGTAACAAAAGAGGAGGGTTTTTTGGCATACTAACATAGAATCTACGCGCGCATGGGTATATGAGACCATGTCCTAGTATCATTAACCTGTACATATATAGTTTATAATAATGATTCGATTTGCTTTACCGTTGCAACGCCTGCCTTGTAGTTGCCTGCTATCCTGCCAACTCTTCATAAGACCACCCGATCATCCACCGGTACTCGATGAAGGGTAATGCGTCGCATTCGTTTATTTCGCATACGCATCAAAGTGTCGACCAATCCAAAATCTACCTACTACTATGCTAGATGACTGGCTGGTTAGCCAGTTACTCAGCTCTGGTGGCCTGCACTCAAAGTTGCGATTACCATATATATATCCATTGATTCATGTCCTCACCCCGCTCTTCTTATCAATTGATGTCTTTTCTAAGCTCTGACCAAGTAGCCATGTTCTTTTCTTCAAAGTTTGTCGTCGCGCCCATTGTCTTCTTTGTCTATATTGTATTTTAGTACTTATATAGTCCACGACGAGTACGGGATCAGTGCTATAAAATGGAAGTATATTAATATTGGCTTCAGTGCCTCTCCATTGTCTACATTGTATCTATTGTCTTCAGTGTCTCCTTTGTTTATAACTTTATATGGTTTATATGGTTTATATGGTATCTATTGTCTTCAGAGCCGTCCATGGATCCATAAATTGACATAGGAAGCGGAATGACCTTGAGCGTCTAGCGTCTGTTGTTTCATTTATTTCTGCAGATACATACAGCCTGAAATTACATATCTAGGCCTCGCGCTCAGCAGTACAGCATTCCATATAACAATTTACATACAACAATCTATATTTACCAAGGTACGTGCAACATCAGCAGACACTCCGAGTAAACAACCACCATGACAAACTTCCATCAATCCCCGCGCCTCATCTACCGCGCAATCCAATCCCCCAAGGACGAAGAATTCTTCCACCAACTCATCTCCGAACCTTCAGTATGGGAAAACGCATCTACACTCCTCTGTCTCCCCATCGGACCCAAAACAACAACCCATATCCGCACTACTACCTTTGATACTAGCATTTTATCAGTTCTCATTTGCAAGAAGGAGACTGAAAACAACGAAAACAGCAGCAGCACCCCGATAGGTGTCTTAGTCCTAAACACAGGCCAACCTCTCGAAATGCAGAATCGGGCTGCCATGATGGGCATTTCGATTAGACCCGAGGATCAGGGGCAAGGGTATGGGCCGGAGGCGATTCGGTGGGCTTTGGAGTGGGCGTTTGTGCATGCTGGGTTGCATCGGGTGGGGTTGCACGTTGCGGAGTGGAATGAGCGTGCGATTAAAGTCTACGAGAGGTCGGGGTTTGTGTTGGAGGGGAGGAGGAGAGAGGCGTTGTGGAAGGAGGGGAGGTGGTGGGATTCATTGGATATGGGAGTTTTGTCAAGAGAGTGGGCTGAGAAGAATGGGAGGGTGATTGCTATTTGATTGGTCTAACAGTTTGCAGTTGATGGTTTCTGTAAATATTATTCTTCAGATGTTTGAATGCTAGTAATCCGAGCTTTTCTTTATTTCTGAGATGCTGAACCACGAAATATCTGCTCCCAGAAGTATATACATGAAATGTGTGATCCCAGGTCCCTTGCGCCCTACTAGTTCTTGCCAAGAATCTCTTGAGAGTAAGATTCATTGTAAAAGCTCCGTGGTTTTCTTTCTGCTTGACAGGTATACCCAAAGCGTTGAGGCTGTCAGCTGTCGACATCCGCGCAAATTATGTCGACGGGAAGCGGGGGTGAAGCTGCAGATGAGGTTGAAATCTGCTTCGGGTATGTGACATGTGCTCTCAAGTCGTCGAAAGACATTGAATTTCGTGGCAATCATGCCTCGACTGCCTTAAGAGCACGCCTCAGTCTGAGCAGGGGTCTGCCGGGTTTCCATGGTTCCATAACTGGGGATCCAACCCATTATGAGAGTACGGAGGAATCAACTATGGTCTCGAATAGAGACAACGTATTGTAGCGCTTCAAGAAAGGACCCGTGTCTAATCCCAAAGATCAGCAAGACAGGCAGAGCAATAGGGATGGCAGTACTCACAACAAACTGCTCGAGAGACTCCTCAAAGAGCTCATTATTGACACCAACTCCGCCGGGATGTTCGACAGGAGAGAGCGGGTTTTTGACCACTATTGCAAAGTGTGACTCATTAGAATGCATGCCCTCAAAACATACAGTGTGTAGGACAATAAACTACCATATTCCACATAAAGATTGACATATATCTGTTGCAACGCAATGCGCATACTCGGCGACTTCAAATCGGTGAGCATGACGAACTTGATATTGGTGGGCGTTTCGTAAAAGTGTAACTGATATTGCGAGGTGCGGTAGGAAATGAAACTACATCCCCATTTGATCAGCTTCTCGCTCCTCCATCACGCGTAATGATAGTCATACCTGTCATCTTCTCCGCCTAATTTGCGTACCATATTCCGTAATGAAAAGACCGTTCCGAAAATCAGCTTGGCGTCGTCATCGGCGCTTCGAGAAGTTCCTCCGGGACCTGCATTGTTCCCCTGCTGTAACTGTGAAGCGGGAAGGGAGGATTTGCTGCTGATGGAAGTCGGTCGACCTTGCCAGCGACGTTTGTAGATGCATTCCGCTGTGGGATAGGGGGTCAGTTCGTTTTGTCGCGACAAGGGCCAGATCAGCGATGGCAAGTCAACTTACCATGGCGGTCAAAAATGTAGAAAGCGTAGACAGTCATGACTTGAATTGAGTCTAGATCGTGGTCGTGTTAGGTAAGTTCGTGATCGCAGTGTTTTGTTGTTGTTCTGTTGGAGACAGACAAGGCGGTGAAGATCGGAGGCGGATATATCTCGGCATTAGTCTGTTGTCTGATTGGCTGTAGCTGAATCTATCCAGTACGCAATACCGTGTAATACCGTGTAATACAGTCCGATACAGCACGTTGTACTTGATCTGTACAACGACAGCCAGCTCACCATCATCCTGCTACAATCACTCACCTGTTGTTGATCGACAGGGATTCAGCTGGCCGTTGCCGATGTGCATATTCTTCTTGTCATGCAGCCCAGTCCATAAGAGTTTGTCTTCTTTACATCTGTTGGCCAGAGCAGACCCTCGGGCACTGTTGGTTGTGGACCCCGCTGCATATCGCCATTACGAGTTGATCAAAGATCAATACAGCTTGGTCGAGTCCCGAGTCTGATAGAAGAACCTCCCCGCTTCTAACGATTCTTTCTATTCTACTATATTCTTCAACCACTCTTTATTTTTCCTTTAAGAGCTTGTAATTATTCTGATATGCTTTCTCAACCTCTTTGATTTTTATCATCACGAATACCGAGAGTCCGCTATCTTATCTCTCTCTCGACTTTTTGGTCCAGGACGATAGGCATGGATGCCCCTCGAATGGCATCAAGTCCGAGTCCGATCCGCGATACAGAGACAGAGCACACTCCTACCGGCCCTGCGAAGCCTGCGAGATATACGTATGTAATCTGCTTTTCCACCTTTCATAACACATCTAATTTTTCAATTTAATTGCAGTTCCTCCTCGTCATACGAAAGTCCCAGAAGACATCAACACCGCGAACCCACCGCACCGCGCCATGTCAAGGTCTGTACCTCTTTATTGCGCCGATTACGAAGTTTGCTGAACGGCCAATTGGCTGTAGGAAACACTCAATGCTCGCTCCGAATATACTACAAGTCAAGATGACGGAACCGCGCAACATCGCATCAATCAGTACATCATCAAGCAGGAGATAGGGCGCGGCTCGTTTGGTGCAGTGCATTTGGCCGTGGATCAATATGGCAAGGAATATGTGAGGAACTTTTATCCTTGTTGCATAGATCGCAACTGATTGATTGCAATGCCAGGCCGTCAAAGAGTTTTCCAAGGCCCGGTTAAGGAAACGACAGCAATCGCATATGTTACGACGCCCCCGTGGACCACAGCGACCAGGAACCGGATTCAACTCACCACTCCATCGTCATCCCTCCGGAACAGACGAAGCTCAAGAAGGCCACCCTTTGGATCTGATCAGGCAAGAAATAGCAATTATGAAGAAATTGAATCACGACAACTTGGTCTCGTTAATCGAAGTGCTGGACGACCCCACGGAGGACTCCTTATACATGGTGATGGAGATGTGCAAAAAGGGTGTTATCATGAAAGTCGGATTGGACCAAAAGACAGACCCATACGAAGATGAACGGTGTCGATTATGGTTCCGGGATCTCATTCTCGGTATCGAATATTTGCACTCTCAAGGCATTGTTCATAGGGATATCAAACCGGACAATTGTCTTCTTACTTCTGACGACGTCCTAAAAGTGGTCGACTTTGGCGTATCGGAAATGTTCGCCAAAGATTCGGATATGTATACAGCAAAATCGGCGGGATCTCCGGCTTTTCTTCCACCGGAGCTTTGTGTCGTCAAGCATGGTGATGTTTCTGGAAAAGCTGCTGATATATGGTCTATGGGAGTGACGCTATATTGTTTGCGATATGGCCGTATCCCGTTTGAGAAGCAAAGTATATTCGAATTATACGAGTCAATTCGAAATGACGATTTTGATTTGGGAAATGAGCAAGATGATGACTTTAAGGATTTGATGCATAGGATATTGGAGAAGGATCCTACGAAACGTATCACAATGTCAGAGCTACGGGTATGATCTCGGTCTTGGTACTGTTATATAGCATTGAAGACACTGACATGAACAGAATCACCCCTGGGTAACTAAAAATGGCGAAGACCCATTGTTACCGGAAGAAGAGAATACGGCGCAAGTGATTGAGCCACCTACGGAGGAAGAAATGGTATCAGCCATTACACACAATGTCGAGAATCTCTTCTCCGTGGTACGTCTTATTAGTCTATTGAAGGAAGCACCCATCTAAGAACATACAGATGAAAGCCGTCAGCAAATTCAAGAAACTCGTAGACCCATCAAAAGCGAGTCCAGTGATACACAGTATTCTCGGCTCAGAACATGACGCGTACATGGTTCAACCACCGCTACAAATCGAGCCGGACGAGGGCATTGAAGCATTGGGAGTCTTCAAAAAGGTCATAAATGAGAATGATTTGCCCCGCAGAAGTTCGACGAGTACCTCTCAAGAGTCGTTTAGTGAACGAGGACGATCACCCAAGAGGCACGGTTCGGGTGTTGCAGACAAACACAGTAGATCGGCTTTTATGAGAGCTGCGGCAGCGGCAGCAGCAGCAAAATCGTCATCGAAAGAAGGATCGCCGTCGCGAAGCACCTCCGAGGGAACACGAGGCCACGCCCGAGATCCCTTAGAAGAGGAACTTCCATACCTACACATCGGACCATCAACCTTCACCGGCGAGTTCACCACCAATAACGACGACAGTAACAACGATAACATCAACAACGGACAATCTTCAACTCCCACAAAACCCAGACCAATCCTCTCCCCCCTCAGCGTCCCCGATACATCCATCGACGGAATCCCCGAATTCCCACAAACAGGCACACCAATCGACACCAATGAAGTGCCCATCATTAGCGAATCACCGGGAGCATCAGAAATAGATATTTACGAGACAGCCTATCGCGAGGAGATTGAGCGTATCAAGCGGCGCAGTATCGCTAGACGGGATAGTGTAAGGACGAGGGTATACTTGACCCGCCGCGTTGAGAATAAGAAGAAACATCTCGACGAGGTTTTGAAGATGGTTTCGTCGGGGGCGTTTGGGTCTACTGCTCCGCACCAGCAGCAGAGTGGTAATGAGCAAGATCAGGGTTCAGAGTCGGTTATTCTGCATGGCGTAAGTGACAAAGTCTCCGGTGCGTTTGCCTCTGCCGGAGCGGCGTTTAGTAGTGCTTTGGCCGCGGCGAAAGGGACCAGTGCGAATATCAGCAGTACCGGTACTGCGAGCAAGGAAGAGATAAAGGATGGAGAGTCGAAATGCGACTACTAAAGCGTATGTGTGTGTCTATCTGGTTATAGACGGTTTGGCTGGTGTCAGTCAGTGCGATACCCTGATCCAATCAATGATCGATTGTTACAGGATCTTCTGCAGATTTGTTTTGTTCTATTTTACTCTATTATATTCTCATAGTGAATGAATACCCCTTTTGATGATGAATGATGTCAACGCTGTAACATCAAAGTTCATAAAGTCTCAATATAAGATAGGTGGAATGGAGTAATGAGATGGTGGAAGATATCCTTCACTCCCATCAGCGCACTTGCATTAGCATAGCATACCAAACCCTCTTCGACTATTCTAATATACATTATACATATCCACTATAACAAGTCAATCAATACAGGCCGTAGAAGGCATTAAAAATCATGACGCAAAAACATGATTATTTCCAGACACAAAGAAATGACAAGACAACAAGCATTGCAGGTACAAGAAACGAAAAAAACTCCTCTGTTTAGAATGAAAGTGAGAGAGAGATAAGCCACCCAAATGTCAAAAGAATACAGTCGTATGACACATAAATCAAAATAGAAAGAAGACAAAAGAGGAATATGCGGTAGAAGTTGTCAAGCATAGAAAGCGAGTGCGAAAGAGCGCAAAATAATTATGTCCGTATAATCATCAAATTGAGTATGATCGAGCTAGAGATGTCTAGCGAATCAAAATCAACTGTATAAAAAGAGTGCTGCGTCATGGCTGAGTTGTCGCATTAAGAACACCGCATAAGAACTTGTTCACGAATCAACTGTCGAAAAGTTGATAAGAGACGAAAAAGAAAATCAGTAAGTCGAAATCAGCATGCTACATGCATCATTAATCGGTAAGCATTTGTATGAATCGTCCGTTCGTCAACGCATTATGCTCCTCCTATCGTATCGCTTGAAACACAGTGTAGAAGGTCTCGGATTGTAAGACCATAAACACACATGTTGCGAAACGATTTCCATTCCTTTCGCACTTTCGTGGGCCACATTAACCGGGCAATCGACAATAAATTAAAGGACATCTCTTTTTGTCGGAAAGAAAGAGAACCGAAAAAATAAAACAAAACGCAAAGTGTCTAAAATTCGTGAGTGTATCACAATCATCACTCATGACGCGATTCAAAGTGCAATTCCAAAATTTTCAAGTCGTTGTTCCTGCTGAATGAGATATTGCTGGCAAATACCCTCCGCCAGAACTAGGGGCCGCTTCCGAATGTTGAATGATCTGACGTGCCGCCGTTGGTTGCGTGGTGTTCTCCGGTCGCGATGTGGACAGGCTATGATATGGATGTTCCAAAGCTCTAGCTTGGGAATATATCGGCTCATGGGGCGATGTTCGTGCACCAAATTCATGAGGTAGTGGAAGCCTTCGGTCTTGGTTAGGCTTGAGACCTGATTATTCCTCTTACCGGATCCGTATCTGGTGCTTCTGAGGCAAGTGGGCTCGCACGATTAGCTTGGCCGGTCGATATATCCTTGGTCACAGCCTCCAGCGGTTGTTCGTGTTTAGGCATTTCCGGCGTTTGTGCTGTCTGCATTGGTGATACCATTGAACCATCACTTGTGGCGCTAGCTGCGCCTGAAGGCGTAGCTGGCAACTTGCCCATCGATGTTCGGCGTCGCGGTGGTGGATAGGTCTCGCCTCGAGCTTCTGCCTCTGCTTTGCGTCGTTCCGATTCTGCTTTACTCGGTCGACCTCGTTTTCTAGGAGGCTCTGCACTTTTTCCTGCAACGCCCTCTGTCCAACCTGGTGATGTCGGAACTGGTGAGCCACTTTCGCTACCGAATGGACCGCCGCCAAGTGGAGGCCGAGGCTGAATGCGTGGGTACGTCGAGGGCCTCTCTGGTGGATAGAACGGTCTTTTTCGTGATCCGAAAGGTTCAAGAGGGGCCTGATGAGGAGGCGCATGAGACGGGCCTGGATTTATAGCAGGAAACGCAGCTGGAGGAAGTGCACCTTGCCATGGCTCTGGTGGACGATACGACGGCTGGGACTGATGGGTCTGCCACATTGCGTCGAATTGTTCTCGACAATCATTCAGCGAGCGGCCTGTGGCATAGTCAGCATGTCATGTAAGTTTATTACTTCCACAGTATATGTTTGGTTCATAATAAGCAAATGATGTCTATCATACCCGGCGGCAATGGCATATCCTGCCATGGTGGTAAAACATTGAACTGTCGGAAGATGGCAAAGAGGGACGTTGAAGGCACGCCGGACTTTCTTAATATCATAGTGAGCAGATCATACTGGAACCGTTACATGTTAGCATATGCACTCTCTTGGCCACCGTCAACCTTCTATGCATGAGTCCGGGCAATAGTCACTCCGGTAAACATCAGGTAGCAGTCACCACAGAACAAACAGAGACAATGAGAAGGCCTACCTTCTCCTCCTCCGTCCAATCTCGGCCATGTTGATCCGACATGTCCCGGTAATCATGGGAAGAGACGATAAAGTGACCAAGCTGGGATAGAAACGTTTCCGAAACAAGCTGAGGAGAAGAAACTGAAGATATCGGGTCTAGGGGTGTGACGAGAGCTATGGTCCAATGCGGAGCAGAAACAAACGACGGTACACAGGCGGCAGGCGACTTTTTGAGACAAACAGGAAAGACAATGAATCGCAAAATAGACAGAAAACCTCCCAGAAATCGTGATCGAGGCGCCTAGATCCCTAGCTGCGTCACGCGGTAAAACCTAGTGGAGGGGTTTGGATGCAGTCGATGGAGACACAGCAGGCAGATAAGCCGGGGCGCAAAGGGGATAGTCGATAAGTAGAAGTCGGATTCATGAAAAGCAACAGAGAAGTTGGCGTTGAATGGTGGATACAGATACGATGAGTACGTATATTGATACCAGTATGCCGTAAGCCTGTTCTTCTGTTGTGGAAAGAGAGATCAATAACGTCGTAATAATGGATGGCGCCAACAACAACACAAACAAACACAGCGAAAGTGTTAAAAGATGCAAGCATAAATAGACATATACTGTAGATTCCTGCGCGCGTATGTGTATGTTTACGCGATGATTGAACGAGAGTGTTGTTGCAGGAATTGAGCAAGTATCGCAAGGCTAGTCCATTGATAGCAGCCCACTTTGATCTGATGCGTGCGGGATGTTGATGACGTTGTTGTTGAGACTCCTCTCTGCGTTGCTCCTTCTACTATTGACGGGTTGAAAATAAGAATATGTAACGAAAGGATGACTAGAGGCGTTGTAGCCAGCGTGACATGATCTTGATTGAGTGGAGTGGAAGCGAGTGAAAGGAGGATTGAGGGTGAAGAGGAGGCGTGGAGGCGGGAGGGGAAAGGGAAAGGGAAAGGGAAAGGGAGAGAAGGTGAAGAGAGAGGACGAAGAGTAAGGAAAGGGAATATGTGGCGCGTGGCAGGGGGTGTGGGAGAGGGAAGGAGGGGAGGGGGGCGTGGGAAGAGGGAAAGAGAGAAAGAGAGAGTTGGGATGTAAAGGGAAGGAAGGAAGGAAGGAATAAAGATGGAAGGAGAGAAGAAGAAGAGAAGAAGGACAAAACAAAAACGCGCGAGATCAACAACGAATTTGGATTATGTACGTCGCATTTAGTCCAAACTAGAAGTTAGATTTAGTAGTTAGCAGCTGTTTGGGCCTAGGCAAGAAGCAGGTAGAGCTAAAAAGTCCAGTCATTTTTTATTTCTATTTTGTATGCATGTATTTTATTTGATGTTTTTTTGTTTTCCTGTTTGTTAGTTATCTGTTCCTTAATTATGATTTGCCCTTTGAAACTCAAAAGAATACTTAACTGTATTGTCATTCGCTGTAATTTATTTGTTTTCCCAGTCCCGAGGCCCCGGGGTTAGAAAAAGTTTAAAGCGGGAAGGCTAAGCATAATTCTGTGTAAACCGGTTACAATACCAGTAACCAATGTAACTGTCGACCCTCTACGCAGAGGGCAATGCGCAATTGACTCATTTTATGTATGATTCACGGATACTCAGAGAAAACCAGGCTAGGAGAGGCGAATTCTCCCGACGCATGTTCGTACTAACATAACACAATAACTGTCATGCAGATTTACAGGGGGGTGAGAAGATCGCAAAAATTAAAAAAAAAAGGGACGACGGAAAATAAAATCCAAACAGATCAATCAGAAAAAGCAAACACAAAAGCAACAGATTATTATGGATCTCGGCCAAGAGAAACGCCCTGTACTGAGTGTACACTGTACGAGTACTGCATAGTGGACTAGCCAAAAGTAACAAGTTCAATGCATATGCAACCGATTTCTTCCAGCTAGAGTCAGACTAAGATGTATGGAACGAGTTAGTCGAAAAAAGAACTGGAAATAGGACGCTGTAATCGCCCCTAGGTCTAAGACTATTTGAGCATCGTGGGTTCCATGCAGATTCCACTCTAGACCTGTTTTGGATACATGTTAGTGTTGGGAGTCCTAGGACGGTCGAGGTAGAAAAGAAGGCTGGAAAGAATAAACGGCGTGTTATTGGATAGCTACGTACCTATGTGTATGTAATGTCAGCGTACTCCGTACAACAGCAGACACACACACACAAGTCTCAACAACATGCGCATACACTCCATACATATAAACAGAATGCACATGGATTCAGAAACAACCAAGGACCAATTGTTTTGATACTATAAATATCTTCTCATACTCAATGTGGAGTTACAAATATTACAAGGGGGTGTTGCCCGGTGTGGAAGGAGGAAGCTGCAGAAGTCATTGTGCGCGCGCCAAAAGGGAAAAGGGATCGGATCCCTCAGCAAGTAATAAGCAATGATTCGATGGGAAAGCCTCCAGGGCTTATGCATCGCAATTGCATTGCCATGTACGGATTGGGTGGACTGGATGATTTGCGCTGGCCAGATATGAACATGCAAGTTACCGAGGGTGCATATGTATATGTGCATGTCGGCGTTTTGCCTGGCGGGTATAATAATGGCTGAGATAAATCCAAATAGTATACGTATAACTAATGACTTTACTTCGAGTAGGTAGTTCTTTCAGGACTCCAAACAGGGAGTGGACTAGCAATAGAGTATTATGCGTCGACAAGTTCAGACAAAGCAATCGGTTGATCAATACTCGTGAAAGGTACGGAGTAAAAAGGAGACGAGGCTACGTATGTACATTGTAATCTGAAACCAATAAAACATCATGCAAACTATAATGATCAACCAATCAGATCGTAGCACTATAAACATCCGTACATAAAGAACGATAGAAATCGATCAGAAATTGAGTACAGACGTATTCCTCACAACGAACGTCGTGACGCAAGTTTCGGTAATGTATTGCGGCTGTACGGTGGTACGTACCAGGAGAATTCTAGATCGTCCTATTAGGCGCGGTCGTTTCATCCGCTTTCACGGTCTATCGTGAACCCACATGGCGGCATCAAAGGAGGGGAGATGTGGAGACTAAAGAGGAGGCTTATTTGCTGTAAACAGGAGGAGAGAAGATACGTACTTCGAAGTAGCTTGTGAATGAAGTAACTACTAAGCATAGTTACTATTATGTATGTACTTGTGTATTTACATACATCATGTAACAGGTAATTTTCTACCTAGGTACTACTACGTATGCAGGGTCATGCAGAGCTAGACTCCAATACAGCGTGGCACTCCTCTATAAAAGGCGCATACTGAGAGTCAAGTCCTCATATATTAACCACAAACTATAAACATTCTTATTACAAAAGAAGAGTAACAACCTGAATGGCAATTTGGCAAAAGGCAAAGAAAAAATGGATTCAATAATAATATAACTAATGCAGACATACGCAGTAGCATGTGCATATACTTTTACTAGTGCCAAACAGTCCGTACGGAGCAAGGTACCACCAGGGCGTGGTCACTTAGTCGAGTGACTTGCAGCGGGTAGAAGAAGAAACTTCCCGTCTGGGTCGCTTTGTCAGGAGCCAATCGTAGGGAGGCTATGGGGTCGAGACGTAACGGTGGACGTACCGTACGTGCATTACTATGCACCTGTGACTACTCGTGTACTGACTGGCATTCTACGATGACTCTGACATACTTGAATATACAGATAGGCTGTATACTGTCATACGACAAGAGATGAAGAGTGAAGTAATGTGGTGGAGCAAGGTACCTCCAAAATTACAGGAACGCTGTAGGTTACCCGCTGATTGATATATTTTTAGACAAGGTACGGACTTTGAACAAACCAGAATGCACACCGATAATCCAAGAGGAACAGTTCCTTGAAAATACGTACATACATACGTACTAAGTCAGGCATACACGATACGCGAAATAAATCCAGGAACCAAATCAATCTGAACCAACCAACTTGAAAGTCAAACAAACATCTCACTTGTCGTCAACAGCGGCCCGGTTTGACCCACCACGCACCCGGCTTGTCGGTGATTTGAAACGTACAATGTATGTACGAAAACTATGAAACACTGTATGGAATGAAAGCAGAATTGACAACTCAACCCTAACACAAAGCATGTACATGTACATGTACATGTACATACTCATGTAGTTAAGCGCCCACCATCATCCAACGAAAACGCAATGCGCGAATGCAGAAACGAATCCGCACAAATACCCCATGACTCTGAAACACGATCCTACATCTTTACATACAACTTGTATGTTTTTTTTTTCTTTCTTTTTTGGCTCATGTTTACTCCTCGGGTTCATGACAGTCAATCTACCTGGAACTTAAAACGAGCCCACTATTGATTGGACCAGGGAGTGGGCATCGTATATACCTGGTACAACTAGTAGTCATAGTCAAATCGTTATATACGTAGTCGAACGGGGATGTAGGTAGCTATACTACGTAAGTTTGGTAGATGTGTGTAGTGAACATATGATCCGTGTCTCGGGCATGCGTTCATGACGTCTGCGCTATTAGTTTCAAGGTCAGGTATTTATTTATATCAACGGAACTTTGCAGGAAGTTTCATTCTGAAGCATACGCGCGCGGCTTGCTTCATAAGACATGTCTCTTTTCTTCAATAGACGTTTTCTGTATTTCGTATACGTACACAATCCGTACACTGCATACGGAGGTCTTGTATGTCTGGTTGCCCTACGGGTATGCTCGCCAATCGGGATGTCTACATCCTCCTGGTCAAATAGGATGTATGCACTGGGGATCTAGGATTCTTCGAATCAGCTTTTTCGAATCAAGTAGCCAATGATACTACATTATCGAAGACAACATCGTAAATAGTACCTGGCTTGACCAAACCAATTTTTGGCGATTAAAGCTTGTCGAATCCATGACCGTATTTGATCAGATTAAACGGATAACACGTGCAAATGCGAGACTTTGTCACATGTTAAATATCTACCTATTTCACTCAGGTTTGCTGAATTCATCGACACTGCAATTAATCGAGTAAAACCCCCGAATACTGAGCAAAATAGAGTTTGTAAACAAAACTGCTTACAAAGTCTGATATAGTCGACTTGCATATTAATGTGCACATCAAAGCGCGTGCGACATCTCTTGTCTCGGACATGGAGTAAATCCAGAAAATGACCAAATGATGAGTTGCCAGCCGTTTGACAACATACCCCTGCAGGTAGCATCAGCGCGCCGACTTTTGATATGAATTTGATCGCCCGTGCTCCTGCCTCCTATTCCATACGAGCAACCTCATAACGTGCAGAATTCGGCGGTGTCTCGTAGTACAGCAGTAGACTCATTGAATGGTAAGTAGTACGAGAAGCAAACAGTTGTAACTTACGTGTATACAAAATGACAGTGAGATGGGTTGCCCTTTCAGCCTGGTGCGGGCGGGGACAAGCGCAAAGCTACGAAGACACTTGTCTGCATACATACTATAGTACATAGCAGTCTCCACTGGATGGTTGGTTGGCAATAGACTTTGAGCTCGGGAGTATGTACAGCGATATTTCGTGCACGCGCTGACTCCTCTGTCATACATTAGACGACTTTAGATGCATGATTAGTGCCCTCCGTTTCCAAGGTTGTTCTTTGCAGAGGAGATTCGGTTGGTTTTTTTTTTCTTGAGTCATCGTGCATTTAATACCTCCAATGTAATGTTGATGTTCTTCTGCCGAGACCAGAGCAGCGATCTGTACACATCCGGAACGCAAGTGCGAGCTCAAGATGTTAGCAAGGTTGTTAATCTTCTCGGAGCGATGACTCGATTAAGGCGTGAGTTTGTCGGCTGAATTAGACCGTATTAATTCATGCAGCTAAGAAAGACCGCGTCTTTAACAATGGGTCATGACCAGTCAACGCGTACATCATCACCGATTACGGTCCAAACGGAGGCAGCAAGGCGTTGCCCAGAATAACAAAGGTCACTCGATAGGACGCCGGGCACGAAACGAGAATTGTTGCCAGCGACGATATCCATGTTATCCTCAATACCGTGCTTTTGTGCGTTCGTCGGTACGAACCACAGTGAGCGGGTGCGGGCCGTAGCTCGTAAGCAGTAACATGGAAAATGATGATGCGACTACAACAGACCCACTGGGGTGGGCTTTGACAAGTCGCGGGTCGTGTCATTCGCAAATAATTCAATATTGTTGAGTAAATTCAAGCCATGGTACCTCATCGATACGAATTGACGTGGTAGTAATTGCGGCCATGATCGAGCTTCTCTCTCTTAGCCAACTCAAAATAAATGGAAACAACATGATCCCTGCAGGGCTGGTACGAGTACCATCAGTATTGAGCGTGGTAAAGCCTGGTAATTACTGTAAGCAGTAAGTTGCAACAGCAGGATCACTCACGAGTGGCGATTTTCTGTGCTTCCCTGACATCCTGGCTCTTTTTCGGACTTCAACACATCTTGTCCAATCAACTGAGGAAAGCCTGCCTTAGCCACCACCCTCTAGGAGTCTGCTTGCATGAGATAAGCATCTTTGGGAATACATCGTGACTATTGCCCAGAACTGTCAACGTCCATAATAGGCTGGCTGTAATGAGCTCCTCTTTTTGATTAAATGTTAGGAGAGCAGGAAAATGGGTTCTGCATGTCATGATGTGTCGACAATTGACAGCAGTCATGAATGAAGATTTGAGGATCAAGATTACCGTAGCCGAATTGATTGCCTCCCGCCCGTTCGTATAAAGATCAGTTACGCAATGCAACCTTTATTGTGGTCATGGGTCGTCGTTCTTGGAGTTGTCGTATCGTGTTGGTAATGCTCAGAGCATGACCTAAGCGAGAATCATCTGGGAATCCCGGAGTTGGCCGAGTACTGTTGCGAAGTGGTTGATTTGCCGACAAGTCTATAACAAGAGTCGATAAACGAAGGGAAAGAATTATTCTCCTTCCTGAGAAGGGGTTGAGATGTAGGATGAAACAGGAAAATGCTGCCCAGGTGCCTGCCCGATGAATACATATGAGTGGCCTGAGGCCTCCAGAAGAACCTCTCACGCAAAGCATCCGCATTCGCATATACTCGCTCAATCTTGTTACGGGAAGACAAAAAATGAATAAAACCAAAAGTCGGAGAAATCAGGCTTTTCTTTGGATTGAAACACTAGATATTTATATCTAAACGCGTAGTATGTTCTCATCACACCGCCATCTCATGGCATTCGCTCCTTCATTTGAGGTGGTTGCCAGGCCGAAATCTCAGGCAGTGAAGCTCGAGCCGTGGCATCCAAGTGGTCAGTGTGTAGACAAATCATGCTTGGCTTAAAACAAACATACATTGCGTGCGTACCATAACAAAGGATAGGTTGCACTTATAACGCTACAACTCTGAATCTTTCTAAGAGGAACAGAAGTGACTGCTGACAAGTCGATGATTTAGACAGATGAAGCGTGAACCACAGACAATACATGGGCTGGACACGCTAGTCATCTTCAGGAATAGCGTGGTCCGTTCGGTCCATCCAGGGCCGGCAAGGGGAGAAATTGTAACTCCCTACAGTCTCCTTCCCAGCAGGCAACAGACAGCCTTAGAGATCATCTCAACATGGAAAGGACGCCAAAGTGAGAGAAAAACAAATACAGAGAGGACCTATACTTTACAGTCACAAAGACTTCATCAACACAGCAGAAGGAAGGGAAGCATCGCAAGAACAGATCTGGGCAGTCATTATTTTCTGGAGGCGATCGTGGCAATTCTGGTTAGACAAAGCTTGGCACGAGGCTGCAGCCAATCCCAGCCGGGGAATGGGCCGCCTGAGCCTGAGCCTTTCTTCGAGCTTTCTCCATTTCTTTCTCGCGATTGCTCGCTCTTGAGAAACCTCTCAGTCCAGTCGCTCTCATCGTCATGCCTTCCGGCGACGATGTAAACTCCAACCTGGACTCTTCGCGAGTCGCGTCGGACGCACTTTTCAATGGAGGTTCTGTCACTATCAAGACTGAGGCTGAAGGTGATGCGGGCGCCCTGGGCTCACCGATGGACATGGAAACCACCGACAGAATCAAGAAGGCATCCACGCCCGCCAATGCATCATCATCTTCATCTTCGCTATCGCCTGCCATTAAAACACCTGGCCAGAGCGACTCACCTTTGAAAATGGAGGCCGATAGTGATGAAAATATGAGCGATCTCAAGACTAGTAGTATCGGGGGCGACATCACGCTCAAACAAGAGCCTGGTAAGCCGCCGAAGCTAGCTCGCAGCTCGTCTCAAAAGGTTATCGCGCGCCCACCTCAACTGTTCAGTCATTTACCGGACAGTGTCAATGAGGCTCGTCAAACTTTTGAAGTCATCAATGATTGTATCTACGGTAGCAAGTACATGGGCCATACGGAACATGCCATGGAATGCGACTGCTCTGAAGAATGGGGTAAGTTTATTTTTCTGCTCTATGTAACAGCTTTCATCTGCGCGATGTGAGCAGCTGTTACATTTTCGTGTCAACTACTAACTAGACATAGATGGAAAAATCAATCACGCATGTGGAGAAGACTCCGACTGCATCAACCGAGCAACCAGAATCGAGTGCTTGAATGATTGCAGCTGCGGCCAAGACTGCCAAAACCAGCGGTTTCAACGGAAAGAATACGCAAATGTGACTGTTATCAAGACAGCCAAGAAGGGCTTTGGCCTTCGCGCGGAGTCTGATATCCATCCTCACCAATTCATCTATGAGTATATCGGAGAAGTCATTAATGAGGCCAACTTCAGGCGCCGAATGATTCAGTATGACAAGGAAGGCATCAAGCACTTCTATTTTATGTCATTGAATAAAGGTGAGTTCGTCGACGCTACGAAGAAAGGCAACCTGGCACGATTCTGCAATCATTCATGTAACCCAAACTGTTACGTCGACAAATGGGTGGTGGGCGAGAAACTACGAATGGGAATTTTCGCCGAACGTTACATCCAAGCCGGAGAGGAACTTGTTTTCAACTACAACGTTGATCGATATGGCGCAGACCCTCAGCCTTGTTATTGCGGCGAACCGAACTGCTCTGGATTTATTGGTGGCAAGACACAGACGGAGCGAGCGACGAAATTGTCTAATGCTACGATAGAAGCCCTGGGTATCGAAGACGCTGATGATTGGGATATTGCGGTCGCGAAGAAACCTCGCAAGAAGAAGACAGAAGAACCTGATGAGGAATATGTTGAGAGTGTTCAGCCCAAGTCTTTGGATGAGAATGGCGTCACAAAGGTTATGGCTGCTTTGATGCAGTGCACTGAGAAGTGGATTGCAGTCAAGCTTCTGAGTCGTATCCAACGGTGTGATGATGAACGAGCTCTCAACCGTGTGGTGAAGATGCACGGCTACCGTATTCTTAATTCACAACTTGGCATGTGGAAGGACGATATCAATGTGGTGCTTCAGGTGCTTGATGTTTTGTCAAAGCTGCCAGCACTTACTCGAAACAAAATTATCGACTCTGGGATTGAGACAACGGTGCAGCCATTGACTGCTTCTGATGACGACCGTGTTGGCAAGCAGGCTTCTTCGCTTTTGGAAGTCTGGTCCAACCTAGAGGTCGGATACCGCATTCCCCGCATGAAACGTGACCCTACGGCGTCCACTCCACAGGTAGTCAGTCAGTTCGAACGACGTGAGACGACAGGAAACGATAATCGCAATCGATCGAAGTCACGGACGCGATCAAGGTCTCGCTCCATCGAACCTCCCCGTGGACCTGCTGCGCAGACCCGAGGTGGATTCAATGGGCGACCTATTCCACACAATCGTGGGCCTCGCTTTCAACGACCACCAACTCTGCCGCAAGGATGGTTTGAAAGATCTAATGTCGATGGGAGGTCAATCTACTACACAGCCACTGGTCATACTCAATATGAGAAGCCAACTCAACCGGCCTCGGAGATTCCTGCAGTAGCTTCTCTGAAGCGCAAACATTTTCAGGATATTATCGACACAATCATGGAGTCTCGTACCGAAACACCTCGTGACCGCACCAGCACTCCAGGTACACCGCAGCCGCAAAAGACAGACTCAAAGAAGGAATCGTGGAGATCGTATCCGGAAGAGAAGCAGAAGAAGATTTATGAGAACACGGTAAGATTCTTCCTCTTCCTCATTGCGTCAGTCCATTAATTCGTGTCGCTAGATTCATCCTTATGTCAAATATGTGGTGGATAAATTCAAGAAGAAACTGCCCAAAGAAGATCTGAAGAGATATGCGAAAGAGGTATGACTTCATCATCCACATGAAAGCCAAAATTCCAGTCATGCTAAACTGTGTAGGTTGCCACAAAGCTGGTTGATTCAGATTTCAAACACGGCAGAGTTGAGGACATCCTTCAGATTTCCGAAAAGCAACAACAAAAGATCAAGAAGTATTGCAAGGAATATTTCGAAAAAGCAGTAGTGAAGCACAAAGCACACGAGAAGAAGAAAGCAGAAAGAAACGGTCATGACGACAGCAACTCAAGACACAAGGATCATCTCGATCAATCCGCGTCGCAAACCCCCCAGGCTCGAGGAGACTCGGGCTCACCAAACGAGCCGAACGACGATCTCAATGCATCCGAGGATGATGGTGACGAGCCAACAGCCAAACGGAAAAGAGACACCAGCGATGAAGCAGACGTCCAAAATGGACATACATCGCCTATAAAGCGACGAAAGTCATCAACACCACCACCGTCTCAACGTCATCCTCGCGAGGGTCTAGACGATGAACTACAACGATCGGGTCTTTCAGCATCACATCAAAGCATTGGGGTTGTACAATAGGAATTCTATTCATTCGATTTTTGCTTCTATATCATCATTGTTTATTGATTTTAATGAATATTTTGGTCCTAGGACGGGCTTCGGCATTTCTACAAAGCGATATCCAGGTTCATTTCTACGAGTTAGGGTAGGTAGTCAGAAGAACAGCAGTCATATTGCACTCGCTATGAGCAATCGGCACAGTCACTGGAACATTGGCCCTATCCTGAATAGCTCGAAATTTGGAGCTCATAGACAATGAGTCGCGCTGAGTCATTCGGCGCCTGAGGCACAGCGCGTGAGTCGAAATGAGTCTTCCGTCCTGTTTAGGACTAGCGCACTCGACGACTGCGGGGCAGGGCTCAAAAAGTGACCGCCACCAAAAGAGAATGAGAGAAAGTAATTGCTTCAAACTTCAGAGCGACGACGTCCTTTTCGCTTATAAAAGGTAGATCAAGAAGTTACCGATTCAAGCTTCTTGTATCTAACATCAAGCTCTATTCATCTCATCTTCCTTCCCTCTCGTCTCATCGCGACCTCCACCCGCTCGTTACCGAGCGCAAAAAGAGAAAAAAAGCACACAGCAAATTGCTATTAGCTCTCGAAGTACCGGTCGTCGTCGAATCAGCCAATATTCTTTCTTCAAGTACAGTCACAGAAATACACAGTTTAGACAAAATGGCTGTTCGCGCTCAATTTGAGAACTCCAACGAGTAAGAACCGTCTGCATTACGTACATGGAGAAAATCTTCACATGCTCACAAATTTTCTTCTTCTTTGCAGGGTTGGTGTGTTCGCAACTTTGACGAATTCGTATGCGATTGTTGCTATTGGAGGATCAGAGAACTTTTACAGGTATTTATTTTCTGCTGTGTTGGTCGATAAGGATTATGGACTGACTGGTCGATTGCGGGGTATAGTGTTTTTGAAGCTGAATTACAAGATGTGATTCCCATTTGCCATGCTTCGATTGGTGGCACTCGCATAGTTGGTCGATTGACCGCAGGGTACGTTCCATTCAAGCTATTCCATGCGGTGACAAGAGAATGTTCAGAAACTTACTGGAATTTTGCAGAAACCGCAAAGGTCTTCTCGTGCCCACATCCACAACAGATCAAGAACTGCAACATTTGCGAAACTCGATCCCAGATTCGGTAAAAATACAGCGAGTGGAAGAGAGGCTGTCTGCGTTAGGGAATGTGATATGCTGCAACGATCATGTTGCGCTTATACATCCTGATCTTGAGCGGGAAACGGAGGAGATGTAAGCACCTTAACCCTGCCGTTACACCGATGGTGCGATACTAATCATGAAAAGAATTGCCGACGTCCTCGGTGTCGAAGTATTCCGACAAACCGTCGCAGACAACGTCCTCACCGGCTCATACATGGCCCTCTCCAACCAAGGCGGCATCGTGCATCCCAAAACATCTATTCGTGACCAAGACGAACTCTCCTCTCTCCTCCAAGTACCTCTCGTGGCCGGCAGTGTGAACCGCGGTAGCCCCGTAGTCGGCGCTGGTATGGTAGTGAACGACTGGCTTGCAGTGACGGGTCTAGACACCACAGCGACAGAACTCAGTGTTATGGAGAGTGTATTCCGACTTGGTGAGATGGGTGCTAAGGGATTGGGTATGGGTAACGCGAATAAAGAGAGCATTGTGGAGAGTTTCTATTAGATCATGGTCATGGTCATGTTATCTGGCGCTTGGTCTGACTTCTTATGAATATGGACATGTGACGAATCTGAGATGATCATGGTATGATAGAGTTGATATGAAATCACACATGATTCGACCGATGACTGTCAAGGTTTGAGATTGGCTTAATTTATAGGGTAGCATCAAAAAGGTACGTATCTGATTGGGAACGTGCCGGATATATACCCGACTATACTATACATATGTAGGTGTCACGCAGCACATGATATCAGACGACACGCGAGCTGATGCCAGCACAATACAGAATATCTCTACTACCTCTACTACGTGCCATGTGCTTGGGTATTGGATCATAGCTAGTCAGTCTGTAGTTCTATGTGTCATATCGCATCCATCATCACCACACCAAAACGAATATCATCAGAATCCGATTTGGATGTCTCTTACTACAATAAATATTGCGTACCTATATCAATCAATTTAAGTTCATCCACAAGTATCTAACCCCTTCCCCACTAGCACCTACGCTCTACATAGTGCTTAGACGTATAACATGATGAAATGACACTCTCAACCCCGCAATCTACACCCTCCCCCCCCCCAAAATGATCCTACAAGTCCCGAGTCTAAGCAACTCCGCCAGAGGAATGTATAACGTATTCCCTTGACTCATCCAAAATCGACACGAAGAGGAAGCCAAGCGTCAAGCTCGTAATCAATTGATGCTCAGATAGATAAACTTGTTGGCTTGGCATGTTGTAAACAAACACAACTAACAACACCTAGGGTGTACTTTATGCAGGTGTCACGAAACGGAAAAAGCAAAACATGAAGATAGATAGGTCGACGCGGGTTTATATATGCCAGAAAAAGAAACGAGTCCGAAAACGAGTGGTTGAGATTAAATGTCTCATAATATGTATGTTCAAGATATCGATACAACGAAGGGAGCAAAGCTGAAGGCGGGGTTACATATCCTTCGTATGTAATCTCTTTCCAATGGTAGCAATAATATTGTAGGAAAATGCAGCTTGACCGCATCGAGGTTGGCTGTTTGATGGTGTCTATGTGTGGAGGTGTTAGATACGCTGCTGAATTGTCGGTCAAGGGCAGACTAATGTGGCTGTCCTGGTCTGGTCTCTCCACCTCCATGGATATGGTGATAACAACGGTATTCTACTATCAGCCTTGGAATCAATGAATGAGCGGGCAGTACCCCTACATATAGGTATGGAGTATTTCCACGGTATATGTGTCTTTGATTCATACAAAGAATAGTCGAAACATTGGACCGTTACCCTCGTCCGAATTCTTTATCCGATAGACATCCCACTATCTATAATCCCGCTCAGTTGGCCCAGCGTAAGAGGCACAGAACAAGCTAGAATAAACGCCACAGTCAGATTTAAAAGCGCACGGCTTAGAAGCAAAATGCAATAGCAACTATGACAACTTATAAACCCGGCCAATTGCAAACCGCAAATGACGGAATTAGGGCAGTCTCCAAAGCTAACCTGATATCAATAATCCAGTCAGCTAGAGGCGTCATTATATACTCCGTAGTCGGGAAGGTTATATGCAGGACATGCAGATGCAGCTAAATATTGGTCTTCTTCTTAGTACAACATTTGAAGCATGCTGTGTCACCTTGTGCTTTCTGCTGAAGTTTGTTGTCCGATACTGACCTAGTCAACCAGTCAACTAGTCAACTAACTAGCTTGGGGTTAGCTAACGATCGAATGGAATCATTGGAATGAGGTCATGATATGCACAGCCTCAATCTCGAGGTGGAATGCTGATTGATTGAAATTATATCTCTCGTACATAGTAGTTTTTGTCTGCTTCAACTGCGACGTCACTTGCAGGATAACCGCATTTGTGCCTCGTATCTGGTATCTAAGCGTATACGTGACTAGTTGGAGAGATGAAGAGGATGATGCTGGTGATGCTGATTGATAAGCATCTGTAATCTGTTGACGGACCGTTTCTTACCGATGGCAATACATCGGACCCTACCCGACATGGAATCTGCCAGATTGTTGGACAGAGTACAATTGTAGAAGCAAGATGACATCGTAAAGCCACAATAATAGACAATCCGTTCTCTGTCAAGGAGATCAATAATAGATCAATGAATTGTCAGCGTCGGACGGCGAATTGTCCGGTAGAAAGGGGTTATAGTTTGCGTCTTTCCCATTGTTACCATGTTTGTATTACCGACGTTACCACTGTTACATGGCTCCGGTAATGCACAGCTCGCCAAGATTGTGGCACAACTGCCGAATCAGGCTAAGCGCGTCGTATTAGTCGTCCACGGCTGTACGTAATTTTACAACCCGGCAGTCTTAAAACTTCCTATTCAAGTAAGCTCCTTGCTCTTTTGGTAACGCGTGCGGTAATTACGTGGTAAAGGCCCTGTCGCCGAGCCGAAAGTGCTGTATTTTAGCCACTTGTTCTGTCCGGCCGTTAGTCAACTACTAATAGTACGTACGGAGTATGTACCGTTACCTAACTGCCTCACTTCCCACAGCGTCCTGTCCAATTTCCCACCACCATGGTGACCATACAGAATAACGTTCGTTTGCCTTGGGGGGCAAACCATATTTGTTATGAATTGGTAAGGCACGGAAATAGTAAAAATACAGAAGGTTCCCACAATCGAAGACTATGAGCCAAATAAAATGAAACAATTCTCGAATTACAAGAGTCGATGCGCGTCTCCTCTCTGACTTGAACTGACCAGTGGCCTGTCGCCATAGTTGGCTGTTCCATATAATCCTAAAGAAAGAATTCTTTTTATACTCCATATTTCTCTCCTCTTAACGAGCGCTCTTCCCCAGTTGCTGGCAGTGGCAGAGTAACGTTGCTTATTAACCTGGTCCTACCGGATTTCTTCTCTTTCCGTTTCCCTTTCTCGGTCTCCCCCTCCCTTGACCTCTTTACACGACTCCCACTCTCTTTGTCCCTGTCTCTCCTCTAATCCTTTCTTCTCTTTCTCATCCTCTTTGTACTCATCCCTGACTCTTTTTCTGGTTGGGTTTTGTTCTGATCATCGATTTGTGTGTTGTGTGTCTCCCTATAACTATATTCCGAGGTCCTTGCCCTCGCCGGCTCGCCCTTCGGACGCCTACCCACAACCACACCACAGAAACAAAATCTTCCCTCTGCACGACCAAGACAAATTCAAAATCCAACCACTTCTTCTCTTCGTCCGTTTGGCTGTATCCATTCGGAAATAATCAACAAGTACCTTTTCGCCCACAGCAAAAGATACATCGCATTTGCAAATTCCGTACTAGGTGGAAGGAATCAATCAATTGAATAACGCATTCCGACCATCAGCTTTTGGGCGCTCGGAGTCTGCTCGGTTTCGTCACCTTTTTTTTCCCTTCCGTGACTACCCACCATCTTGCCGCGTACAGACGGATACTCGCCGCTCGCCGCTTCAGTCATCAGGTCGTCTATCCGTCTATCTACAATACAACAACATTTCGATACGACAACTTCTTTAAAATCTTTTCTCGGATTTGCGACACTTAATCTTCCGGTTTCTCTTCTTTTCTTTTGTTCTCGTTCCAGCGGTGGCAACTTCCTCTTCGCTTTGGGAAAAAAAAGTACCATAATTTGTCATCCTTCTACAACCGCGTGGAAGGCGCCGTTGTGCGCGACATTACCAGCACTCACATGACTTCCCCAGCCGCTTCGCCAGCCCCCTCCTCGACTGTTTCTTCAGCTGCGCCCTCCATCGCCTCCACAGATCGCAACGATGGTGACAACCAGGTAACCCGGGCTTTGGATGACATGCGACTGTCCGCACCGTCATCTGGTGAGACTCTTCCGACACCACAACAACCCAAGGCAGCAAAACCGTCCATGGCTCATCGCTTAACCCGTATGTTCAGCGAACGGAAGACGGTAAATCCAAGATCAGAGATCGAGGGCGGCCATAGGGATGTCGGTTCAGAGTCGAGTTTTGATAGCGCAAAACCGTCGGCGAATGGAACTGTGCGGTCGGTTCCTCAGCCTCTATCTACGCAGCAGACATCGCAGAGCGAGAGGCCTGCTGATGGATCTGTGAAACCGAAGAATTCGAAAGAGAAGGATCAGCCTGTCCACAAGCGCTTTGAGATTTTGCCCGGAGGAACGCATGTACATCATCTCAAGGGAACGAAAAGACAAGAAAAGTTAACTGGTATCCTCCGAGATATGTTGGGAGGTGGCAAGAAGAAAGAAGACCATGCCGATGATCAGCAACAATTATCATTGGTATCTAGCTGGATAGACCAGTTGAAAAATGAACGCGACAAACTTGCACAAGATAAAAAGGGCGGCCCAAACGCTACGGCCACCTTAGTGGATAAGTACGGAAAATGTCAGGAGATTGTCGGTCGGGGTGCTTTCGGTATTGTTCGTATCTCTCACAAGGTCGATCCGAAAGATTCAAAAATGGAACAGCTTTACGCTGTCAAGGAGTTTCGACGCCGGCCACAAGAAACATCCAAGAAATATCAAAAACGACTTACCTCGGAATTTTGCATCTCATCCTCGCTCCGCCATCCAAATGTAATACACACGCTCGATCTCCTGCAAGATGCGAAAGGAGATTACTGTGAAGTAATGGAGTATTGTGCCGGCGGTGATCTTTATACTCTGGTCTTGGCAGCAGGAAAACTCGAGGTTACCGAAGCAGACTGTTTCTTCAAACAGCTGATGCGTGGTGTGGAATATATGCATGAAATGGGCGTTGCACACCGTGACTTGAAACCCGAAAATCTTCTCCTTACCACCCACGGAGCTTTGAAGATTACTGATTTCGGTAATGGTGAATGCTTCCGGATGGCCTGGGAGACACAGGCACACATGACTGCTGGTCTCTGTGGATCTGCTCCTTATATCGCGCCTGAAGAATATACGGACAAGGAGTTTGATCCCCGAGCTGTCGATCTCTGGGCCACCGGAGTCATTTACATGGCTATGAGGACGGGTCGTCATTTATGGCGTGTTGCGCGCAAGGACGAAGATGAATTTTACGAACGGTATCTCGAGGGTCGTCGGGATGAGGATGGCTACGCGCCGATTGAAACCTTGCATCGAGTATGTATTCTGCATCCATTCTTAGTCTCGACATAGCTAACGTTCTGTTACAGGCACGGTGTCGCAACGTCATCTACTCCATACTTGACCCCAACCCCGGCCGACGAATAACTGCATCGCAGGTGCTCAAGTCGGAATGGGTTCGTGAGATCAAGCTGTGCAAGGCAGGCGAAGAAGGCTACTGATACCTCTTCCTCTTCCCTTGACAAACGAACAAAAAATTTATACATTATCACGACAGCAGTTATGACCTCACTAATATCATTTTACTCTTTTTTCCTTCCCATCATACCATCTGACTTTATTCTTGGTGGGAGGTCAGTGTTTGTGATATATCGAGGGTTCTGGATCCCAATACAAACCCAGACACTAGACTGGAGGTCTTTTGACTTGCAAGCACGCATTAACTTTATGACCCATTTCTTGAACCTTTGTTTCCGGTTCTCGTGTGTGTATTTTACTTTAGGCGTACCGATCATTGATTCCTCTTCTTCCTCTTTCATATTTTCTTTCCTCTATCCTAGTTTTCCTGGCTAGGACACGTGCATAGTCTCGGCACTGACTTGACTCTATTAGCGATGGATGATACTCAACGTTCTTCTCCGACATCTTTTCGCTTCTTGTTTATAGTTTGATATTCCCTTGTCTTTTCACCCTATACATACATACTACGACCATTTATGACCAGACGGATAACCTGATGATGGCGTTTGATGAGCGAGTTGCATTGCATTTTGATTACCATGCATTTGTCCTGTTTGTTTTTGCTATCCTGTATTTTTATCCAGTCCTACAACTAACTGCAATGAATGAATAAACAATACCCATCAATCACTGAGCGTACGATAGATGTTCCCAGAACACTATGACGTAGACCCCCCTCCGGCCGTCGGTAAGAATCGTAATAAATTACAATACGCAATACGGTACTTCGACTGCGCCACGGAAACAGCCCCATCGTCACCTCGAAAGGCCCAAGGCAGTGGTAGTAGGGCAGCCACGTTCCACTACGTAGACAACTTTACGACCAACTTGTTTGCATTCAATTCACGGTTCTGCATACACTACAACATTTACACTCCTTGTCATTAGCTTCTCGTTCTGCGCTAAGGATATCGAATTTCTGCTTGATATTTTAATATTGCGATACATAATTGTCTGCTTTCACTGTGTTGAGAATCGGTTTCCGCCGCCGCCGCCGCCATGTCGTGGTCAGGTCAGTCGTCCTCGCGTGCTTCGTTCTCGGACAGACCGGAATATGATCTGAAGAAACCCAGCAAGAACATCTTGGCTAACCATGTAGTTATGAACAGGATTCAAGAAAAACGTCAACCGCGCTACGACGCAGGTTATGATGAAGACTGGTTCGTTGACCCCGCCATTGGACGTTTGGAGATTGCTTGACACTAACTGATTGCTCGTGGGGTAATAGGCCATGTCGAGAAAACGAATGACCGCGATTATGAGATTGAAGAGAGGTGAATACTTGGATTCTTGATTGGTTGTGGCTCGTGTCTGACGGAATATGTAGACGGTATCGAACGATGGAGACGGCCGTCAATCGCTTGCAGAAGGAGGCAAAGGGGTATCTGGATTCGTTACGAGGTACTTGCAATCTGTTGTTTATTGGGTTGGCATGGTTCTAACGGGAGGATTTTGAAGCAATGACTGCATCGCAAATGCGCATCGCAGAGACAATCGACGCTTTCTACGGAGATGCCGGGACGAGAGATGGCGTGAGTCGAAGCTACAAGCAGGCTGTTGAGGATCTGGATGCGGAGACCATTAAAGCTTTGGATGGACCATACCGGTACGTTTCCGTCAGAGATCATAGAAAATAATATGGGAGGCTTATTGGCATAGAACAACCGTCCTAGAACCCATCTCCCGCTTCTGTGCGTACTTCCCCGACATCAACGAATGCATCAAAAAACGCAACAACAAACTCCTCGACTACGACTCCATGCGCGCCAAGGTCAAGAAACTAGTCGAAAAACCCGACAAGGACGCCACAAAACTTCCCCGCGCCGAACGCGAAACAGAGATGGCGAAACAGGCATATGAACAACTCAACGAACAATTATTCACGGAACTGCCACAACTTATCGACCTGCGTGTCCCCTATCTAGATCCCAGTTTTGAGGCTCTGGTCAAGATTCAATTGCGGTTTTGTGCGGAGGCGTATTCGCGCATGGCGCAGGTGCAGCAGTATCTTGATGCGGATACGAGGGATCAGTACGCGAATGGCGATTTGGATAATCGGGTTGAGCAGGTGTTGCAGGAGATTCGGGATTTGAGTATTGCCGGTACTGTTTGATTTTTTTTTCGCTGCAAAAATGGGAAAAGATGGGTTATATTTTTCTGTCTATATGAATTTATGTGAAGTGGTTTATGATAGTAATTAGGGTGAATACATATCCTGGGAATCATCTATCTAATATACACGCTAAATAATATACACTGAACCCCAACTATAAAGGAGTAGAGGTTATATCTCATCCTCATCCCGCCTATACATCTCCTGCACCAACACCTCCACAACCTCCGGCACCGCCTGCGTCAGAGCCTGCATCTCCTGAGGCCCCATCTTCGACAGCACATAATCCGCCACAGCATTCCTCTCCCGACTCGTAGGCCTACCAATCCCAACTCCAATCCTCAGAATAGCCATAGACGTGGTCGCCGCCGCTGCTGATGCCGATGCTGATTTCGGCGCTGAAGTAGAAGTAGAAGAAGAAGAAGAAGAAGAAGAAGAAGAAGAAGAAGAAGAAGAAGAGAGGAGCCCAGCACCCCTCAAACTCTCCATAATACTAATCAACCCCTTATGACCCCTAAGACTAGCCTGCTGCGGCCCTCCACGCCGAATCTTGATCTGTCCCGGTTTCGCCTCCAATTCATCATGCAAAATGACGAGTGTTGGTCTGAACCTCTGCATCAATACGCGCGTATCAACTGTGATGGGCTCCGATGAAAATGATTTGAGTAGTTGCATATCATTACTACTTTGCTCTGATGCCGCCGTGGTATTCTTATTATTGAGCAGCAAAGTAGCGAAATATTTCCTGCGGTCTGAGAGCCAACTCTTCAATTGGCGCAGTACAGGTGGTCCGGAGATGTTCATTAATGAAGGCGATTTCCATGTTGAGTAGAATATTGATTTGGAGAGGGTTTTGCTGCTGCTGCTGGTTCCTGGTGTCGATAAGCCAATCCGTTCATGTAAGTGTGGTTGAAGAGCGTCGAGTAAAAGGTGGCCTGCGCTGTGGCGCGTTTCGGTGTAGGGTGCTGGATTTCCGATTGAGGCGATGAAGAGAAATCGGTTGGGTGATTTGTAGATTTGAGTTGCCATTTTTTTTTCTTCTTCTTCCATTCACCTTTGAATATTGTTTTGATTGATTAGACGCTTGGATGGCGTACTCCGTAAGCGTTTGGAGTATATTGATTCCTTCAAACTTTTGTATGCATATTTATCGGGCAATGGCTGCACGTCTTTGAGAGAATTTTATAACTCTTTTATTCTCTTGAGGCGTAATTGTCAAAGACTCGTGGTTTATGTTTCGTGCTGTTGTTTCAAGATGATTGGAAGATGGGAGAGAAAAAATAAGCATGCGGTTCTTGAACTAGCTCGCTGATTGGCTGGTCTTAGTTTATTATGCACGATCAACGTACAACATCGAGAGGATTTCGAGAGACCGTTGCCTTTTTATCTTATTTGATGAGTAATTATGAGAATATTTGGTATATATTTGTTTCGGTATTGTATCGACTTCGAGAAGGTACTCGAATGCCACGTCAAGCAATAGCCGGCTGACATATCAAGATTACGATGCCAATCAACTCTTGGAACGTTAACTGCTTAGTGTGTCAAATCCATGACCAAAATTACGAATTGTGTCTTTTCGAGACTCTGGTGTACTTCTCTGTAACACCCTATTTACTGGACGTTACCATTCGCACGTATGACTCGCCTGTAGGCTCATATCCATGGATGTCACGTCACCTATACTTCCGTTCGTAAACTGTAGCTACGATATATACAAAGCCAGCTACTTCCTCTCCCTCACCCCGGCAAGCGCATTCGCCAACCCCGCGATGGGATGCTGATCCGGCGTATTCGGCACTTTGGCGCGCCACTGCTCCTGTCCATCCTTGTAGATCACGAACGTCGGCCACCACACCACCTCGGCGGCGGCCTGCACTTTGGCGCCCTCGTCGTCTATGCCGTTGACCTAGTAAAATCAGCATGCATCCATTCCCAATATCATGTACCTAGGGTAAGCATGGGGTGTGACGGACTTTGAAAAACCGCACCTCCGCATTCGGTGCTTCGCTGGCCAGGGTGTCGAGCAGGGGGGCCACGACCTGGCCCATCAATGTTAGTTGCATCGCCTTTAGGAAAATGTTGAGTAAAGTGATGGTAGTTATGAACCTTGCAAGGCCCGCAGGTCGGCGAGTAGAAATCAATCACCACGATGCCGGGCTTCTGAAGCTCAGCTTGGTAGGCCGCTAAGGAGTTGAGTTCGGCGACTGCCATTGTGCTGTTTATTTTGATGCCAATAATAATATCTCTGGAAATATCTTCTGCGCAAAATGGTGTTAATTATTGATTAACAAATAATGAAGGAATGCCTAGTGGCTGCTGGAATTGATGCATTACACTGCAGTAATGGAGCTGGTGGAGAAGTGAGATGGCGTGATGGACTAAAGTTGAAGGTTACGAGGAAATAACGGAAGAAAAGAATGCCCCTAACTCCCGGATTTCGGATATTCACATTATTCTGTTACGGGAGAATGTCATAAAAGAGCCATGAGGCTGACGATATATCCAACTAATCCATGGAGATGGATATGGGAATGACCAGTTATGCTTGGGTATACAGCCTTCAAATGCCACGAAAGGAAGTGGATGTGATGCATTTTGGAAGTTTAATTAAAGGCAAAATTACCGTATACTAGCCAGACATAATCAATCTCGTGCTAACGACTGGATGCTCCAGATCGTCGACGATTGCATAGTGCCACATCCACTACATCCATGGATTGATGTCACAAACCTATATAATCCGGCTGAGGCTCGACATTTTACGAGGTATTAGTTGGTCCCATGAGCGTTGTCTATGGTATTTATAGTTTATTCTCCATAATTGCAAAATGAAGTCCATGCTAAGTAAGTGCTCGGCGTTTCATTGCCATCGCTGATAGTGCAACCCTAGCCCTGGTAACCCTATATCGTATACCTGGTAAATGGGTACGCCTCGCAAATGACTGTATACATGTGCACTGTGTAAATATTCAAATACCAAGGCACCAAAACAGTAGTTAAATTTCCCCAATGACCTTCTAGATGTTTTTTGTGCCAGGTTTAATTTCCATATTCATCTATCACAGACCGAACGGCCCTGTACTCAGCTACCGGCACGTACTCATCACCGAGCCTGAATAGCATCAAAATTAGCCACTTATAGCCACACCAAACAAATCATATACTTACTGAAACGCAGCCGGCCCGCCGATAGCCAGTCCCTCCTTCTCCGACCACTGCGGTGAGGCTACTAACGCAACTACAAACACATGCAGACCGTACCGGTAATCCTGCGTCCCCACTGCACTGCCTGTCTCGCTGTCCAAAACCGCGATGAGATCCGGGACAACAGCCAGCGTCTTGTCCTGCCGCATGACACGAAGGTTCTCATTCTGGAACTCGATGCGTACGGGGTGGTCGTCATCGTTGTTGCTTCCGAGGTTAGACGACTTGACCATCTCCACTAAGCCTCGACTGAATCCGCCGCTGATATCGCGCTTGACATGCACAATCTTACCGGAGAAAATGAGTCGACCGGGGTACTCGGCGAGAATCGAGTCGACGGCGCTGGTCTTTTCTTGTCGCGCAATGTAAACAGCGCGACCCAGTCGCCAGGCTAGAGATAGGGAGTGATGTACGGTGCTGTTGCGGACCTGGTCTCCGTTTAGCAGAGCAAGTGATATTCCTGCTGCGTTTCTAATTATGTAACCATCAGCTAGTTGTCCTTGAAATAGACTCAAAAACAGCATACCCCATCTCCCCGCATAGAGGCCGAAGGAAGTTTTCAACGTCTTGATGAGTAGCCGCTCGGTGATGGATAAGAGTATTCCCCTTTGCATCCGAAACTGCACACGGCGTGATTGGAATTTTTGCCCGCGTAAGTGTTGTCTGCCACAGATTGGGATACGCGCGTCCCATGAGGTCTGCGTCGATAACTGGCGTGTGTGTCCATGCAGCAGCTTGGATTCCACGGACTGTGTTGATACTCCATAAGCGTGTGTAGACGAAGCGAGAAGAAGCACTTACAGCCATTAGATCCGCCAATTTCCAGCGAGATCACTCCTGAAAGAGCGTTTGTCACGTTTTGATACTGAGCGACAGATTGAACCGAGTGCTTGAGTCTGATTATTTGCGTCAATAAGAATCTCTCAGATCTTCGGAGGTTTACTCACTCTTCGCCAGAAGGAAAACGCTCTGACAATATATCAGGCGACCCCATGAACCCAACAGCTGGTACAACCCCGTGGGATGAGATGCTGGATGGATCAACAACGTAGACGGACTCTCCTGCTCTGAGCAATGACTGCGCTGACAGGAAGCTAGGATAGGGGTCGCCTCCACCTCCACAGCCCAAAATGCCACATCCTTCCGAGAGAAAGAACAGATCAGTCTCAGACAGTTTCCACTTTCCTGCAAAAACAGAGGGCGTATAGAGTCTAGCCTCTCGGGTTGGATCGGCAATTGTTATTGTGCGACTTTCGGTAACATTCAAAGATCGATTTGGTTCATGTTGTGGCTTAGAGGAATCTACGTCAACATCTTCGTTCCCTCCTGTCGATTGCTCGAATGGAGCATCTCCGACAGCCGTCGTGATTATTCGTATTTCCCGTGTCGACGAGTATGAGAGAGCCATGGTTGTTTTCTGGACAATCTGTGGACCGAGTACACCCTTAGCTTGGGCCTCGTCAATAGTGCGCTGACATTGCCGTGATAGTTCCTGCTCCTCTGTTGATTCCGCGCCAACGGACACTATGCGATCAATCTTGTGTGACACGCGCGCCATCGCCGCACCCACGGCATTTGCAACATGGCCATAATTAGGGCGGTAGATCTGGCCTGCGCCTTGAATACTCAATGGGACAAGGAATGTGCCTCCACCCACCAGAATGATGTCGACAGGCCCGGCTTCTGTTTTCGTTTCATCGATCACTGTTTCGAGCAGCTTTGCCACCGCGCTGTCCACCTTGCTTATTACATCTGCAGAGACCTTGACGGATTCTGCGTCGGATGGCTTGATGGCATATTTCCCGATTCCAGCACCCTTTTTAGTGAAAACCACGTCGGTGACCGTTAAATCGGGACCACCAAATATTCGCGATCGAGTCTCGAGCTGGTAGCCAAGAGACTCCGGACCGACTGTGACAGTTCCTGTTTCCTCGTCAACATGCACAAGCGAGCCACCACCCAGACCGATACTGCGCAGATCTGGGACTGAGAAGTTTGTGCGAGCACCAGAAAGCAACGAGAAAGCAGCCGCAGGGCGTGGTAGACCCGTAGGCTGGAGAACACAGGTATCTGTAGTCGTGCCGCCAACGTCCACGACGATAACATCCTTCTCGAAGGGGCCTTGTTCTCGGGATAGGAAAGCGGCTCCGGTCAACGAATTTATAGGACCAGATAGGTACGTGAGAATGGGAAGGCATTTAGCTTCATAAGCCGAAATAAGGGTGCCGTTGTTCTGGGTGAAGAAGCTTATTGTTTCCAGTCAGTCGATCGAAACAGTTAATACGTATCATCGATATTTGCAGGCAACTTACGCGGGCGCTCGGATACCGAGAGAAGCGAGAGATTGTCTCAAATTGGCCACCGTAGTCTCTGCCAACGGCCTCAGCGCAGCATTAATCACAGTTGCATTCTCCCTTTCCAGCAACCCAAGACCGGCGATATCGCGGGACAGTGTTATAACCGCAGAAGAACCCAGTTCTTCGGTGAGTATTCGCGCCACGGTTTCTTCTTGTCGATGTGTGAAGTCCAGTGACGTATGCACGCCGACGATGGCGATGTTGAATAGTTTGCGACTTCGTAGCTCTGCTGCCGTGCGTCGGATTTCGGCCTCGTCCAATGGCGCGATGGGTGCTCCGTTGTCTGCGCCCGAAATCAGTTCCCAAGCCTCCAAGTCTGGCGATTTCATACAAAATTACATTCTAGACCACCAGACAAATACACCGTGGTTCCCTCGATGATGTGCCGTAGTTCTGGTGGGATACCGGCAAAGCCAGGTAGCTCGCGTGTATATGGCCCGCAGAGACGTAGTAAGGCAACGGGCGACAGTTTTTGAGAGTCGCGTTCGATGATGGCATTTAGGAATTGCTTTGTCATTTTCCATCAGTGGTGGTGTTTATTCCAAGAGCCCAGTGATTCATCTACCGTCGTGCCAATATTAATCCGGACCAGACTATCGAGAATCCTCTGCCGCTCATCGCCAGTCCACCGCTCCAAAACGTTCTCCAGCGCGCGCGCAATGCCATCGCCCACATAGCGTGTGGTGGGTGTCTTGCAACTGGCCAGGATACTTGCTTCGACATCAGCGCGCGCTGCATCAGCGTCTATCAGGACGGCGTCGGTGTTTGTGCCGCCTACACAGAATAGCGGGGTTAGGTCTCATCTCAGGTGCATTTATATTGCTGCGCCGACTCACCCACATCGATCCCGACCAAAGTGTGCAAGCCCATGGTCCCGAGAGAGCTGGTCAGTACGGTATAGATGGACGTATACTATCGTACTACATGTAGAGTGCAGAGGTATACTTTGAATATATCGAAGTGAGAAATCTCGGATAATTGGCTGCAACAACAGCTGGCAACAGGCCAGAAATGACGTGACAGATTCTATATATTACTATACAAGGACGCCAGCCAATAGGCGCTCGTACCGCATTTAGAGTCTCCCAGCAGCGTGGCTCCTGGTGGGTCAGTGGCAGCCACACGGGAAGCTTCCACTGAATCCGACCAATCGAATTTCGACCCACATGCTCATTTTGAGTTTGGATGATTCGGGCAGCACGAAATGAATGAAGTACCAAGAACGTGTGTAGAGTTCAGAGTACGTACTAACTTTGCGAACGCCAATGGCAGCGCAGATTTGTCTGTGTCGAATGTCAGCGGTCTATTGCGTGCTTCTGCAAAATCCTATCGCTGTGCTGTGTGGCCTGCTGGCTGCTACTTAGGCGTGGGAAGGAAAAAAAGAGATAAATAACTATGCAGCGCACGACAATCCCCATCCTGTAACAGCAATCCCTGTCGAAGGATTCGTGTATGTACTTAGTTGCTCAACATGGGCTTTTTGCGTAGCGTCAACGCCACCCTAATACTCCGGGATGGCAGCGAGGTGGCTAGCCACTGGAAAAACCCAGATTTGGTTCCTATGCCGGTTGGTACGTCGTCTCCAAATTTACATACATAAAAGGTGACGATGAAAAATCTAATGAGCCATATTATATAGCCCGTCGAACATGGAGAGACCTCGACTTTGTTGGTCTCTGGAGCACCGCCTTCGTGACCATTTTCGGCTGGCAGGGCGTCTCAGCGCTGCTCTCCATGGGCCTCAGCGTGTGGCAGGCTATTGTTTGTAATTTTGTTGCCAAGTTGATTCAGATTGCCGTCGTTCTCAGTCTGGGATGGTTCGTTACACGTATTGGATTACGACCCGAATGAATGAACTAACGTGCTCAAAAAGGATCGGTGCTGTCTGGCACATTGGTTTCACGGTCAATGCACGGCAATCGTTTGGATTATGGGGATCGTATGTGCCCTTGCTTATGCGTATTATGTTGTGCTGTGGTGAGTAGGGTTTTTCTGTTTGGTGTTAATGTGACTAATTTCTCTATGCAGTCTGGTTTGGCGTCCAAGGAATCACCGGTGGCCAGATCGTTTCGACTCTTCTGTCAACCATTTTCTCTAGTTACCAGCATATGCCTAATACACTGCCTGCATCGGCCAATATGACGACTAAGGAATTTGTCGGATTTGTCATCTTCAACATCAGTGAGCTTGTCATGTGTCTTGTATTTCTTAGTTTCCTTCTCGAAACACACATTAACAATCGAGCCCAGTTTGCATCCCGTTCCTCTACATCCCACCTGAGAAACTCCGCGTCCCGTTCCGATACGCCCTGGCCATCAGCGCAGTAACCCTGATTGCAATGTCAGTTGGCCTCATGGCCGCAGCCGGTGGCGCCGGACCTCTGGTGCACACTGGAACCACGGCGGCAAGCGGATCCAAACTTGGCTGGGCCTGGATACATGGTATCACGACAGTAATTGGCGGCACAGTAGTCGGCTCGACAAGCCAGTGCGACTTTTCTCGTTTTGCTCGCCGTCCCGGGAACCAATTCAAGGGTCAGATCTTTGCGCTGCTGTTTTTTGGTAATGTAATTCCCGTGTTCGGTCTGCTGGGCACTTCGGCAGCCTCTGCACTTTATGGAGATGTGACGGAGCTGAACCTGTGGAATCCGCCATCGATTATCCAGCTCTGGCTGGATCGCAGTTACGATAGCCCAAAGATGCGAGCGGCGACTTTCTTCGTGTCTCTGGGCCTAGTCTGCTCGATGGTGGCTATCAACACGGTTGAAAATGGAATATCCGGCGGAATGGATGCCGCGGGACTGCTTCCCAAGTACATCAACATCCGCCGTGGATCGTATTTCATCATGGTCATTTCAGTTATTACCCAGCCGTGGCAGATAACCGCCAAAGCGTCAACATTTACTTCTGTACTTAGCAGCTTTGGAGGTGAGCAGTCGGTAATTTTCCACAGATCATTTTCAGATTTTTCTAACGAGAAAGATATAGTCATCCTTGGCCCCTTGATCGCAGTTTTCACCTGCGACTACTTCTTCGTGCGTCACCAAAGAGTCAAACTAACAGATCTCTACAACCCCTCGTCCCAAAGCATCTACTGGTTTTGGCACGGGGTGAATTGGCGTGGGTTCGTGTCCTGGATTGTCGGGGCTGCGCCTTTTCTACCAGGTCTTGCCAGTCTGAATCCAAGTACAGCAAACACCATTCCCACTGGCTTGACAGAAGCTACCTATACTGGATTCCTGTGCGGTTATGTCATTTCATTTGGACTGCACTATCTGATTAACAAGGTGTTTCCGCCGGACGGTGCTGGGCTTTCTGACGAGGTTGATACGGTAGGTGTGCTAACCCTAAAGCACAGAGACTCATCTCACTAATCTGACAATTAACAGTTTGGCACGTTCAGCGACGAGGAAGCAGAGAAACTGGGAGTCCTGAAGTTGGAGACTGCCAGCGAGTATCCGAACAAGGAGCTGACTTAGAGCTAATCAACAGATGTTATCAAAGTGTCACGGATTCGCGCAGTTAATAGGACAATAAAATAATAAAGTAACAATATGACGATAACTACCCCAACCCTAACAATGAAAATTCTTGGCCATCCAATAAGCCACTGTCAGTGTGTTTGCAGCAACTGCACACGCTAGCTCCTTGCCCGTTTCCGCTTTGGGAAGTCGAATGCGAACCTCAAGGCCCTCATCTCATTCTTATGCCGGGGTGCCTGCAGCCCAATCTCTGTACGTTACTACAGTTACTTCGCTGCGTAGCACTGGACCATCTATCCAATAACGGGCTTAGTATGTCGATCTTGCTGCAACCCAGGAAGTGCTGGCGATACCATCGACGAATCAATTATAGCACCTGAAGTTGATTGCTCTGAACACCGATAACAATGATTAGATTTCCTCCTTTCTGCGAGTCTCAAGGTTGAGTGAGTGTGCGCTGCTCTGTGTTTGCATGAGACACCGTTTCCCCATAATTTCCATCTACATTTCACACTTCTCATACGAGATATCTGATTCTTTGGAATCAAATCGCCATCGGCGGCGAGTAGCCAAGATGCTGTCCCGGATTTTGGCCATACTAAATTGGGGTCTCCTTTCTTGGTCCATTGTAGACGAAGAGAAGACGACGACAACTGAAGAGCAAAGCGCGCATCTGCCACAAATCTGGTTCTCGGAAATCCCTCACTGCACTGTAAGTGACTCCGTGGGTTTTCTTCTCAGTGAGCAACTGATATTGATAACTACAGCTTCAATGTCTATATGTACCAGCTCTCGAGTGCGGTTGCGCGCACTCTGATTATAGCTGCATTTGCAGATCCTTCGTCGACATTGCCAACGGGGAGCACGTCAAGGCCTGTGTCGACTCATGCCCCCATAATCCCGACCAACGATGTTGGTGTTAATCTCCCAAAATTATATGCATATATTGTGGCTAATGTATTATTCCCTACAGGGGCGCCGGGTCGAATTCTCGACTTCTGCCAACTGGTTGGCGAGAATATCCAACTACCACCGTATATGGACCAGTACGCGGGTTTGCATCGACGACAGGTCTATGCTTCAGATAGGGACAGCAATGGCTTTACATCGTTCCCTCGGTTCGAGTCGCAGACAGATTCATCAGGAGATTATAGCACCGTGGCACCGTCAGCGATAGACTATACCAGTGCGCTGGCCTCGGAAACCCGGGGCGCATCGACCATATTCAGTACTGATGTAGTAACCGCATCACGCACTATGTCAGGACTAGTTGGAAGCAGCGCAACTGGCGCAACTAGCACTAGCACAAGCACAACTGCACCACCTACAGACACCTCGTCGCCTTCATCCTCTGCCGGTCTCTCGACGGGAGCAAAAGCTGGTATCGGAGTGGCCGTCCCGCTCGCCGTCATGATACTCCTGCTTGGATTATTCTGGTATCTGCGCAAGCGACGAGCAAACAAGCAGAGTACGTCTACTCAGGCGGATACTGGTGATAACATGCGCGAGCTCAGCGGCCAAACGTGGCCGAAGAAGTCCCTCCCTGCTGAAGCAGACGGAAACGCTCTAAATGAATCAGACAGCAAGCCTGTGCTACCATCTCAGCCCATTCTTGGAAGCTCAGAGGGAGGTTCTGTTGTTTACGAGTTGAGCGCCAACCCATCCCTGCGGTCTCCTCCGCCCGCGGCTCTGGCCTCGCACCAACGAGATGAGACTCCCGGCCAGCAGCAGTCTCTCACGACTTGGTCAACAACTAGTCATGGTATTTCGCGGAAGGCAGTCGTCTCGTCCCTTTCGTCGACTGGGTCCGAAACAGCAAGTAGGGAAGGAGTAGGCTATCTCCAGTCAAATGTTTCCAGCGACACTAGCGGCGCTCTGACGCAGCCTTACCAGAAAGCTCACACAGGAAACTCTCAGGCAGCACAAGCCACCGATGCCGAGCTTTCCGAGCTCGTGGCAGACATGGCGCGTGTTACGGAGCAACGACGTCTTGAACGTCTGCAGTTGTTGCAAGAAAGGGAAGCAGAGCTGAAGAAACAGATCGCCGCGCGGAAGTCAGCCATGTCGCGGGAATCAGCAGCTAACTAGTCAGTCCACCTGTGTACAGGAAATAATATTAATGTCCAGTTGCCATCTTGATACGTACCGTGCCCAGACAGGCAATTGTTAGGGTTACGGCAGCCACATTACCCGGGTAACCACATTTTGCGTGCTGTCCAATGGCGCGACCGCTCACAGTGCAGTAATTCCAGGTCTAGTTGGTGTACGTGCGCTTATCACGGATTTGTATAGGGACATGTACTCGATTCTATCGATTGGCGCAAGTATGGGCTCATTCGCGAGCTAAGAATAGGTTTGTATAGAAATGTAAAAGGGATATGTATCAAAACTATTGATAGGCCAGAGCACATACTAACATGATTGGCTAGAGGGCTGAGCGGGGGCTAAACCAAATAAGGGAATTTGGGTGAATACAGAATGCCAATCAGCAGCATGTGACAGACTTTTTTTTGGTCAATGTCTACTCCATAGATTGCTCAAAATCCTCAATGGTAATGCCTAGACAGTTGCAAATAATCACAACCAGCGTTTGTGGTTCAAAAACGCTGTGCAAAACGGATGTATGTGCTCTAATTAGTCGAACTTACCTCTATCTGATGCTGACAGATTCGTGTAGTTTTGTCGTATGTAAAATTGATGGTTGTAATTAACATGGTAATTTACAAACACAGTACGTAAAATAGAAAAGGCCGAATTTTGTAATTATCGACTCCGACTCACTTCAACTTCAAACTTCAACCAGAAAAAGGCACAAAAAAGCACAAGCAAAAAGACAACTCTTCATAGAGCACGTCCTCTGTTGAAAGCTGAAATCTGCCTTGCCACCCTCTTTAGACATATCAATCCATATGTAGTCTAAATCGTGCAGTAGCACGTTTGGTTATTTGCGCTAAACAGACTAGGTGTAGAGCGCTAAGGGTGAATTGACCCAAATATGTGGCGTAGTGACTGAGTTAGTCAGTATCTCTTGGACGATCAATCAACCCACTCTGTGTCTTGGACCCTGACCTAATACCTTGTTTCTCGACTCTCCAAATCGTAGCCTACTTTTACGAATGACTAGGTAGTGATAACGACTTCGGTAGTAATTCTGCTTGCCACAGGATTTGATTAAGCAAACTGCTCAGTACACTCAACGTGGACGAGTCAGTAGCGCATTGCCTAGGCGTAGACAATCTCGATAACAGGCAGAGATGTGTTTCAGCGTTGCTGGACAACCATGGCACGCATGCAGCACACCATCTTAGCCTACGCCTCATGAGTCAGTACTGTCCAGTGATTCTGTACAAGGTGCTATTTATGTCTTTTTGGAAAAGGAGGGAGAAGACAAGAAAAAGCAATTATGGATTTGAGAGATTTTCTAATCCTTGTCGCCGCATGAAATGGATGAATACTAATGACTACCAGGTACAGACCGCCCTTTTTTCCTTTTCATTTTGTTCCATTCCATTACATCTCATTTAATTCAAATGGTGCGAGTACGTTCTCCTGATGCCTAAGCTAGTAGACAAGGCTGGCACAAAATAAGTGACTAGAAGTGCCTAGGTACTCACCCAGCAAAACTTTCTTTTAGCGCAGGAGTGAGCAGTATGAGACTATTTCCTATAACTCGTCTCGTCCCCGCGAGTTTCTTCCAGAGATGAATGATTCCTCGTTATCTCATCGGCTGGTCATTCCCTGATACCCCATGCCGCCACGACGTCCCTATAATCGGTGGACAGCAAGCGAAAAAGAGCGATTGATTACTCTTCGTCAGCAAAACCCTGACATGTCCTATACAAAACTTGCAAATGTCCATCTCTCACGTACACTTTGTATATAGTAAGAAAGTACTTACGAGCTTGACAGATTTACTATCCCGACCGAGACCCACGAGCACTGAGAAAGGTCGTCAATGTAAGTCTACCCACAAGTATCTATCTAAAGTTGTCTATTTATTCATCATCGACAACAGGCCCATGAAAAGAAGACCCGAGATGAAGAGAAAGCAAGGCCGAGTGTAAGGCAACACCTTATACACGATCGATCTGAGGCGCATGTAGCTGACTGGGGATCTGAAAATGATAGCGAGATAATGATACTCCGGCAGCAACTTCTACGACAACGACAGGAACGTCTTTAAAGTCTCCTGAACGAGTGACTGCGGTTGAAACTAGAGACCACGAAACTTCTAGCTCAGATGAGGGCATTGAAGACATCAATTTTTCCGGGGAGCGGACTCCCAGGAAGGTAAGTATGAAGTTACTTTTTACCGGCGTGAGGAAAGAAAAGTTTCACTAACCTCATCTGCGTTTTTGATTGTAGCGAGTCAAATTGACCTATTCCACGAGGTCTCAGGCGGCTTCCGGCAAACTTCAGTGGTCACAAGATTCGGCTACCATACAATCGGAATCAAGCGAGCACCCAAAAAGGTTGGATCAATCCACCTTGACGTTGTCACCTAGACTTGGAAGGGGTAACATCGTACCTTTTTCAGAACATGCCAATCGCAACCTTGATCTGGGAGCGGCCGAAAATAATAATGAGAATCATGGCATGCCTCATATCACTCCTCCACCGCCCCCACCATCAATACCACCTCCCTCTACGCCTCCTCCTCCTCCGCCCGAAGAGTCCAGGAAGGAACAAGCGCAGTATCAAACTGTAGTCATCGCTGCTGTTGACCACAGTATCAGACAATCAGAGACTCAGAATCAAGTGGGCGAATACGCACCAAAGCACGGCTTGTTCTCAGCTGCAGATATTAAAAAGGAAATTGCTCAACAAACAGCAAAAACCCATCAATGGATCGAATGGCTTTTGACTGTTAAGGAAGAATACGAGACCATATTCTTGGACCAGGAAAAGAAACTAAAACAATATGAGTCTATGGAAACGGATAAAAACAGTCAAATATCTCGGTTGCAAACCGAGCGAAAGCAGCTGATAAGTGAGAATATGGCGTTGAACAACAAACTTAAAAAAATATCCGACTTTTCAGCTGGGAGAACCGATGATCTGAATTCAACCATTGCGGGTGCATAGATAGGTGTCACGGAACGAGCCTGGAGGCGCATTCCCAGGCGCATGCCATATGGCTAATACCGTTGAGCCAAAAGGACCACAACGTCTAGCCGAAAGCGAGACGTTGAGCTCGCACATATAAATCATGAGGCAATCGGAAACACAGAGATTCAGAGCGGAATGCGAGGGCTATAACATGAAGGGTTTGCCATACAACGATTGACCAAACCCTTACAATAAAGTTTACAGTTTACCGTACATCATTTTGATACTATGTATTGGACAGCACATTAAGGAAATAGAGTGCGGCATTATATATATATTTTTAATATGAAAATAGTTTTATATCTTTCTTAGAACAGATTTTTGTAATGAGTTTAGTATCTATCTGTATTTATAGATTTTTATATAAATATAGGTACTTCGTGGTACCTATGCATGTGTGTCAACTGGTAAGTCCTCCGGCCAATTCTTGCAAAGCTCTATCAATTGATAGTTCGAACATATTCTATCTCATTGACTGCCCATGACTTCATTAGTCTTGATTTGTCAGGGACATATTAGCCGACTCATCTTAATATTGAGAAATTTAGAAGTCATTTGACGAATTTCAGGATTTGGGATGATGAAAATAATTCTAGCTAGACCTGAAGTAGTTAGCTTAAGATCTTTGCAGTGGAGACTCATGCTTCAACCCGCTCATTAGTAATGATCTTAGCCAATCATGAACCATAATTCATGATGATTGGCTTCCCGACCCCTGCACGTCTCCACGAGTTTAACCGTCTTGATTGACCAATCACATCATTATATTCAGAATAATTTGATATCAACCCGAAAAGTGACAACAGCGACATCGATTTCTAAGCAGTCTATAAGAAAAATATAGCTCGTTGAAGGTATGTGGACTTTCGTTGGCAATGGATCGTTACGACAGGCCTGATCATTACAAATCAATTGTGTTGCTTCGACTGTGTCAAAAAGTATTTAAGACGTGACTTGTCCTCCCGAATACCTATTCGTAAATCATCAAACAATTCAATCAAGTCTTCCCAAGGTCCTATTGATATATCAAAGCATCCGCTCTCAGTTAAAAACCACACTAGTAACAAAATGACCACACTATCGACACCCATCCGCCGCGTCCTCACTGCGAGCGACCCCAAAGGCAACGGCTACTTTGCCTCAGACGACCTCCTCACCCCGTACGATCCCACGACCGCGCCAGATTTCTCGGTGCCAACGGAACAGTCAGCATTTGGCGTAATCCAAATCCACCGCTCCCGTGGCTTCCCCGTCGACAATCAACGTCCCATAGACAAGGAACCACACAAAACCCTCGTGCCTCTCGCAGACAGCAAAGGGCCATCAGCACGTATTATCGACCTGCCCCCCAAGCAGGAAGGAGGCTGGATGCATCGCACGCTCAGTCTAGATTATGGCGTTGTGCTCAGTGGATCGGTTACGCTCATCACTGATGGAGGGGAGGAGAAGACGCTCAAGGAACATGATGTTATTGTTATGAGGGGTGTGAATCATGCTTGGGTTAATCGTGGGAAGACTATGGCGAGGGTTTTTGTTGTGGTTGTGCCTGCTAAGCCGATTGTGACGGAGGACGGAGTGAAGTTGGAGAAGACTCCTGCGGGGGAGATTTATGATCCAGAGGAGGAGGATGATTAGATTGCTGGTATTTGAGGGGATCTGCCTCTGTATCACTTGGTCTTGATATTAACATTTAGACTTGCTCAGGTAGCACGACTCATGATCATGCTTTTCTTTCCAGTTTCCATATTTGCTGGAACATGTCATGCTGGACAACTATGTTGATGGCCGGAGACATTAATCCTAACCGCTGACCAGTAATTGTCACATAATCATGAAACGTTTGATACAAATATTTCGAGTTATGTGCTTGTCACTGTTTTATTCCTCTGATGGAGATGCGATCACGTCTGAAGTAGTTATCTGGAAACCGTTGTGCCCCGTCCCGACAGTCTGGTCCCCCTAATATAGTTAGTGATTAAAACACCAATCATTCAACCATCATCCTAACGGCTCACTCTCTGTGCCGTACGTACTTATTCAACATGGCAAACTGAGACCCGTTAAGACATCTGAGACTTTTATAGTACTAGCGTATTTTATCGAAATTAAGGGTGTCCAGATCATTAGAACCGTTCCCTCGGGTCCTGAATTCCGAGGTTTCTTTACGACGCATGTACCTAGACGCCTATACACGGCCACGTCGTATATATCCGCTCTAGCGTCTAGAATCTGCAGTGTAACAGCACTAAAATTTCCTGCATCCGTTTTCTTCCCGAAGGCATTACTATGTAGTTTTGTTCTCAATTTTGGCAAAATCCGGTCCTTCCGCGGAGTACACATTCTAGAACTGACTAGCAAAGTTCGCCCGTGCTACGTTATGCAAGTATGCACTATGAATATGCACCGAACCCGAAAATCAGACTGACAGATTCTGAATCAGTGCTACAAGGGTTGTGTTGCGTGTACGAAGATTCATGGACCTGGAGGATAGGAGCTGGCTGTGGAACTGGCCGGAGTGCTGCTCGTTCTGGCGTAGGCTGCATCCTAAGGGACTCAGGAAGTGCCAGCTGGCCCCGCTTAATTAAGCTCGGCGCCGGGGCTCTGGCTCAGGCCCCTGGTCTTCCCGCTGCCGTTTCCACTGTGTCGGTACTGTGTCCCTACGTATACCAGAAGTACTTCTACAACCACTCACTCTCGATGCTGTTAGTTTATTGTTACGTATATGCAGCCATCATGCCCGAGTCAATACGACATTAATTCGGCGGTTTCACCCAACTTTCAAGTCGTACAAGCCAACTCCAGCCACCAGTTATGCTGCTGGCTCGCATGAGTGGTGTTCGCTGGTTTACCCACTTGGTCAGCGTAAGCCTGGAAAAATTAATGAAATTAATCAGACAGCTAAACTTACTCCTCGAGTTACATGCTATAGAACCTAGATTATAGCACTGCACAACACACTAATCATGTTCCTATTGGTCAGTGTGTCGCTCCTTCCCAGTTGGGATTGCTCTTTCCTGCTGGTTTCAAAACTCGCCGGGGAGAACCTTTATGCTACCTCAACTTCTACTCTTCTACTCTTCTTCACTTGATTCTTTCACTTTATAAGCAGTCTCAACGAAAGACCAAAGGAAGACCCCCTCGTCAGGCCATAAATCATCACACCGCATATCAATTGGCTGTCTAGCTGAGCATTACTTGTGAAATATACTCCGAGTCTGGTCATGGTACAACCCGACCTTGATCCCCACGGCGAGCAAGTTGAGGACGAACATGAAGGCAGTGATGTGGTAGACTCAGTGTGGGAATAACCTTTCAAAAACAACTACGTAGGTATCAATTGCAGACGAACAATGACTAATGCAACAAATAGCAGAACATCAAGCCCCTCAGACATAGCCCTCCAGCCCATCCACGAAAACGGGCGAAGATACTGCAATGAGATATACTTCATGCCGAACGATGAAACCGAGCAGACCCGCCTGAGTATCGTCCATCAGGCTTTTTTAATCTTGCTAGATGGAGAGTTGACCACAGTTCCCTTGCCACCGGAAGGCCCAGGTCGTGTGTTGGATATTGGCACGGGACCAGGGGACTGGGCTGTCGAAATGGGGCAGCGATATCCGAATTCAGAGATTATCGCTACAGATATCAGTGTCTTTGACGGAGGTCCAGCCATCATCGGTCTCCCTAGCGTTCACTTCCAGCTCGACGATGCCGAGGACGACTGGACGTACCACATACCATTCGACTTGATCCATTTCCGAGGCTTGTCCGGCGCATTCAGAGATTGGCGAGGTGTATACGAGCAGGCGTTCAAACATCTAAAATCCGGCGGATATATTGAAGTAGTCGAGAGCGACCCAGCGGCGGATATCGTGACATGGGCCAACCCAAATCCAGACTCTTATCATGACATCTACGTCTCTGCCATGCGGAATGCGGCCGATTCTCTGGGTTACCCACGCGGTCGTGAGCATTTGAGCCGTTCGTTGCTGACGTCGATAGGGTTCGTGGACGTCAATGTTCAGGACATGACAGTCCCAGTCGGGGCATGGCCGCAGGATGATCGGCAGAGAACGCTGGGCAAGATGGCCCTCATTGCGTGCCTGGAAAGTCTTGAGGCGAGAAGTCTGAGACCGTTGACTGCCACTGGTAGATGGAAAAAGGATGATGTACGAGATCTGTGCGAGAAGGTGAAGCAAGAGTTGATGACGTCTGAAGGGTTGACTATGTCTGTGCGATTTGTGACAGCGCGGAAGCCGGAGATTTGAGGTCAAAACCATGCAGTATTCCGTCGTTATATCGTGACTTTCCTCGGTGAGGTTGGTGGCGTCAATGATTATCGTCGCAGAAAGAGAGATGTACGGTAACATATGGAAACGAAGATTCCCCCAACATTCCCGTTGAGATCTGATACACACATCGAGCGTTAACCGTCTTGGACTCTACAAGTCATTACATAACTGTTGGCATCGTTCGGCAATGTATTTGCATCGATCACAACATCAGAATTGATGTCAAAGCCGGGTCTCACATGACATAGTTCCTCGATCCTCGGTGACCAGTGTACGATTTCTGACTTGATAAAGATGATTGAGACAAAATCTAATATATCAATATATTCATCATACAATGTACCCAAAGAACAATGAAAAAAGCCACTATAATAATACATTTGAGAGCCTACTGAAAAAAAAGCAGCTGCCCCTTATAGAACAGTCCTCAATCTCTTGCCCAACTTCTCCATTTCACCAATAATTCCACCACCGGCAATACTCCATTTCTCACTGACCCATTCCTCGGTAATCTTCTCTTGCAAAATGCCACTTCGCGCGAAATACTCCATGTATCCGCGTGCTTCATCGCGACTCAGACCACCAAGGGTCTGTAATTCGAGTGGCGACGACGAGGATTTACTAGCGGCCTGCTTAAAAAGATCCATAACACGGTTGTCGATCTCTGCATATGGATCTGGTTGCGGGAATTCATCTGATGATTCCGCGACTCCTTGCTGACGAGCTTTGAGTTGAGCTAGGGCGATGTCGAGAGTAGGCACGGCGGGACTATTTGAGCCTGAGGTTGCATAAAGCACAATTCCGCCGTTGGGAATTGCGGGCTTATTGTTCAAGGACTGCGGTGTTAATAAGGAGACAAAGTGCTTTACGAGGGCGAGGTCGTGGGCGTGAATAGGCTTGAAGTCTGCGTTGCGGTATTTGGAGTCTTGCATCCAGTGGCTTAGACCGTCGACTGTTACGAGGAGAGGGGGGCGAGTTTGGGAAGCCGTTTTTGTCTTTTCATCTGCATTCTCTGTGATCTTTGGAACAGTTGCGTTGAGTTCGGCCCAGAATGCTTGCCATACGGGCCAGGCAATTGTGACGTCCTGAACGCCCAAGCGAGCGAGTTCGGCGAGTGTCATTTTTGGTTTGACGAGTGATTTAAGCTCGGGGTGTTCCATGGACACGTGCAGTTTAGACAGGACTTCTTCGTTGGCGAGGACGGTGCGCTGAAGGAGCTCGGATGTTGCTTTCTCTTGGACATATTGCACCGGATTCGTGTTAGGGAGAGGTGCATATGAGGTTTGAGCAATGACCAACTCTTGGGCTGTAGATGTGTTAGTTCGAATATAGACATCGATTTATAGGAGAAAGAAAACTCACGATCAGGAATAGAAATAACAACCCATTTCTTCAAAAGTCCCATTGCCATCGCCTGCAACAAATGGACGCTCTTTCCGCTTGCTCTCTTTCCAGTAAGAATCTTCTTGACTACTTTCCCCTGATCCGGACCCTCGGTAGAGATTCCCTCAAAAACCCGACCCATCTCCAACGTCTCACGTCTCAAGACGACACCTGGTCGACGGAAGAGCGACCAGCCCTGAGAAGGCTTGAATGCTTGCAGAGCTCTCAACTGATCAATCATAGGTACAGGCAACCCAAGCACCGACCCGCGAATTCGAGTATCAACCATCGTCTCCTCCGAGAATTCCTGCATACCGGGAACCTCCAAAGCATTGGTATTACTCAACACGATCCTCTTTCTGAGCGCTTTCCGCTCTCCGACAAGCGGCGGACGACCGCGGTCTACTGTTGTTTTTTTGGGCTTTCGCATTCGCGCGGATTTGGATTCACGGAACTTCGGTGCGCCTTCCATGCTTCGTGATTTCTTTTGTAGAGGGTTTGCATATCGAGTTGCGCTGGTGTGGAAGAGGGAAGCGGTCGTTCTAGCGGTCAATTGATGAGGTGCAGAAGGAGGATGCAACAGGGCTCGCGATGTTTGGCGAAGCCCCGTGGTCGAAAGGCAGCCCCAGCATAATTGGGAAACCATTGTGCTGGCTGTGATAGCCTCCCGTGGGGTAAGGAGGGTCAATGGGCGCTGCACAAGGTGTGCGGAAGATGAGCTTGATGATTTGAAGGTATTGATCTGGGAAACTCAAGAGGACGGAAATGCCAAGCAGAAGAAAACCTAAACGGGAATAGGTAATAGATGCCACTTTTACGGCTCCGGTTAAAGCGGCTCTGGAAATTATCCGCTTTTTTCTGATAAGCTCGACTTTATCTATCAGCAAAAAAATCAATTCACTACGAACCAGTACAATACACAGATTGATTTGAACACTCAAGCATGGCTACCACCACTGAAATGATGGAGGTGGACTCTGTCAAACCGAAGACTGCCAAATTGTGCGTTACCACTGATTTCTATTGCCTTTCATGGTACTAAAGTTCTACAGGGCCATCGTCGTCCAAAAAGAGAATCAATATACCTTCGACCTCGGCCATCTTCTCGCACAAGATCCCAATCCGCTCGTTATATCCAAGTCAGAAAACCTCAATGCCAGCTTGAAAGCTGTGGCACGAGATGGTGCGCAGTCACTACTCAACCAACTTCTCGTATGTTTTATCCGTCTCCAGCTTCGACAATAAGAAATCAAAACTAACCCGACAAATCGTGCAGACTACATGCCCCGTAACGTCAAATGCAAAAGACGGCGTTCTTATGACTCTCCCTCCTCCTAACACACTACTTCCGCGATACAAACCCCTGTTCGTAACCCTCTTCCACCTTCTCCTCAATAAAAGCTAACCTGACTTCAACAGACCCAAACCCAAAGAACCCACCAAATGGGAACTTTTCGCCCGCAAGAAAGGAATCGGCAAATACAGCAGCAAACCGGGCGCCGCCATGGCCGAAAAGGAACGACGCAAGAAACTCGTCTATGACGAAGCGAGCGGTGAATGGGTTCCTCGATGGGGTTACAAGGGCGCGAATAAGTCTGGCGAGAATGATTGGGCCGTTGAGGTGCCGGATAAGGATTGGAAGCAGGAGGCTGACGGGAAGATGAATGTGCGCACTGCGGGTAGAGCGGAGAGGAAGGAGAGAATCAAGAGGAATGAGAGAAAGATGAGAGCGAACGAGCGGAGGACTCGGAAGTTTGGCGCTTGATTTCTTCCTTCCGCTACGTGATGATAAAAAGTGCATTTATGTGTTTGTCGGAGTTGGGATGGCGTTTTGTTCAGCGGGTTTTAGTTTACGTGATGTATGTGCCTAATGCAGATGGGCATGAGATTCATGACTCTTCGTATGTATTATGCTGTTCATTTATATGACAAGATAATTGATAGGTGGTATCCGAATCATACATAACAAAAGGCAACTCAAGGAATGATAGCAGTGCTGATATTTATACAACATGAAATGACATGTGTAAGGGGGACATTTCCAGATAGGAGATATACGAAAACGCTGAAATATGCAAATGACCACCTTCGCTAGACCCATAGCGTACCTATTTACTCATCCTTCTCTTTCTTGCCAAAACGGAGCCAACTGCTTATTCCGCCATTCGACTTTCGCTCTGCTCTTTCACGCTGTCGATCGGCTTTATAGTCCTCCCAGGAAGGATCGCTACCTCCTCCCTCGTGGCGTTTCTTTTGTTCTTGCAAAGCAAGGACTTTGCTCAGCGGCGTTGTCTGATCTGCTGGTAGTTCTCGGGATGGAGGAGATGGTGTAACAGCATCCGGGCCTTCAATGGCACGGCATAATGTCGCAAAAGACCACTCCACGGCATGCTCAACGGGCTCGTCGAAGAGATATGGTAACATGGGGACGACACTTAGACCCAGCTATTTCGGAAATTAGCCCAGTACTTCGATCACATCACCAGGATAACTTACGCCAATTGGACCCCAGGTGCGAATAAGCGTGCTTGAGGCGTTCCTCAGAGCACGACCCGAGTATCGCACCACGGAGTGGATAGTAAACGCAGGCAATCCCATACTGGCAATACTCTGGAAAACAGCACGTTTCGCCATGACCATCCGATAATCATCAATCAATGGGATATGAGTAGTAGCCCATGGCACCAATGGGTCTAACTTATCACCACCTTCTGATTCATTGGGCGACCCCGAAGATGATAAAGGACCAGCGATGTTTCCAGTAGCCATACCCAGAACAACGTCATTCGCTTTCAGGTCTGTCGCATCCTTATATGCCTCTCCGGGTGGGATTACAGCTCGCCGATTACGCAAATAAGCTTTGTATCCTTCGTGTCCCACGTCGCCGAGGATATATGTCCATGAAATAGCATAGGCGCTTCGAACAAGATACGGATGTGCGACAGGACGAAACGATTCGCCAACGTCAGAAGTATAAGCGACGTAGCGGTGGGCGGATAGCAAGATAGTCCTTATTCGAGTAACGTAGGCTGCATATCGGTATTTTGTGTTTGTAGAATCGATTGAACTTCATCCTTTGTCAGTGTGTTTCGTTTAAATAAGATACTGTTGTACATTCGAACTTTCGGTCGCGAACGAACGGTACGAGAAGAAGCACTTACTATGGGGCGTATAATTCGTCATAGTAGTCATCTTCTCGGTCGACGAGTTTTTGTAGATTGCGAGAAAGCTTTTGGCGTGGAATCTGGCTTTTTAGAGATTCCGGACGAGCCTCTTCACGGACGCGAGGGACTTCGTCCTTGTCACCGTCGCTTTTGTCTTTTCCCCAGAACATGATGATACGACTTGAAAGATATTTGCGATCGATATTTGAGTGTATAGCGAGTATTTCACAATTGCTGCAGAAGAATCTATATGATGTTGGCAATGCAAGCGACTATATCGGACGTGGGGAATGTCGGGTGTTGAGTACGGGAATTGTAGCAGCTGCCTTGGGTTCTAAGCCTCTATCGCGGCGTGATTCGGAAGTAGACGTTAAGATAGCACACCAGACCAGGAAATTTCCAAATTCTCGCAAGTATATGATGTTTGTGAACTGGCACAAACCCGTTTTTCGGGTAGAGTACTTCCCCTTCTCTTTCTTCCAAGCAAGAATTGAGTCTTGATTCTCCGCATTCTCGATTCTTAGACCAATGACCTCACAGAAGAGCTAGCCTATCTGGGACTAGCTCATCCGTGTCAATCTCGGAGCATCCGGTCTTGGTAGCGGAAGTTGTCGGGTTAGTATCACGTGACTCTTTACCAACGCTAGAACTGTATTAGGATTAGCGCGCCAAGCACATCACCTTCAGGAAACACAGCGGCATCTTTGATATGCGACACTCTTGACTTGACCCTTCCAACGTCGATTCACAACTGCCAATTGTTCGAGAAAACCCAACCGAACTACTCATTCACAATGGTCAACTACTACAACATTGCCGGCCGCAAGATCGGCTCCCACCACGTACGTTCTTTTGTCCTTCCGCCACGGCATCCCTTTTGGTTACGTCAAGAATACAATTCAGCTGTGGACGATGGGTTTGAGATGTTCGGAATTGACTGACGTGTGTTATTGTTGCAGCTTGCCATGGGCATTCTCGGCGGTCTCTTTGGCGGTATCTACCTTGCTTCCAGCGGTGGCAGCAAGAAGCAGGTGCAAACTCCTCCCATCAACGCCGGATCTAAGGATGAGGAAAAATTCATCCAGTACGCTTCCCCTTCGCAACCCCTGTCTCTGAGGGATCTGGACTATCTCTTATCGATCTATTTGATTCTTTGTTCAATTGTCGGAAATATTGATCTAACTCGTGTTCTCCGTACAGGGACTTCCTCAAGAGCGTCGAAGGCGAACAAAAAGCCAGCCACTAAACCTTCCTTTTTCGTGACGAGACTGTATTATAACTGCGATGTCGATTTTATCATGCAGCAGAGGCCGAGCATCATCATTAGCGTGATTGTCGAAGCGATTGGTCTTAGGGGAGATATGTCTCTGTAAAACTTCCCAATGTTTAGCGGTCCTGGGATTATTCGTTATCAATAATCGCCGAGGGGATTGTACATATAAAATCTACATCGTCATCAACTTCATATCATCATTACCAAACATACAATGAACTGCTCATTTACTGTATTCTGGGATCAAACATGTGGAATGGCTCCGCTACACCACATCCATTAAACAACACAACGTATATTTCGATGGCGAAACTTAATGCTATAGTCACTAGTTTGGAGTATCATTCTCAAGACTTTCCCATGCAATTGCAAAGTCAATTCATCGAACGGTTTTAAAAAATGCGTAGAGACCCATGATTGGTCCGAACACATGTTGATGCTATCCGCTCATTTCGATCTTGTCACTTCCTCTTTCACCCTTTCTCAATCACTGAACTTCACAATTAGAACCTCTTCTTTGCAGCAACTACCATGAAACCTATACCATTCCCATATGCCATCAACATCGGCACCGATGTAGTCCACTTACCGCGCATACATCGCCTTCTAACCCAACGCGGCACAAGAAGCAATGAAACATACCTCCACAAATTCACCCGCCGCATACTCTGCCCACAGGAACTACAGGATTTTCATACCCGATTCCGCTTGCAAAACAGTTCCCCTTACGATCAAGAACCCAGTATTCCATTGAAAGAGATTACACCTGACATGGCACGCTGGTTAGCCGGACGATTCGCAGCCAAAGAAGCAGCACGCAAAGCGGCGCCGGGGGGCGCAACTTCTATCAGTTGGAAAGATGTGCTTATTAGAGCTGCTCCAGCATCTTCTGCTGGAAGTAGTAGACCAGAAATCGTCTATTTGAATGGAGCTCAAAGCCGGCTGGGGAAATTGTCGATTTCGCATGATGGTGACTACGTGGTTGCTACGGTGCTTGCTGCGGGAGATTGATATAATTTATGGGCAGGAAAAGTACGACATTCCGAAATTCACCATTGTCGACATCCAATGCCTGCCTTGTTCGTGATCACTGTGGCTGGATATCCCGGCAGGTACATATCGCGATAAAATGGCACATGGCGGATCCGGCCGCACCTACTGGGTAAACACCATGCCTCCAGAATTTCTTCTCCATCTCATGTGAGCGCTTCCCCAGAAATTCAACCACGGAACTGGCAGATATTATTATCTCGACGGCACCATCAAATTACGGTCAATTCTTGACTTGAGACAACCATCCTTACTACTGAATATTACTACTATCAATGTAAGAAATCTGCCCCGCATGCACGTGAAATTTTTGACTCTGACAGGGACAAGCACCAATACCCCAGAATTGAGAGGCAACCACCTTTTTCATCTCATTGCAAAGCATACTGTGGCATTAGTACTCCAATTTCAGATAGACATGCCATTCTCACACCACAGCCATTCCGGGCAATTCTGCCCCGGCCATGCAAAGAATCAATTAGAAGAAGTCATCCAGACAGCCATTGCACAAAAGATGGAAGTCTTTTGCTTAACAGAGCATATGCCACGCGGCAAAGAGGACTTTTACCCCGAAGAGGTATAATCCACTGCTTCTCGCATGTTTGAAATTTAGCTAACTCTGCGTAGAAAGTGGATGGTTTGACAACGGAGGAATGGCACATTGAGAATGAGGCAGCTTTCTATACCGAAGCATCCAGGTTACGAGATAAATATGCATCTCAAATCAAACTCTTGATTGGCTTCGAAATCGACTGGATTCGACCCGGATCTCTGCGGCTGATTGAAACATCTCTATCCCGCTTACCTTTTGAGCTCTTTGTGGGCTCTGTGCATCACGTACATACCATACCAATCGACTATGATGCCGCCATGTACAATCAAGCACGAGAAATAGCAGGCGGCACTGATGAGCGCTTATTCGAGGATTACTATGATAGTCAACTAGACATGTTGCAAAAGTTGAAGCCTCCTGTTGTTGGACATTTTGATTTGATTCGCTTGAAAAGCGATGATCCGAATGCAACCTTCACCAAATATCCAAAAGTGTGGGAGAAGATTCAACGGAATCTTCGCTTTGTGGCTGAGTATGGAGGATTGTTGGAGCTTAATTCAGCCGCGTTGAGGAAGGGTATGACGGAGCCATATCCCAAGGCAGAGATTTGCAAGGTGAGCATGAACATGACCTCCTCAAAAGCAGCAAAGACTGATTAGTGAGATAGGAGTTTCTGTCAATGGGTGGCCGTTTCTGTATGTCCGACGACAGCCATGGCATTGAACAAGTCGGCTTCGGTTATCGACAAGTTCTGAATTTTGTGATCCAGACCGGCATAACAGTCTTGCATTACCTTGATCTTTCCGAGGAGGGCGCGGCATTTGATACTCGTTTCCCGTCGATGAGGATCCGCTCTGTCTCCGTCGAGGAACTCGAGCAGAAAGCCTTCTACCAAGCATCATAGAGCGAGAGAAGTCCGATGGAAAATGTGACTCGTGGTGTACATACCTTGCAACAAACCGGTTCTTATTGCACAAACGGGATCTGAGCCCTTTGAGTAACAACTGCGAATGATAGAATAACTTTTTTTTTTTCAGATTCTGCAAGCGGCTATCTCTGCATTGGATGTGTCACGTTCCACTATCTGTACCATGTCGCACATAGATTTACGATTCCATCGACGCGGCTACAGCGCCAGAAAGGGGACGTGTAACATACAAATAGCCTGAAGCATCATACGAAAGTTTAGGGTTGCGTGGTCATTAGATCGATTCACCAATTGAACTTTTGGCTAACTTTCTAGATAGAGGTCACGTAGTAGATACAGAATAAGCCCCGTGCATGGATAAATTCTGATTGGGCCTTGCATATCTTCATGTTTTTTTTTTCTTCTTTTTGTTTTTCTGGCCCAATTTTAAAAAATATCCGGACAGCCGGATTGAGTGATTATATTTTGTATAGTTACGTACGTATGTACTTGGAGTGGCCTGACTCCATTTCCCCGCTTCAAGATGATCCTCGGGGCGGGGTTAATCTCATTTATCCTCATGGACGAGTACGGACTCTCTAGTACTAGTAACTACAAACTAAAGCAAAGAGAGACCACACTCAAGATGTTTCAATGTTCCGAGGAGATAGCAAAACTACTCCGTAGGCCTTAACTAGGGTATATCATCAGGCGCTAATAATTCCGAACCAGACCAGCCAAGGAACAAACCAACGTATGTATAACTAAATTGGGACAATTTATTTACTTTGCCACCGACCAATGCCATCAAAAAGATGACAAAGAGAAATCCACACCCGGGGAAGAGCAAGCCCTCGGTGGGTTATTGGCTGGGGGGGCTGTGTTGCCCATAGGAGAGTTGCTGATATGGAGCATTCACCTTTGATTTTGGACTCAGCACGGGTTGGCCTGAGTGATTTGGAGTTGATGATCTGGGATTATCGTTGCTTGTGCGAGATAACGATGCATATGACTGTCGTACGAAAAGGATTCGAGACTTTTAGATTCTGTCATTCGGCCCAGCCAAAAGTTCCCCCCTGTGAAATGTTGAGCTGATTAGATAGAGCAGGTCAGACCGCTCGTAGTACTGATAGTAAAAACGATGCCAAGTTATTGTGTACACTATGCAAATCCCTCAGCGGGATGGTCTCATTTTGCGCAAATGATAGGACCATATGTCTCAGAACGGGGCATTGCAAGTTATTGTCTGTTGGTCTGTCCTGTCTCTAGGAGATCTGGAGCCCTCCAGAAATCAGTGAGTATATATCGAGTCACAGACCGTGTAACCCACAATGACGCTCCCAGATAAGCTTTCTTGTCACAAGAGCATCTCTCGAATGTTGTACAGGAACGCCACGTTGATGTACGTATCGAAGTAGTACGTAGTAGTTGTTAGTCAAGAGATGTTGATCTTAGAGTCTTACTCTCTAGGCACGATATGAATGATGGATCATTATGGATATTTTAGAGTTTCAACCCCACCACGATCTCATCCAGCCTTAAAGTAGACTTAGTCACCTCTCCTTCTTTCCTTTTCTCTCTTTCGTTGCACTTTCCACATTCCCATCACCGAAATCTACTTCTTCCATATCTACCCTGTTACTACATCAACATGAGCTGGCAAAAGACCATCCTCTCCCCCGGCAACGGCACTGACATGCCCGCCGTCGGCGCCAACGTCAAGATCGACTACACCGGCTGGCTCAGAGACCCCAGCAACCCAGACCACGAGAAGGGAAAGGAGTACGTCGTGTTCAATTGATTGAAACTATGCGAATTTAACTCTGGTGTCCATAGATTCGACTCCTCCAAAGGTCGCGGTCCATTGGCTACTCCCATCGGCAAAGGTCGGGTTATCAAGGGTGAGTTTCTACCTACTACGTGGACGACAATAGATCGAGAGGATTGTTGATCATTGTGTTCTGCATCAGGTTGGGACGAGGGCGTTTTGTCCATGACTCTCGGCGAAGAGGCCATTCTTACCATTGACTCGTAAGTCGTTATCTTTTTCCCGCATCATTGGACAGCCGATAGCCCGAAAAAAAAAAAAAAAGAAAATGCCTATCGCATTTCTGTTCCAATTTATTTCTCCCGTCCAATCACTTTTTTTTCTTTTGTTGCATCTGCTAGGGGTTTGGCACTTGCTGACTTGTTTCAATGTAATTGCAGGAGCTACGCCTACGGCGACAGGTACGTTTCTACCATGCTTGGGCAGCCATTTCCTTTCGTGATCGATCCCAAGAATATTCCCCGCATTACTCCGATATTTTCCCCTCCTCCTGCAGCTCTGTATGACTAGGCATGGATGTATATTCTGTTATATTATCCATGCGCATAATCAACAACACAGCACAGCCACTCCCGCGTCGTGTAGTAGTTACATGCATGAACATCGTCGAGACACATGCATAAGACATGGAGACAAGGGTGGCTGCAACATCTCACTTTTGACTTTGCTAATACGTAATATTTTTGATGCAATAGGGGTTTCCCAGGTGTTATTCCTCCCAAGGCCGACTTGATTTTGTAAGTTGTTCTTTCAACTAGAGTTGGTCTATAGTTTGTGTTACTGACTGGTATATATAGCCAGGTGAAATTGATCGAGATCAACGGCAAGCGCGCCTAAACCCGAGGAAGAAAAACGAACGTCCGTGGGAATATCGAAACGAAATGCATTATTGGTGAAAACGGGACACGAGGGAATGATTGGTATGAAATACAGAAAGTTCAAGATGAGATCTGAACGATTTTGAGTGATATTATTCGCCTGGACGAATCATGGAGATTCAGAAGATGAGAATGGGGATGAGAATGAGAGACTTTCTTATATCTCTACTATATGACTGACCAACTAATGGGAAAAAAGAAAGAAGAAATTCAACTACAATTGCCCCAAACGATGGTAATTGAACATGTGTAGCATGCTGTTCGTTAGCTCTATTTTCCTGTTGGGCTACCTGGTTTCAGCTTCTAGAACAAATCCACCATTTCCAGCTTTTCCCCTTTATAAAATCTATGGATCTGCAAGGCTGACCCATCCCAGGTATGGTTGGCTCACTTCATACCCAACCTTGTGCTAGATATACTCTGGATAGTCGAGTATTACCTCGAGGCACAGTCACGTACTGATTACTGATCTCTTCCTACACTTACATTAACATCAGTAACGGTATAGGAGAGCAGAAGTCGCTGGACAGCGACGCTGCATTTTCCTCACCCAGCAAATGCGCAACTGCCTGCGTCGAGCTTGGTGAAACGCATCCGGTCAAAAAAACATTCTCCATGATCTCTCTACTCGGTATTATTACCAACACCGCTATCTCGATGGTCATCAGTCTCGCAAGCGGCGCCTCCTTTCGAACTCCTGTATGGGCGCACTTATGGTCGTGTGTTTGGGCATCCTTATCTGTACATGGGATCTACTCTGGCATTCAGTACATGTGTCGGTGGGTGGCATCATCCTGTAGAGCATCCCGATCATTCTGTTGTGTCATCCCAATAGTGGCCGAGCTGGATTTGCGCATGGCTCGTTCTGGTAGCCACGTCTGGGAGTGGTGTCAATGAATTGCCGTGCTGCTGTTTTGGTGGTGATGTCGGCTTTGAACGGAAGTATTATACTCTGCCATGAGTGTGAAGTTTGAAGTAATATCGGGGCATTGACAGCGACATCGCTCACCCCGAAACTCTAAAGTCGGAGCAGTCTCCATTCTCCGGATCCACTAGCGCCCGATCAGGCTTAGCGACGGCTGTCGACATCGGAAGACTCGGCGAAGAGGCCGGGTATGTTATGTATCTCGTTCATTCATGGGCTGACCGACTTCCTCTCTTTCTCGTGAATGTTATACGAATCACAATCATCCCTCTATCTACGATGAGTCCTTTCAGATCCAATCGTTCGTGTTTTTGATTCTTTTCAATGAGACTTACTTATTTGTTGCCTTATCGCTTATGAATCTATTTGATGCGCGCATGAATTCATTAATAATCGGTTATTGACTTGACTCATTGTACATTTTGTATCACCATCCATCTTTTCATCGACGGAAATTATCCATGACACTCAAAACAACAAAGTCGTACACACCACCCTCACCTACTCTCGCCCTTCCCCTTTCTTCTTCCTCTTTCAATACCTTCCGACTCAATTAGCCGCGTCACCATGTCCCGAGACGCGGCCCGGGCTGCTGTGCCAGCCATACCGATTCCCACGACGAAATCGGATAAGCAATGGAATACGCGCAGTTTAGGACTTAGGTTTGCGGCGGATGCTGCAAGTGCTGCCGTAGCAGGAGCTCTTATTTGTCCTATTATTACTATAATTGATCGGTGCGTACCATCCAACGAGTTCACAAAAATGAAACACTGACATCGGTCTGAATAGTGCAATCATCGAAAAAGCGTCCAAAGGTATATCGATCCGACATACGTTAACGACATGTCTCCGAGACATGGTAAGGAAACCGGCCGGCTTCTTCCTCTCGACCCCATTTATACTCATATATACGTTATACGGCGGTACATATTTGACAGCCAATGCAATTGATACCGTCACATCGACACTGCGCAACCAGCCGTTCGGAACCGTGACCCCTGGCATGGAGAAATTTCTCACTACGACAATAGTCAATATGTCCATTTGCGTTTATAAAGATGCTCGATTTGCCAAATTGTTTGGTCCGTCCAGCAATCCATCCGCTCAGTGTCATCCCTCTGCTCCGGCTGTCACTGTTGCTGCCACGGGCGCTTCATCGTCAGCCGCCGCCGCTACCGCTGCGAAAATCGCAAGCCAGGCCCCGAAAATACCCAAGGTTTCATATGCATTGTTCTGCTTGCGAGACAGCGTGACAATTTTTGCGTCCTTCAATATTCCTCCCTTGATCGCGCCGTCAGTACCGGATTGGATCGCCTCGACGCCAGGGATGAAAGCCGCCATTGCGCAATTTTCGTGTCCGGCCCTGATGCAATTCGTTAGTACACCGATGCATTTACTGGGTTTGGATCTATATAATCGTCAACCACCGGGTGGTCTGGGCTGGCGGGAACGACTCCTTCGTATTCGGAGAGATTATATTGTCAGCTCGTTTGCGCGCATGGGCAAGATTGTGCCCGCTTATGGTGTTGGAGGAGTTGTGAATGTGAGGATGAGAGCCGCATTGATGGAAAAACTCCAACTTGATGACGAGCGAAAACATATCATCTCAAGCCGCGCTCTTTAAGCTGAAGAGAAGGGGGAGTCAGTATTCTCTCGACGAAATTTATGATATAATCTGTACATTTGATACACATGCTTTCTCTTCGTTTCACACTCTTGGGTTTTGTTATCGGTATCCCTACGACCACACTCTACTCTCGGCGTTCTAGATGGTGTGGGCTTTTGATATTCGGATTCTTTGTTGATATCGGGTTTGATACCATTTTCCGCTGACTCCCTGTTTTGTTCGGACTTCAACGGGATTGATGTTATGATCGTGAGGATCTACATCGTTGAAGCGTTTGTTGATTAATATTTTTGATGTTTGACATGGAGTTTGGGTTCTTTGGCTTTAGAACTATACTAGATTGATGATAATAGAATTCTATATACTGATGTATCATGAGACTACGGAGTAAATAAACCGACCCGATCATATGCCGAACGTTGAATGACGGGTGACGATACCCATTCTAATCCAGAACAAGTATAGCGCATCTATACAACGGCCGAAGTAAACACTCCTATTGGCCCATCTCATCTATGACGGATCTGGTATGGCCCAACACGGACTAGCGTATGTTACTATGTATCCATTCCAAGGCTCCGCAATTCACATTCCCCCAAAGAATCCACATCGACTCCTCCCTCATTGTCATAAGACTCACCCTCCCAGCTGTCCTTTCATCTGATCCTGATCCGAGAAGAGGTTGACATCTACTTTGTCTCTTCTTTATTCGTCTCTGACAATGCACACAACCATATGAACGAGACATGTCGCCCTCGGTACCGAGATTTACGTCGCCACTACGTAACGATAAAAGAGGGTCGCCGAATGTCAAAGATGCAGCGACAACAACGACAGGAAATAATAACTTGGCAGCAGCGAATTCACTAAGTCCGGCAGATATAGCGACGACGAGAATGAATAGTTCACGCCCTACTACGCCCATATCAGCTACAATCAATGAAGCTCTCCGCAATAATCCGTTTGGCAGCACCTCGCGAGCCCGCGCCCTCGAAGCCGAAGCACAAGCCATCGCTCTCCTTGAGGACGAAGAACGTCGCGCAGATCTTGAGGATCGAAACCGTTCATTAGTTATACTTGCATCTCTGTTCCCTGATGTGCGGGTTGAAGTGTTTCGGGAGCTGTTGATGCGATTCGATGGCAAGAGTCGACTTCATGTTTGCGTTGAGCAGTTATTGAGACATAAGAAGCAATGGGTGCACGGACGGTGGAACATATCCGTTGATGGGAAGGGTGGGAATAGTAATATTGCCGGAGATGTCTCGTCAGCGGACCCCGATGCGCTGGTGCCGCCTGAGGAATTGTTTCGAAGTGAGACGTACCGGAATACCGTCAAGGCAGCTCTGTGCAAAGAGTTCAGTGGATTGAGTCGGAGTACTATTGACGGTGTACTGGCCGAGGTCAACTTCTCATATACTCGTGCGAGACCGACGCTCAAAGAGTTGTCTAGGAAAGGATGGCGGGCGACTATAAGCAACCTGAACCCCTTCCGGCGCAAAAAGGATAATTACAAGGATGATAATCCTCTGATCATATGGGAAAGGAATAGAGATGGCGATGGTGCAGCCCTATCAATACCTCGACTCAGACAAAAGACTGGTTCAGACGAACTCGACCAAGAGATTCAGGAGACATTCATTGCCCCGCTGCTTCGTGAACAAAAGGAGACTCAGGAATTTCAAGACTATACTTTTGCGTCTGAGATCAATGAAAAAGACGCTATAGCCGAGAATTCACTATACGAGTGTCAGTGTTGTCTGGACGATGTGACCTTCGAGCAAGTCTCGGCCTGCTCATCGGATCAAGGTCATATGATCTGTTTCAATTGCATACGCCGGACGCTCCACGAAGCTGTTTTTGGTCAGGGATGGGATAATTCTGTCGACCCAGAGAGATCGACGCTCAAGTGTGTTGCGCCAGTGAGCCATGGGGTATGCGAGGGACATTTGGATTCGGTGCTTGTCAAGAGAGCTATTCTTTCTGAAAAGGCCGGTTCAGAGACTTATTGCAAGTTCGAAGATCGCGTGGCTTCAGAAGCGTTGCTAAAGTCGAACCTGAAACTCGTGCGCTGTCCATTCTGCTCATATGCAGAAATAGACCCTGTCTTTCATCCAGCCTCTACTTCCAGCGGACAAGTAGGAGGCATTTCTTGGAGGTTCCGCCGCGGAAACCTCATTTCTACGATATTGACGACCGTTTTACTTCTTGATTTGATACCCTTGCTCTTGTTACCATTGTTAGTAATGTTTCTATTCTATCCGCGCACGACGGCGGCTGTCTTCCGCGTTTCGCTGCAAAACCTATGTCTCCGTACCCGCAGTTCACGATTTACATGTAAGAACCCTTCCTGTCGACAAGTGAGCTGTATGACCTGCCACAAAGCCTGGCGCGATCCGCATACATGCGAAGAACCGCTTCAGCAATCTCTACGTACGACAGTAGAAGCTGCACGCACAGCGGCAGTGAAACGGACTTGTCCTCGGTGCAATCTATCCTTTGTCAAGTCTTCTGGCTGCAACAAGCTGACCTGCATATGCGGTTATTCCATGTGCTACATCTGTCGTAAAGCATTGAACGGCCCATCATCTCGTCGTCAACAGGATGGTGCCGGACGAATCCTCTTTCCTCCAGGCAGAGATGGCGAGAATCACGCCGCAGAGGCAGAAGAAGACGAAGGAGACAGCGGATACAAACATTTTTGTGAACACTTCCGCGTCAATCCCGGTACTCGTTGCACGGAATGCAACAAATGCGAATTATACTTTGCCGAAGATGAAGAGGCGATTGCTCGCAAAGCCGGTGAACAGGCCGAGCGAGAATGGAGATTACGACAGTCGATGATGATTGCCAATAATAACAACAATACCAATACGAATAATAATAATATCATTAATCTGAATCAACAGCCTGGGAAACAAATACCCAGAACCTTTCCCTTGCGATGGGAAGATCAGCAATCACAAAAACATCCAGAACTCTACCGGATATCAACTATGTATGATCATCATAACGGGTCATGGCAATACTGGCTCATTGAAGTATGGAAAGAAGGACGCTGGAAGTGGGAGATTCAGGGCATGGCGGATAAACTGGTTGAAAGAGTGGTTGATATCGTTGACATTTCATGATTGATCACTGACTGTCGCTTATGAACTCTCCATGTTACTTACGTAGTCACTCTGGTATAGGTGCAAATGATTCATCTCTAGCTGGATTCAGCTGAGTAGATTCAGTCGGTCTATTGTACGACCAACCCTCGAACTGAGCCTTCCACTCAGCCTCATAGTCCCGTTCTACCGCTCCACTATCCCGCAGAAACTCTGCGATATCCAAATGTCCCAATTTGTTCGCCAACGTCAAACATTCCGATACCATTGCACAGTTTCCCAATGACTTGTAAAACCGTACATTGACGTTTGCTCCATGCTCAATTAGTAGCTGTACCATTTCAAGATGCCCGGAATGAACGGCCAGAACGAGGGGTGCATCTGTCAACTCCTCAGGATACTCAATCCCCAAAGTGCATTGGCCGGATGCGTTTCTCGAACCGCTTCGTAGGAATGTATCATCGTCTGGCTCGTAATCCGGTAGAGTCCCATTTTGTAGCAGGATCTGTGGGATGTTGCGCCCCTTCTTGTCGTCAGGGGACCACAACTTGATACTCCAAGCCAAAGCCAGAGTGCGCACTACGCGACGCGTTTTGGGCAGTAAGAGTCTGACCTTGTCTTGATTTTGCAGTTTCACTGCTCCCACCAAAACCGTTTCCCATGGATCCAGCTCTGCTGGGAAATTCGGGTCTGCGCCTGCTTTCACAAACCGTTCCAAGTATCTGATATCATCCTGCTCAACGGCCCAGTGCAATGGAGTCCTTAATTCCGACGAGCCCGCCCGCCTGAATGAAAAATCCAACCGGGCCTCGCCATCAAGGAGACCAGAATCCAACAACAATCGTATAACGTTCCTTTGATCACCACCATAAACGAGGTCCATGTCTGAATGTAGAGCATATAAAAGCGCACCCTTCATCTGTTCATAAGATGGCCTGCTATCCGGATGTAGTTCCGGGTCAAGTAACAATTCCATACCCTTCTCAAACCTTCCCACCGCCATGTGAATCGGGCTTCTCACCGTTCCCCCATAATACTGATCTACAGCCATCTGTGAAGCGCCTCGCTCAATCAAGAATTTGATGAGATGTGCATGTCTATAATACGTAGCCACACTCAACAACGGGTACGCCAGTTCGTCTAGCATGTCCACATCGCACCCTTGATCGACGATAAGAAACTCCGTGATGTCTCTGTGGCCCTTTCTGACGGCTATACAGAGAGGATGATCGGGCCGATCTCTTTTTAAGAGGTGGAGCTTGCCCGTCATCATACATCCCATCTCCCCCGGGGAAGGGCCTACTGTTCTCTTTTTCTGTGGCGGTGATGACGGTGCTAATTCAGCACCATAGCTCAATGCTTTCTTCAATAAAGCTAGATTTCCATGCTCGGCGGCCCAGGCCACGGCGAAACTACCGGGTGCGATGCTGCTGTTGCGAGCATCTTGTTGGTACAGGGCTGGGTTGAAGATTGCGTAGAATCGCTGACTCACGCAAGACAAGGCGCCGAGGGTCTCGAGGGTTTCTATTTCGTTTGCGATGTGTTGTAGTAGCTCGGTTGGGAGAGATGGGAGTGACATTTTTGATAAGCAATGAAAAAGTTGAGTGCCTGGGTAGGTAGATGATGAGGGGTTCCAGTCCTTCAATGTTGGTGGCCTCATCTGGGCATGCATGGGTGGTAGCAATAAGTAGGCTAGTAGAAGCATAGCCACCCCCCTTCATTTGTACAGATTACCCTACTTTATTGTTACGAGTCAGACTTGATATTATACAACCAAGTCAACAGCCATCGATGGTTTCTTGAAGTCTACCTAGGTACGTTACCTACATAGTTACTTGGGGCAATGACTGTTGCTCAATTCTGTCTAAATATATCCATATCTCCGGGCCTAGGAGTGGGCATCTTAATGCCCTTCAACCAGTCAACCTCACACTGAGTTGGCATTTCTGCTCCACGATCCTGTAAAAACTCTACAATATCCTGATATCCAAGCTGAGCAGCCAACGACAAGGGGTGTCCGCATCATCCACCAACCCCGACCATGGTCCGAGATACCATGATATCGTACATTCATGACATTCGCCCCATACTCAACCAACAATCGCACCAACTCGAAATGACCATAATTCAACCGCCATAATCAGCGGCGGAGTTATCACCGCCAGCATCTCGGGCGGAAAGCTCTCTCCACCGTATTGTCCCCTTTGTTCTTCCTAGTATGATTTCCTCGTCTAGCCAGTCATAATCTGATAATGCTCCATTCTCCAGTAGAATTCGCGGAATGTTACGTCTATCACCATCAGAAGACAATGAAGAGGGCCACAGCCTCACACTCCAAGCCAAGGTCAGAATCCGTCGTGCTCGTTCTGTTCCAGGGATCAAAGTCTCACCATATCCGCTCTTTGTAATTTGACGGCCTTCAAAAGATTCGATTTGGATGCCCTCTCATGATTTGGTTCTGTGCCTTCACTCAGAAACCGTTTCACGTAATTGATATCCTCTTGCTCAACGGCCCATGATAATGGAGAATTCGCCTCGTAATCCTCCGGATTTCGAAAATCAAGGCGGAAAATCCAAAGCACCAACTTCACGAAAATAGCCCGAGTCTAATAAGAGATCGATAATCCGTTCTTTGTCATCTTCATCCGAGTGCAAAGCGTACTCAAGTGCCGATTGTTCCGAATTTGGATAGTAGCATTGCGGATTGGGAGGGTAAAGTAACGATTATATGACTGCCTCATCGTCCTGCACAACTGCAATCTGAAGAGGGCTTTCGATCAAGTAATTCTCTCTATCCATTTGTGGAGATTCGAGCTCAAGTAAGAGTTTGATGATATGTACATAGCCATAAATCACTGCAACGCTTAATAAGAGATGACCGTCTCGGTCCCACATGATTATCTTGCATTTTTGGTTGACAATCAGATATTCCGTGATATTTGCATGACCATACTTGACGGCCGTACACAGGGGATGGATCAGTCCGTTCATCGCGAACGTGCCCGCTCCATACTTCCACAGCTACAGGCTTCCATCTTTTGAAGAATCCTGAATTATTTTTGCTCTTCCCTCGCGGGCAAGGAGGTATTTCGGCACCGTGTTTCAATGCCCTTTTCAGTACTTCGAGTTTCCCATGCTGAGCGACCCAAGTGACTGCGACACTACCTAGAGCCTTGTTGTTCTCGCGAGCATCTAATTGATATAGCACGGTGTTGAAAATGGCGTAGAACCGCGAGTTTACGCAGGATAATGCGCGCAGAGTTTCGAGGGACTCTATCTCGTTTGCGATGTGTTGTAGCAGTTCTGTTGGGAGGGATGAAAGGGACATTTTGGATGGGTGTAAAAGTATACCTAGTTCGGTGGTTGTTAGTTGCATAGCACCTCCAGATGTCCCCTCATATAAACCACACTACTTCATTGTTACGAGTCAGATTACAATACTTCTACGACGAAGGCAACAAGATAGAAATAAAGCATCCATTAAATCCAACTCAACACCACCTCCACCACAATTCAAGCTTCTATCGCAGCTCACCACTAAGATTCAAATATACATCTGTACAAAGAGTCGCAAGTCACAAAATCAGCTTGTAAACAAGATTCGATCGTGAGCTTCGACTGGAAAGTCGTATGATAAAAAAAAAGGGAAAAGTCCCCATATGAGAGAAGTATGGAAAGAGGGAATGAGAACACCCTAGACATATACATGCGGAGGTAAATTCAGGGGACGTCGATTTTGAGGTCAGAAAAGAAAAGTTAAAACGTAATGGGGAATAATTGAATGTTCAGAAATTCCATTCCAAAGAGAAATGTTGGAAAAGAAAAGGAAAAGAGATAAGAAAAGTTGTCGATAGTGAAGTCGATAGTTGTAGGACAAAAATATAAGAGAGATGATTGTAAAGTCAAGGTGAGATTGTTTGTGCGGGTTATATAAAAAAACAAGTCAAATTTATTTGGTGCGTCGTGGTCAGATTAGTTCCATCCCAAGGAGTTCTCGGACATAACAGGAGCGCTGATCATAGCAGTACGACCGCTTCGGCCACTGTTATGCGAGATGCGAGCACCCTGAGCGAACATGGATGCGCCGCCAACTTCGCTCATGGAAGCAGTGGTGACGGAAGGAGAACGAGCGTGCAATTGCTTGCGCTTCCTGTAACGGCGAGCAACATAGAACATAACTCCGGCGTAAGCGGCGGCACCAGCGGCAGCTCCGACACCGATACCGACAGAGCTGGCACGAACATTGTTGCTGGTGCCTGCACTGCCATCACCGGGGTTGGATCCACTGTTATCGTTGCCACCAGTCGTGTTGCCGCTTCCAGTTGTGCTAGAGGTGCTTGGAGTAGTGCCAGCAGGTTGTTGAGCAACAAGAGGAATGTCAGTGTTGAGCATGGAGAACAAGTTCACGATCGATTCCTGGTCATACGTTGGTGCGTCATTGGGTGTGTTTGGCTGCTTGTACAAGTTGGACGATGGAAGGAGTCGGAGAGCGTTCAGAGTGTCCAGCTGGTCGGCGGGAATGAAGAACTTGATGAGGGTCGTGTCGTAGCCGAGGGTTGCTTTAGTATCATACGAACCAAGCCAGTAGTTGACGATTTCGCTCGTGGCGTCATTAAGAGCATACGCAACACCAATAGGAGTGTAGTAGTAGATCTGATCAGCCCAGTTGGCGGATGTAGCAACAGTCTCCCACGACAAGGCCTTGTTGAAACCGAATTGAACCAAAGTAGAGTTCTCAGGAGTGTCCGGAGTACCACCTGGAGGTGAAATAGCCCCGGGAATCTGAGTAGGTCCAGAGGATGACGAAGCGGTCGTTCCAGTACTTGTCTCAGTTGGTGTCTGAACTGGTGGTGGGATATACTGAGTCGTCTGCGTTGAGGTGGCGCTTGTCGAAGATGTGCTAGAAGCGGTCGCAGATGGTTCGGCGGTAGTCTGTGTTTCAGAGTGCACGGCAGTCGAGGAAGAGACAGTTGCAGAACCACTGCTCAAAGGAGCCGAAGACAACTCCGATGCACTGGCCGATGCGCTTGTAGACGGGACAGGAACCTTTGATGTAACAGCACCGCTAGACGATGGGCTGGAACTTGTAGCCGTGGGAATAGCAGGGCTGCTGCTAGCAGGAGGAATGACAGCAGTGGACGAGGTCAAGGTCAAACTGGGAATCGAGATGGGGATTGACAGAGAAGGAAGGCCAGTAGAGCCGCTTGACTGAGAAGAGACCGTGACAGAGCTAGAACCAGTTGCGCTTGCACTAGTGCTGCTGCTGGTGTCGGTGCTGCTTGGGCCAATGGGAAGAAGCGAGCTCAAAAATGAGGGTAAATGACCATCAGAGGGGTTGCTGCTGCTAGCAGATGCAGATGATGAAGAAGCAGAAGAAGTAGCTGTTGGGATTACCGCGGATGAGTAGACGCTGGAGAGACCGACCGTGACACCAGGACCTCTCGACGCGGCGGTTGAACTAGGAGACAATCCGCCAAGTATTCCACTAGATCCCAAAAGGTCAGACACCAGGTTTCCATCAGAGCTGGTGCTGGTAGATGTAGCAGACGCGGAACCGCTTGTAACAGTGGCTGTGATCGAAGCAGAGGTTGGAACTGTCGGCTGCACAACGCTAGTAGGAAGACCAGTAGTAGAGCCCACAGCGGGAGTGGTGCTAGGATCCAACAAGTTGGCAAGGTCGCTTCCCAAACCACCCAACAAGTCAGGCGATGATGAAGTCGTCGAGTCTGTAGCAGTTGCAGCTGCAGCGGTCACGGCACCAGCGGCAACCGAGGTCGGGCTAGCGGTTGTGACAGGGTCAGTGATAGTCTTCGTTTGAGGTGTTCCAGTCACAGTGGTAGTTTGTCCATCAGCACCGACATAGACGTAAATGGGGACGACGACTTCGTTGGAAGTTCCACTGCTCGTGGAAGATGAAGTAGTGTTGGTACGTCGGTTGACATCACGGGGGAAATAGTACTTGGGGCGTAGAACATCTGCTGCGAGAGACTCGGTTGCACACGAGAGCGCGGCAAGAGCCACGAGGCTGATTGAGCGCATATTGAAGGACAGGCGATTCTATTCCGAAGTAGTCGTTAATCGTAAGCGTTCACGTAGACCGGGTACGAAATGGTGTGTCGGACTGTCAGTTTCACGATCGAATGACTACAAATTCCAAACAATCAATGATGGTTTTCTTTGCCTGACCACGATTCGAGTAGACGATAAAACCCACCCACAGCAAATATTATCACGATATGTAAGGGATTCGGAGGATGACCCAATAACGACAGACCGGTTTATTGTATTTTTTCGCACAATCAAAAACGAGTGGATGGGGAATAGAAGTAATTCCCCTAGAGTTGTTTTAAACGAATGTATAAGTTGTCAAAAGAGCGTGGAGTGGACGTCACTATCGACCAAGTTGTTTTAAATCACGGAAGCGTGGCGTACGATTTCGAACTTTAAGGATAGACGAGGATGCGAGAATTGCGCGACGATAGACATGCAGAGGGACCGGCGAATGCTGTTGTTGTCAAGGAATTCGTCCCTTTCAAAGGCGTCGGCGCAGGGCGAGCGAGGCACCGCAAAACAAAACGACAGCAAATCGTCAAGAGCAGCAATGCATGGATGGAGGAGTAGTAGAGGAAGAGGAAGGAAGATGACTGAGTGAGAGCGAGAGAGAGTGAGCCGGGTTCGTTTAGATTGGGTTAGGCAGGTAGTTAGGGGGGGAAGGGAAGGAAGGAAGGCTGAGCGGGTGAAATGTGGGCGGGTCAGCATGCGCTACTCTCTGGAGTCTGAAGTACTTAATGACACGCACTCTGGCCAAGATGCTTCATCTAATTAAATCATTAAATAGTGCAATGTTGGGTCCCGGTCTGCCCCACTACGGGCGGTTGGCTGAATGAGAGCCACGGGTTCGCGTATTAGTCGTTACGTATATTACCATTAAGTCATATTCGTCGGCTGTTTTGTACCTACGTAAGACTTATTCTTGGCTCCATAACACTGTAGTACGCGCTGTCTCCATGCTTTGTACGTAGTCAGACTGGAGAGAGTCTCCTTGGCCGCGTCATAATGGCAACAGGGACCAATTCTTGTGCTACACTGTACGGAGTACATAATATGTGCGCGACAAATTAGCGAGATCATCGCATTCTTGAAAGTAGTAGGACAGACGCATACAATTGAATTTGAGACAAAACTGATATGTGGCGTACAGATCTATCCAAATTCGTACAATCCTAACTTTACACTTCTGGATTCATAGCTCAACCTAGCCTTTTTCAGGAAGTCATCGAAGCAATCTCCAAACAGATTGCAACAAACTTGGCCAAAAATCTAGAATCGTGACTGGTACAGGGATCGTCAGAGAGGCTATGGTACAGTGGGTCTCCGGGAAATTTGTTCAGACGGAGGAGTTCTCGTATTACGGATACACATCAGTCGAAATGATACGAGTAGAATTGCCAGCTGTAACCATGTGATCATATTAGCTACCACCATCATTACGTGGCTCGTTACAGGAGTCTCCTCTCCGAAGTGAGCAATGAGCTTTTACTTCCGAGTGTGCACGCTCATGCAATAATATAGGGCTTACTGGCTGGTTGGCAAATTTCATCATTGGATACTTCATCCCTATATAAGTTGTACATATTATCGAGGTACATCCGTACTCCGTACATAGCCAAGTCGAGCCGACAAGACCAATCTGTATGGAGTTGTTACTAATGGCCACGAGTCAAATACGGGAAATATTCGTAAAAATATTAATAAAAAACGGCCGACGAAGCCACTCTAGTCGTAAAACAGTATAGCGCCTGTAACACTTCCATGGATTAGATTGGGACGTCAAACCATTTTGGGCAAAGCGGCAGGGGTTGCAGCTGCAGCCAAGCCCCACCGGTGTTTCTGCTTGGGAGGCTAACGGTACCTGGACGTGGCATTATGGGTGGAGAAGTGCGTGCACCTTATGAAGTGCAGATGATTCCTTTCAGTCTTTCAGAGTCTGCAGAAGAAGAATCGACTATTTTCGGTGATATCGCTTTGTTGTGGTATTTACCATCATCTGATGAATATACGTACATACGTACGAACTACGGAGGGTGTCTTCGACGTTCCATGGCTTATCTTTTAGTGCCGAGTTCCTGCAGCTCTCGTTATGGACCCCGGATGGTTCGTTCAACATCAGAAGGAAGACTCACTTTGTTTTTTTGGGTTCCTTTCAATTGAAAATAGATCTGATTTCCTCACGATTTTGTATTAAGACCAAGTTGTCGAGCACACAGCGCACACATCAATCTTGAATCTCGCTAACATCTACGGAGTAGCAAATTAGCAATTTGCCAGTATGTGACGGATGTGGTAGAGATTATCCCAAATACCAATCTAATTTGCACCGGCGTCATTGAAGCCACGGGCTAAGCCGCCGGTCGTAATCATAATAAAAATCGACAACTCTTCAAGGACAGAATGCTACGGAGTGGTACGTCTAGTACTACGTACCGAGTCCAGCGAACTAATTACCGAACACTTCCTTGGCCCCTGACTAGTCAGGCACTACGTCTTCTTAGGCTCTTAGTCTTTATTCATCCGTACATTACTGAAATGCGACTGACCATACTCAACATGGACTTCCGTGATCCGTTACCAGCTCATTGACTACTGAATTTTCATCTTGACTCGGACATTTCACATTGATTCATGGTGCCTTAGCTCGGGGAAAATCACCACAACACCAACTATGTCATGCTTGTACGGTGCGACGGAGCAACTTAGCACGCAATGTTAAGTCTCAACGAGACTCGAGTCGACATGAAAACCAATTTCCAGGGTTTGATCTACTACGTACACAAATAGATGAGTCTGATTGCACGGTCCCAAAAATCTAGGCTATGGCCGACGCGAGTTAAAATCCTTCAGCCACGACTTGATCAATTGATAGATCATATACACACTCCGGAGGAAGTAAAGATCAACGAGCACGAGTATCCTTAAAGTCATGTGAGTCACGGCCAGACTACGTAGTACGTACATATATTGCTTAGCTGTAGTAGTGCGATCATCATCTCTTCCTCAATCCGTTGCGAGTTTGGATGCTTCATGCACGAAGGAAGAAAGAGAAACTCGGCATACAAAGCAAACATACGTACCAAGAAATAGACACATCCAGCCCGAGTCAATGATTGGTTTCAGCCATCTACGTGCATGTGGCTTACCAAAGTCTCATTCTGAAACAACAGAACTGAGAAAATGTGATCTCGGTAGAGTCCGTACGAACGTATGCATCTCATAGAGCTTATCTCTCGGAATGAGTCCAGATGTCTTTGATGAAACAATGCCTTGCTCTGTACTTACTCCTTCCCATATGTACATCGTACGTCTTTCATTGAGATAGGAGATGCATGTACTAGCTCACTAGCAAGTATGTTTGTACCACCTACATCCCAGCTACCTACTATGTAGTAAGTTAAGACGAAGATACAGTCATACTCCGAGACATCCTCTCACCTCATTCCTAGACCTTCTCACACAAAAGACCCGTACATCCAAAGATGAAACAATTCCCCATGTCCATACACAGCCACATAGTACATACCATTACGACATTTTAGCATGAAACAGCAAAAGAATGCGAATTGAATTTGAGGCTGTTTTTGCCGAAGTTTAATCACGGAGTAAAAGCGAGGGAAATTGCGCTAAGCCTGTTCCTATTCGCCAAGGTTTTCTTTGTGTTACTGCCAAGACTTGGAATGGGTATACTGATTGAGCCAATCAGAGGCGAGTATTTGGCTGAGTCTTCGTGTATGTTTCTGTCTCCGAGTCATATATAGAGGTGATTCTTGTGACGACACTAGATGAAAGTCTCAAAAGTAGTGAGTCACTAAATAGATTTTCTGAAGGCCAGAAGAGCAGGACTTATTCAAGCTTGAGTAGAGTTCGTATATATTGAGTAGAGAATTTCTAAGGAACGAGATTGTTCGCTATATATACACACAAATACCAACCGCATCCAACTCAAAAAGGTAGAAACGTGAGTGCTAGTCTACTCAGTCACGTCGTCGTCGCTCGGCTTCGAATTCAGTAAATCCCTCCGGACCTAGGCCATCTTGACCACCGGTTAGGAAGTATTCACATACAACCCCAATAGCATAGAACGTTCCTGCGGTTGCGACGCCACTTAAGACGATGCGTCGGATGCCTTTGCGTAGTTTAGTGGCTGTCGATGTCTTAGTCGAAGGCTCGGTCTGAGTATATTCGAGTTCCTCTGTGGCGCTGCTAGGGGATGAAGGAGACTGATATGGTGACCAGTTTGGAGGCCCTCCTGTGAAAACAGTCTCTTGTCTTTGTACTATCCTTGACTTTGACCGGTCTGTAGGTTGTGAGAGACTGTCGCTATCTTTAGAAACGAGAGTCTCGGTTCCCGAACCAATTTTGCCTTTCGTTGAGATCATGAGCTGTTCAACATCTGCAGAATCGGCGATTGCACTCTCCGATCCATTGGTGGCAGTCTTTCGGAATATGAGGATATCACCACAACCCGAAACAATTTCGTATCCGTCCGCCTTCATTTTTGCAAAGTAAGGGAGGAATTTTGCTGGGTTGTTCAAATCTAGTAGTACGTCTGCTGCATGACGAATCGGTTCGTTTGTATGCATTGATGATGTCGTCTCAGCGCAGACGACCTGAGAGTTGACAGAATCAAATGCAAGGATCCGTAGTGTATCCACAGAAATATTTGTAGATGCTTCTACTCTTTCACATGCGTTTTGTATGTCGTTGGTGAGGAGTTGAACATCGTTGATGAAACGTCTTGTGTCTTCGAGTAGCCCGTCAAGGGATGCCCTTAGTGCATCCGTCGTAGAAGTCGCGTTACTGGCGAGTAGGGTAGTGCTATCATCCCCTCGATATGTCACACCTAGCTTCTCAGCTTGCGGTATATCTTTGAGTCGAACTCTTTCTAGCGTGTCTGTCGGGGTTTTGGCATCAATAGCAGTCTCTTTCACAGCTTCTTTCTTTTGCCTCAAGCCTTGGAGTATCTCGTCGTCAATATTCTGATGAGTAACTAAGGAGTATTCCTGTTCCATTGCTTCTCTAGCCTGCTTCTTTCTCTCAGCCAACTCTTGTTTGGTCTCACCAGCAAAGAATGATGCCCGAATATCACTTGCACGAAGCAAGTCGACATCGTCTTCTGTCACCTCCTTGGGCTCATAGTGTAGTTTCTTCTTCTGTCCGTTTGACGCGTCCTTGAACTGCTGTAATTCTTGGGTGGGCATTTTCGAGGTGTACTTCGAGGTCACAAGACTGTCTTCTGATGGGCCTGCCATGTAAAAGACGCTATCATTGTTGACCTGGGGTATAGGATCTTGGGTTGGTGGTACCGTATCCTTGGGTTTGGGAGATTCTTGTCCAAAAATCTCCGCACTATCAGACTTGACTTCATTAGGGCTCGTGAAGGCCTTGACCGGGATATCAGTAATATGACTGTCATCTTTGGTCTCGTCTCGCGTCACTTCTGTAGCTGGTTGCTCTACCGGCTTCATTCGGCCGCTAATAGGATCATAACGAAGACTATTGGAGTCAGAAAGTTTGTATGGTTTTACCGTAATGGCATCATCGTCTGCCTTTATCGTTGATGTTTTCGAAGAGACATCGTCGGTTTTGCTCTTTACTGAATGCTCTTGTGCCGAGGACGTATTCAATTTCTGCTCTGAAGGCGGCTCGGGATCCAGGAACGACCGACAAAAGGAGGACCAGCCCTTTCCCATTTTCAGATACTCATTACTTCTCCCAAAGAGAAAATTATACGGGTCCTTCTCGATCCTCTTGACAAGTTCACTCATATCGCCATCCCAATAATGCCGATGTCTTTTTGAGTCGCGCGAAATATCATCTCGTTCACGATGAGATTGCTTCAATGAATCATCCCAGTCTTTCCAAAACTGGTGTTTGCCCGACCTGCGGTTTGCCATTCGTTTGATGAGCACATATTGTCCGCGATAATCTTTTGCCAAGTCATGTAGAACCCCTTGCCGATTTGATCGGTTGTGGTAGTTATGATACCAGGCGTACTTCCAGCCTCGACCCCAGAAGGTCCGTACTTGGATAGAATTGACGGATCTAGCATGACTAGAGGCCACAGCACAGCACTCAACAAGCCTGACGGAATACCGGCTCCGGATCAGGCTTGGGTTGGTGATTGAAATCGACGTCAGGGTTCGCGTGCTCATTGCTATTGTCTCGAGATGTGACGACGGAATCTGAACGGTCCGGGATTGTAAAACACTGAAATGGGATGACTGCTCGTCACGTATACCGCGTATTGATAAATGTCGATGTCGATGCTCACACAAAGCTGATGAAACAAGTTCAACTCGATGGCATTGATAAGAGCGAGCTGCGATGGATCGCAACAGCCCTAAAAGGGGTCAAAATGATAATAAACAGAGACAACCAAATCGTATATAAATCACAGGAGTCTGGTAAAGATGTTTAGACGACAAATATCAATGAAAAATGATGCGTTCGCAGCTTCAGCACGAAGGAAGGAATCACGAGGCCTGCCTGGATGCCTGGAGCGGATCAATCGAGGGTGGGGTACCCCCGATAGCTTTATCGGCTTGTTGTCTCCACTGATAACACGATAAGGTTTCTCCGTATCTTCAACTGAACAGTCTGCGAATAGTGATGAAGAAAGACAACCACTTGAATTGAACATAACAGCAGCCACTGCTGGGACACTAAGGTATTACGAGATTGTCCTTAATTAAGTTGTGTTCAACCGTTCTAGATGTCGCCAACACTTGTTTAAATGAGCTTGGAACTTGAATCCTGCTTCAGACCATATATATTCAGAAGGCTAACGATGATATTCTCTGCTCAAGCCCACTTTCACTACTCTCCTCAGTGAGGAACAAATTCCTCCAAAATCGGACACCCTCAATGCCTTCTTCGCGGCATAAAGCTCCCTTATCCTCAGCCATCTCAAGTTCTTCTACTGCTACACCCACACTCCAACCAAAGTGCTGGGCAGTTTCTTGCGCTGTGACTCCCCGGCCATATCGCTCCCAATTCCACGATACACCGTCAGATGGGACTTGATCTCGGAGTTCTTGAAGCCACTTATCAAATTGCTGAATGACTTTCTCGTCGCTCCACTCATTCGATTGGACTACAAGAAGTCCACTTTTGAAGCGGCGAAGACGAACGGGAAGCTTGAGCTTCTCCCATAAGCGTGCTGCCTGTTCGAAATCTGATGGACTAACAAGTTCGACCCCGTTCCTAGTCCGGTTGAATATAGCCCAAAGGTCGACGAGACTCACAATGCCGCCTTCTTTGCGCAAAACCCCATTCCGATCATCGGTCAAGTACTCTGCCAGATTACGAGCCAATTCGGACAAATACAAACTTTCTGCACCGGAACCGAGCATATCCTTTGTTGTCACCATCCCTAGGGCCGCTGCTGATTGAGAAAGAACAGCACTTGCTTCAGATGACCCTTCATTGGCGGCTATTCCAGACTCCGAGGCCAATGTTTCTGCCAAAGATACAATCTGCTTTGCAGAAGCCATCAATGCCTCCAAATCTTCGAAGGCATTGCCAATCACCAATTCAGTATTTTTGCGAGCCTCGAAGCCACGCAATTCCAAGCCTGCAATACCGACTGCGGATGGTTTCGGCGTCGAATCGTTGGACCGTCCTGTAATAGGCGAAGTGCTTGATTCTGGGTTTGGAGAGATTGATGGTTGGGGTATTTGAGGAGCATTCTGGAGCAACCATTTTCGTTGAACTAAGCAGCCCTTTAGCCTCTCGTAGAAGATCTTCTCTCCGCCGTTCCGGAACGATAGTTTTATATAGTCGGTGATCTCAGTATTCGTAATGCTCGACTGATTAAACATGGGTGCGGGAGATTCCTCACGTCGTGGACCTGCAGCAAGCTTGTCTTTGGAGCTCAGCGACACGAGAGAAGCCCCGCAAATCTCGCACTCTAGCAAAGACGGATGATTGATAAATGTACATCTCGGGCATGATAGTGAGCTGCCATTAGTGCTTGATTGCAAGTCTGCGGTTGGAGCTGTGGTCTGTTCTTGTTGGGACAGATTATTCGTTGAACTCGAGTCCGCAATACTAGTAGAGCTTCTATTTGTAGCAGCTGCAATTGTGGCCTTTAGCACGATTGTAAGCGGCGGTTTGATGCCGCACGCGAGACAAGGCGGGAGTGGTGTGGAAGCAGTAGCCATCGCCGGATCGAAGTTGGAAGGGACAGGATTTGAAAATGAACAGATGGGACAGACCCATGTCGCATTCACGTTCTGGTGTGTTGGCGGTACACTCGTTGAGGTGCCTTGTATAGCGGACGAAGAGATGCCATCTTGACCTATTATTCGTTTTTGCGGTTTGGGATAAACGGTGATCTTGGCAGAGGACTTGAGGAAGCCAGCCTAGACTGTGTAAGCATCCAATATCAAACAAAACCGAATGCAATCTATACCTGGTATTCTGCACGGTCGACATCCTTCAAATCGATAGCAACGGAGTGTTGTCGGGGATTCTCGGTCGCGACGTAACAGATACGATGAGAGGTCAAATACGCATGTCCATTTTGATAGTTGGGAATCTTGTATTTCCTATAAACGCAAGAGAAACATTAGCATCAACCTGCACACGACTGGTGCAATCAAGAGCACATCATGGCCTACCCCTCATACAAGCCCACTGCGTCTTGGACAAACAGTAGCGTCTCATCTGAAAGCAAAGACGGACGAAGGGCTGTCGTCAAATCCAAAGGCTTGAAGAACATCGAGCCTGCACGTATAGAAGGAGTCAACAACGAACACCATGCTGGGCCACCAAGAAGCTGCTTGATGAATAGGCAGGACCGATAAGCCTCCACTTTCTCTAGCAATCAGACACGGCAAGTGGCGTACGCCAAGAGTGTTGATGCCTTGATGCCTTGATGCTTCCCGTGACCAAGTGAGGTGGAACAAATTTGGCACGCTAAGCGAATCCTGGATCTTCTGACCTGCCTCCAAGTAATTCCTTCTTCCTACCTTACTCAACATACACACACACATACACATCACCATCGTCCACAAACCCTTTCCCTACTTTCTCTCATATTTACTACTCACTTCTTTCTGTACATTTCATCGGTGACCGCTTCTTGAAGACTACACGCACGACTTCGGTTTATCATCGTAGAATTCAATCAGTTCACTCTCAGATTTCCTTTGTTCATATCTCCATATCTTCACATTTAGATTTGCTAAAGCAACATGAGCTCAACTGTCCCGCCGTGGCGGGCCTCGGCTTCAACAACTACTACGATGAAATACGCGCCAACAGGTAAGCCGCCATCTCACTTTGCTGTTCGTTTCGGTAGAGCTTCGAGATTGCTAACGCAGTGACTCTTTAGCATACACCCCTGTCCAAGCCAGACGTAGTCTTGCTTCTCATACAGCGCAAAACAACGCCACAACATCTTCACAACAAAACCTCAATACTACCACACAAACAGCGTCGGAAGAGCGGAAGCGTGTGGAATGGCCTTTACCCGTGCGACAGTACGTCCAACGCAGTTTCGATCCCGAAAATCAGATTGCCAGTGTTCCTCGACCGGAGCTAGAAAAGAAATTGAAGCAAGTCATCACGGAAGCGGCGAAAAGTGAGAGCCTCGATACTGTGGATTGGGACTCTTTGCCCCTACCGCAGGTTATGATCCAAAATGAGCGCAACTCGGTGCTGACGAACTCACTGGTATCATCACCATGGAGTGCCAGCGCCAACGTTGCAGCGATGAAGACTGGCCTTGCACAAGATGAGCGAAGCAAGAAAAGAAAGTCAAACGAGTTTCAGCAGGCGGACGGGGCCGAGTCTCCGCCGTGGAGGAAAGCTAACAACCGAACCCAGTTGGAAGATCGAGTCTCTTATACCCCCACTGACAAGCGACAACGCGTAGATTACACCAGCAAATCCTCAAGTAAGTCCAAAGCTAGCCTGGAATTGCGCAAACGGCGTTTCGGGGACCCTCAAAGCTACCAAGATTCCTCCCGATCGGAGTCTCCGGCAGCCACTGCGATCCAAGGACCTATCGTTGGACGGTGCCAGGAACTAGAAAAGAAATACTTCCGGCTGACATCGGCACCGAATCCGGACGTGGTACGACCTTTGCCTATTCTTGAGAAAACCTTGGACTTTTTGAAAAAGAAATGGCGCAAGGAGAACAACTATGGATACATTTGCGATCAGTTCAAATCCCTGCGACAAGACTTGACGGTACAGCATATTCGGAACGAGTTTACAGTGAATGTTTATGAGATACATGCGCGGATTGCCCTGGAAAAAGGAGACCTTGGTGAGTATAATCAGTGTCAAACCCAGTTGCGGGCATTATACGCACAAAAATTGGGCGGTCATCCTATGGAATTCATGGCGTATCGTATACTTTATTTTATCTATACGCGCAACCAGACGGCTATCAACGACGCGCTGGCAGATCTAACCCCAACAGATAAATCGGACCTGGCTGTAAAGCACGCGTTGGATGTGAGGTCCGCCTTGGCCCTCGGTAACTACCATCGTTTCTTTCAGCTTTACCTTGACACGCCCAACATGGGTGCATACCTTATGGACATGTTTGTCGACCGCGAACGCCTGGCTGCGTTGGCCTGCATTTGTAAAACGTGAGTCTGACTTTTTTCTGCGCTGAGTGAAAGTGACTGTTGCTAAACTCTTCACAGATACAAACCTGACGTAAAGATTCGATTCATCACCGAAGAACTTGGCTTTGAGTCTGATGAGCAGAGTGCCCGCTTTGTTCTTGAGTATGCTTCTGGAGAGCTGCTGCAAGAAAGAGATGGGCATGTGCGACTCTTGACCGGCAAAGCAGGTCGAGTGTTTGAAGACGCCAAATCCCAAGCGTACAGAGTTGTCGACATCAAGGGACAGATATGATTGCCTTCGCTTTTCCTTGTTTCTTTCGGTTTTCAATACCCCTTTACGCATTTCTCTCTATCGTCCGTCAGGCATTTAATCATTTCGTTCAACCGTAGATCGCAGCGGTTTTTATTCAATTCTGGAAGCAGATAGGGTTGGGTTTCAGGATAAGCATATGATTTTCAACATGGGTTGGCGACAAATGGAAAGGTTGTCTTGGTGGGTTTACTATTTTGATTGAGCAGTTTATAGGGTCCGTCAAGCTATGCATATGTTTCTGGAAATATTCTCCTTTCGTACATAAGAGTTATACAAGCGCGAATGGCAGTAGAGTCACGTGACGAGCCTTTCATGTATGCTTGGGTCGACCTGTGACCTCCAGGCATGGTCAACAAGCAAATCCTGCAGTATTAACCCAGTTAAGCAGAACCTTCCTCTGATTCGATCATCAGCACTTGTCTAGAGCGCATCAGCCGGAAACCCGAGAAGAAATCTTAATCTTAAGAGCTCAACTGATGATTGCCATGCAGTTCTTGCCAAGACGCATGATTGAGCGTGTATTTGAGTGGCTGAAGACAGTGCAGAGCAGTGGAATGTACCTGCAGTCCATCCCAAGACAGCCCAATTGAAGTTATTCTTCAGGTATCATGCAGACGGTGTATTCGGCCTTGTGTACGGAGTACGCTGGAAAAGTGTTCTAGTGTATTGTGTGATGTGGACTAAGAATGCTGCCCAACCGGCGGGAAGACGAGCGCGTTCTGATTGGTCCCAGGCTGCTTTAGCATGGCGTCCCAGTGGACCAACGACGTAACAGGGCTGTCCCGCGTCAGTCTTTACTACGAGAATGTCCATACTTGAGCGACTTTTCTGTTTTGACTACGGAGTACGTAAATAATTAATGAAAAGACAGGCTATGTTGTCTGTCTAAATATGTCTACATACTGAATGAACCTTTCTGTGATGTATCACCGTACAGTGTGGCGTAAGTCTGGCAAGGCGTGGGTTCAGTTGGGTGGCCATCCCGCGTTCCATGAAAAACATGGATACATAATAATAGCCCTCTTTTTATGCCTTTCCGAGGTATTCTAGCAGCACGGAGTAATGCCACCGCGTATCAGACGAGTCACATGATCGTCTAGAAAGCGCGCAGTATTCTGCATACGATCTTCGATGCGGACCTGTAGTAAGCAGCGACTGACTGTCCTCTGCAGGCATCTGTTCGTGGCCCTGAAACGCAAATCTCCACAAGCCCGCGCGATCCTGGTGGATAGGTGGATATACCCAAAAAAATCCCCACGAGGCAGCCGTCTTTGCGCCTTTGTCATTTGCTGTCGGCAGATTTTAGTTTGGGTCCTGCTTCAAAGGGCCAAAGTGCTCGAAGTCCAGACAATCCAGCTGGTCCTGGTTCCTTGGGACTGTCTCTGGCGTCCAGTGTAATGTTTCTGTGTAAAAAGCTTTGTTGCCGCCTAAAATTAAAGTCTATCCAGTGAGTGCAATCCTTCCCCAGGGGACAGTCTGGTAGGCCCGGAGAGTGCACCGAATCACCATTCACTTGGGCGTCGTGACCGGGCGGCGGGCGGCTTCCTTCTGTTGTAGTGCGTGCCTTCCGTACAGTAGCACTATCACACACACAACCTCTCTCTTTCCTCTGCTTCCTCTCTTCTCTGTCAATATCTCTGTGGTACTGCTCTTGGACGAGATAGCTCTCTTTTTCTATCAATTTTACTCTTTCATTCCTTTCATTCCAACGCTCGACTCGACTCGATTTACGCCATACCAACTCTCAGTCTCCCACTTTGCGGCTTTCTTTTCGTCCAGTATCTATCTTATCGAGTAACTCTAGTTCAACGCCAATCGATCGCAATTTCTCGACTCGTCTCGACACCGTACATAATTCTGTACATTAATCCCTGCATATTCGACAGTCAAAATATACAGTTTTAGACCAGATTCGTGTTCCCGACCTCTCCTTCTCGAAAAAGGAAGCGCGTGCAACGATGAAGGTACGCTGGTTGCTCTTTCCTCGCCTGTTTTTGCCCTTTCTTCGTTCCAATCCACCTTACCCTCTCCCTTCTTCTGCAAAAACTACAACAATTTCTTTTACTGCCTAGGTATTGGAGTCCTGTCGTTATTTTCCAGTTGAAGTCGTTTCCTATCATCAACCATGTTATCCTTCCTGCTTAACTTTGCCTAACCAACACTAAATTTCTAAACACTGTCTCAAACACCGACACATCCCCGCTCACTTGTCATCCCTTCCTCATCTCTTTTGACAGAATTAATAGCACCCTCAAGCTAACCACATTCATTTTGCTTACTATCTAGGCCATCAGACGGTCTCTGAAAGGAGACAAAGAGCCCAGGTCACATCACGTCTCAATCACTCCCAAATCTGCGCTGGCTATCCTGCCACCTAAAAAGGTAAGACTTGCGTGCCGCTGCCGCCCCGCCACATTTGGCTGTGAATGTTTATTTTCTGCCTTCTTTTTTGATCCATCACTTTCTTCTGTTATTTTTGCGCCAGTCATTGCTATTTCTGTTTCATCTCATCTTATATTCCCCACTCCGGAACATTCTTATCTCGATGACTCGTGTCACATAGTCACCCACCACAAAACAAATTAACTCACATTCTGTCCTTATCTAGGTCATCAAAGCGCTTTACGACCACCAACCCGCCCCCGGCAACATCGAAGAATTGGCCTTTAGTAAAGGTGACTTCTTTCATGTCATAAGTCGCGAAGACGATCCGGACTGGTACGAAGCCGCCAACCCCTTGGTCCCCCACGCTCGCGGCCTGGTTCCAGTGTCGTTCTTCGAAGTCGTGCACAAAAACGAAAAAGATCGCCAGAGCGGCGGCAGCAAGGAGTCACCCAAGCAGGAGCTCCACGATTCTGGATACTCAGACCGTCCTATTCATCACGAACGCCAGGAATCATCGACAAACACAACCAAGCAAGCAGCGTTCAGAATGTCGGTCAATGGAAAGGGAAGTGGCGCCATGGTATACGGGGTAGTGGTATATGATTTCAAGGCAGAGCGTCCCGATGAGTTGGAAGCCAAGGCCGGCGAGGCTATCATCGTGATCGCACAATCGAACCCCGAATGGTTTGTCGCAAAGCCGATCGGTCGCTTGGGCGGCCCCGGTCTTATACCTGTATCGTTTATTGAAATAAGGGACATGGCGACTGGCCAGGCCGTACCGGATGCGCATGAGGCTGTCAAGAGGGCAGGCGTGCCTCGCGTCGAGGAGTGGAAGAAGATGACAGCCGAATACAAGAACAGCAGTATTACGCTCGGTAAGTTGGATGGAATGGCCGCATCAGGCATGCAAGCCGTCTCGAATGATATGGAAAGGATGTCGATCAATGGAAATGGAGCTTCTTATCCGCCGTCTCAGGGTGCCAATGGACAGGGCTACCATTCGAGGTCGGAGAGCCGAGCAGGCGCATACTCTCAAGGATATGCACAACAAGCCAAACCAGCGCAGCCGGCTGCCAGCAACCGACTTCTGGCACCCGTCTCTGCTTCTATCCCCCGGTACTGTTTTGATCACGACAAATACTGGTACATTATTGAGGCGAAGATGGAGGACGGCACTCATTGGGAGCTGTCACGTTTTTATCATGATTTTTACGATTTTCAAATCGCTCTTTTGACCCAATTCGAGGAGGAAGCTGGACACAACGGAAAAGCGCGAACACTGCCATTCATGCCTGGTCCTGTGACCCATGTCACCGATGCGATTTCTAACGGACGGCGACAGAACTTGGATGATTATATCAAGAAGCTCCTGGCGATGCCACCGCACATCTCTCGTTGCCCACTTGTTTGCAAATTATTCGCGCCTCGTCCTGGCGATTTTGAGATCGACCCTAACGCTGTTGAGGATACCTATCGATTCTCTGGAGAATCTCAGCAATCGTCTGGCCACGATATTTCCCCGACTGACTCTCGGCAGTCGTCTCAGGCACGCATTAGTGCTTCTGCCTATGCAACACCAAACGGCGTGCCCACTAATCGCGCGCCTCATCAACGCCAGCAACCATCTTTGTCTCAGCAGAACAGCTTCGCATCGCAATCACGTACCGATCTACAGATTCCTCCAATGAACCGACAGACCAGCTCCCTGACGCAAGCATCCAACAACTCTGCCAACAACGCCATGAAAGTCAAAGTCTTCTTCCAGGATGATATCATCGCTATCCGCGTACCGAGCGATGTCAACTTCCATCAGCTACAAGATAAATTGCGTGACCGATTGAAGGTGAACCATGACATGGTGGTCCAGTACAAGGACGAGTCGTCCAACGACTTTGTCGATATGCTCAGCGATCATGATCTAGACTTGGCCTTACAGCGAAACTCGAAGTTGACGCTTCGCGTTTCAGTTGCATAGTCTGTTACACGTTCTTTTTTGCTTATTTCTCGCCTCTGATGGATCTCGTTTGTTCTGCATATTGTTCCAGGTGTTACGGCGCATTTTCTTTTTGCTTGTTTCCGATGAGGTTATGATACGCCCGCCATGTTTTTCCCGAGACTGATTGACTTTACGCCTTTCCCTTCTCATATGATGTTATGTTTCTTCCACTTTCCTCAAATTCATACCCCGGAGTAAGTCCGATTTTTTCCTTGCTCTACTTCTTTCCTCTAGTTCGCTGCTATTATAGCTTGTAGCCTTCTAACACTTGTCTTTGTTGCGAGTGCATACGCTTTCTTTCATATGGTGATGAGATATGTGCCATTGTACAGCAGTAGTTATCGTTTGTCTCGCTTTGAGCCTATTTCTCCTTCCTTGCTGGTTGATGGCTGTTTACTGTGCTCTATCTTTTCTGTAAATGGGAGTGATGGATTGTTCGATATCAGAAAGTTTAAGTCCATAATGCATGAACAATAAAAGTTAAGCTGACTCAAGTGCTCTCTGCTTGTACATATTACTTGTAGAATTCATATCAAGTACTATATCCAAGCCAACCGTTTTAGTCTATCCACCTGGCGCCACAAACGTGTATATTCATGCGCTCATATACATATGTAGGCCGCTATCTTCAGGGACCTGAAAGAAGCTCAGATAGATTCTACATGATCACCACCAGCAGCTCCCACAAATTCCTTGGGCCGTTCGAAGGCAACGCTGATTTCTTCCTGCTGCAACTGGCTCGAGTTGCGACTTTGGTAAATCGAGAAGCACCTTGGGGCCTGAGAAGAGGAGATCGAGTAATCAACGGCACATATTCGGCTGCTAGTAACGAGGGACCCAGTGAGACACGAAATTGTTTTGTCTAAAAGCTAAAGAATGACCAACCCGAGAGAAGATCATTTTTGCGCGATTCTAGCCAATGGAACTGCTCAAGCCCCTTTCTCTGTATCAGCCCCGCCAACGGATGCTGAATTTCAATGGCTGCCTGTTGCCCAATCAATCTACGAAGACAGGAAGAGTTGCTAGCGGTAATTCTCTCATCTATCCAACACATCTGGGTCAAACGTCCGATCAAAACTCTTGACTAACTCAGCCACAAGACGTTTTTATCGGCATGGCTGAGAATGAAATGTTCAAGCAGGGCCGGGCTCCACTTCTAGACCATCTTCCGACCGAGATCTTGATTATGATCATGAAGGACTGCTCAAATATCTCATCTCTGTGGAGTCTCATCAATGCATCGTCACGTCTCAACTTGATATTCATGACTGTGGCCCGAGAAGTCGTTGAGTATGTCATGACAAAAACATTACCTGTCCGTATCAGAAACCACATGAGGATAGCATTGTTGACACGCACGTCCCCGAAGTCTCTGCTCGATATTGATAATGTGCTGAAGTACATGTCTGAAGAATTCAATCTGGAGTCTCTGCCAGAGAAAATCTCGCCGCAGGTATTACTCGATTTCCTGGAAACAGCACATACCCTTCACGGCGTAGCACATGCTTGCTTGGACCATTTCCTTCAGAGGATAAAAACAATGAAGCCACAGTGCTTGGCTGACACTGAGGTTGACAAGATCTACAAAAATTGGAGGTTACCCAGGCATAAATTTGATGGGTTACAGGGCCAACCCTACCAACCAAAGTATTCGGGGCCTCCATCATACTTGGAAGAACAAACGGCTATCCGGTTCCTTTGGCGTTTACAGATATTCCTTGACCTAAAAGCCGCGTGCAGCATAGGTGCTTTGGCCCATTGGCCGGAGGAAGATCAGAGTAGTCTTCAAACGATGGCCATGCTTGACTTCCTAGAACTTTTTCGTGTTCCTGGTAGTAGGAGAAGATTCTCATACGAGCAAGAACAACTCTTCACTGTGGTCGACTTTGTGAACGAAACTATCGGGGAACAACCAAATGAAGCCCAGGACGAACTAGCTCGCTTCTTGCATCGACCCCCTGCAGCCGTATACAACAGAGGATATCATTCATCTTGCCTACCCAAGCCCGGTCCAACTCTGGAAAGGATATCCGGTCGTGACGTTCTTATTGACATTGACTCTGACATTGGACGGGCCCAGATGGGTTGGAGGTTTCACACGATAATGACTTCAGACGTGACCAAGTCTCCTCTACTTCATTTCTCCTTTAAACCATATCGCAAATTTGGATTTGCTTTCTGGCAAGACGAGCGAATGTTGGATTTGGGATTTTTGGGGCCCAGAAGCGAGCGCTGGGGAATGAGGAATTCTTATAGCCTCTACTTCACATGGAGGAGTATCCTCACGGCGGATGAAATTGCTGAGGAACTTCGGAGGACCTGAAATCTCGGGCCTGTCGATGGTTGCCTCAGGGCTCAGGCACTCATTCTTCAGCTGAAAATTGGCTGAGAGCTATTCCTTTTACGATCTAGTGCAGCACTCTGTCGATCACCTCAACATTCAACAGTCAGCCATCCTCTCAACATTTCTTCTCTCTATTTTACAACTACACTTTTCAAATCATATCCAAAAGACTATGGAGGCACCTGTAACTAAGAGAAATCCGAAGCTCAGAACGGCATGCGATAGATGCTACCAGCTCAAAGAACGATGCGAGCGCACGACGACCTCCGTCCACTGTGCAAGGTGCGAGAGGCTAGGTCTAGATTGTGCAACAGTTCGGCCGGTGCGGCCTGTCGGTAGAAGAGTTCAACGCGATATCAACGTGTCTGGACTTGCATCGGACAAGCGCAGAAAGCTGGAGCATCGCCAACCTGTCATTGAAGGCATCGAAGCATGCTCAGACAAACCCGAAGAAAAGGAACTGTTGCAGTTTCTCCTAGGCCAGGCTGACAGCATGGATAACTACGTAGTGTGTCCGAGCTTCCAAGCCGAGCAGCAACATTCGCTCGCCGTACAGCTGCCAGCTGCATTGCCACTTCTTAAAGATGCATATATTGCATGTGCTATTACGATGAAGCAGCTTCAGTCTGGCAACGTAACGGATGCAGATGCCAATACCAGTATCCAATATATATCAAAAGCCATGAGCACATTACGGTCTCTGTCTACCTCGCGTTCCAAAGATGCGGCTCTATGCCAAACCTTAGGAAGTATACTGGCTTTCTCGATCTACACGGCCATTGGAGTAGGAGTCCCGGAAATTTGCTCTTTCTGTCTCGACACAACCAGTTCGTCAGTGGAAGCAGAAACGGCAGTAGTTAGCACACACAAAGTTTCGTGGGAGAACTTTTTGGTCCTCCAGGAGACCATGAACTGCTTGGTTTATCGACAGAAGCCGACATTAAGAATTCAAACCCCGGCTCCTGGTGTTGTTGATCGCCACCTTGGGCTCTCCTTACCTCTCATGCCTTATTATCACGATCTTTGTGTGATCAGCAATTCACTTGCACATTCAACTGACCTGAGCGCTTTGGCTCTTCTTCAAAAGCAGCTAGATGACATCCAATCTGTTGTCGAATCATGGCAGCCATCTAATTTGGACCAACTTGTTGGCCAGTTTGATTCGGCGGAGATTGTTCACCTTCTTGCGCAAGCCAAGGTGTACCGTCTCGGAGCGCTCTTGGTGGGCCACCGATTGCGATATCGACTTGGTGAAGAGGATTCTCAGGCCGCAATATGGTCCAAGGAAATTATCATGGAACTTGAAATCGCCTATCACGTCACCAAGCGATCTATCCGTTTCGTGACACTACCATTCATTGTTGCAGCAGTTGAAGTTCGAGATAAGGCTTCACGTTCCAAGACGCTCAAGCTTGTGGATGACTGCGTAGATCAATATGCCCCGACCTTGAAAAAGGCAACGAAGAAATTCCTATGCAATGTCTGGCGCGAAAGAGATGCGAATTTTACGGGTTACTGGTTTGATCTAGTTCATAAACCATGTCCTGTGCTAGATTCTTTTGGCAGAGTTCAATTCGGCAGCTAATGAAGGCTCTCGAGCATCTAAACCTTCTTGAGAATCGAGTCTATTATAGCTGTCGCCTTCAACAAGGCTTCATCTTTGTGCTTATATCCCACCACCATAATACCAAGCGGTGCGTCCTTGTACTGTTCCGGGCCGGTATCTGTGAAAGCATGTGTGAGCTTGAGTCACAAAAGTCAACTGAAAGGAAGGGACACGTACACAGGCTGTAGAGCTTCTCATCCTCTGGGCCAAATTTGGCGTTGCTCAAATCGTCAGCAGAGTCGGTGTCCCGCACATGATCTGTAGGAACCACAATTGCTGGATAATCAAGATAGTTCCATAGGCAAGTATATGCCGCTTTGGTCCAGTGGTCCAGTGGGACTGCCGTATGCGCTGCTGGAGGCATCAGAATCACGTCTATCTCGTTGTCACGGAACAACTTGAGATAGTTCTTTGCGGCCTCGGCTCGGCGGACATTCAGATCGAAAAAACCTTTAAGGTCCGTTCCTGGAACCGATAGAAGACCCACGTTTTGGAGTGAGGGGATAACTGGTTCCCCTGTCCGCGCGAACTGTGCATGATAATACTTTTCTTTTGGTCAGTTACAGCTAGCATGTCAAGAAGAGTTTTGGGGCGCTCACATCACTTCCTAATAACGCAAAATAGCTTATGATGTCTTGGTAATGCGATCCGACGTTGGGGAGGGTGACTGGGATCATTTCAATGTTGTCATTACCTCGGAGAAGATCGACCGCCTGGTTAAAGGCACGTCTAACCGGTGGAGTTGGCGTGAAAACACCCTCATTGTGAGCAACACCAATCCGCAGCTTGCGAACGGGTTGAAGATCTGTCCATGGAACCGAAATTGAGGTGCTGTCGTACTTCCAGGTATCCGCTTGCAATATTGTTTTTAGAAGCAGAGAGCAATCCCGAAGTGATGTCGCCATAGGCCCAGCGGTAGAACGGATACCATCCGTCCCAGGTGTCGTGACGTCTCGTACGCCGCCATGAGGAATCAGACCTACGCTAGGCCTGAATCCATAGATCCCGTTGCAAACTGCTGGGACACGAATACTACCTCCAATATCCGTCCCGACTCCCAGGATGCTACCCCGAAGCGCAATGAGTGCGCCTTCGCCTCCAGTGCTTCCACCCGCTGTGAGCGACTTGTTGCGAGGATTCAAGGTTCTTCCGAAGATGTTGTTGTCACTATCTCCGGTCATGATTGTTTGCGGCAGATTGGTCTTGCAGTAAAGAACAGCCCCCAAGTCGATTAGCATAGCGGCCAGCGCACTGTTCTCTTTGGCCGGTTCATCGACATAACAACCCAATCCAGTTGATGTATCGTACCCAGCAACTTGGAAGCTATCCTTGAGTGAAATTGGTAGTCCGAAAAGTGGCGGAAGGGCGTCGAGTGACTTTTGGCTGTATTCCATGTCAAGTTTCTTAGCTCGCTCAATGGCATCGTCGAAAAAGATCTCCGTAAGGCAGTTCGTCTGGAATGATTTAGGGTTAGCAAACTTTCTTTAACGAACGGTTAAGAGGACTGACTAGCTGATGGGCAATGGCAGCCCTTTTGCAAAAAGCTACAGTCACTTGCTCAACCGACCATACTCGAGCTTTGAGCTTTTCGAGAACTGCGGTTGCGTCGTAGCCGGAGGTGATTTTGGCTTCTGTTTCGTCCAAAAGCCCGCAGGAAAGTGGTACATCCATCACATTGGGAGAATCTTGAAATTTCTCTGCAGAAATTCGCCAGCTTTGAGGAATCTTGTCCTGCTGCTGAGCCTTCTTTGCTGCTGCAAGGACCTTGTAATTCTTCATATGTGTTGCCATCTTTGTTTTGCACGAGCCAGATCAATGGAAATTAGTATGAGAAATTTTCCTTATGGATGGCTGATATCGGTACGAAGAGTGTTTGTGCACCTGGGTATTTCACGCTATTTATCAACAACCAAAAGCAACATCGAAAGGATCAAAGCTATCAAGGGACACCTATACGTGGTCCTCAGTGGATGTCTTGCAAGTCTCCGGCCCCGGTTCCGGTTCCCAATGCAATTTAATATCGAGTCCTAGAGTCCTATTATAGTTACTTTACGTTTATTATTAAGAACGTTTTCTGTTCGAACGGCATTAAATTCCTGTATTTTAGCCTTTAGGGCTATGATGGGGCTCAGTCTGACAAGTTATAACGTCCGGCCAACCTTCCGGCTAGGATCATCAAGTAATCATGAATCTTCCGGATTTAAAATCGAAATAAATACTAGAGACAGATGCTAGTGAGCTCTAAGCCTTAATCAATATCTATAATAGGATATCTCCTTGTTACTATCTAGTATGATTTTCTAATTCGGCACTGATGAGTTCCTATACGCCTACAACTGTAACAAGCTCAGAGTCTTCTCTTTTCCTTCCTTTCCGTATGCTTAGTTTTACGTCGACAGGCTACCTGTAGCAATAGGATTGAGCAAGTGTCACAGATGGCATTGTTTTTTACGTTGTTATGCAGTGTAAATAAATATTTATGGTCGACGGATCTTGAAAGTTGTTGTCTTGCTAGTATTAAAAGTTTCCGATATGAAAAGCCATTGGTTCATCAGATGAAATCTAGCCTTATTAGACAAGGTACGGTCTACTAACCAGATATATCTCAGTCATTCACCACTTCAGAAAATCAAGCATAGAGGAAAATCCATCGATTAACGTCCTCAACGACGGGTCTTGCCAAGTACAGCCTTCGTGCCATTCTCAGCAATCTCATTATCATGGGTTCCCTCGTGTCCTTTCACCGACCTCCATTCGAACAAGAGTGCGGGTATAATACTAACGCAGGCAACGCTCATACCGACATAGAACGTATGGTCGATGGACTCGTTATATGCCCCAAGGACCTGCGGCAGCAGTTCTGGCGGCACGACGCTGCGCAATTCCGTAGCGCCAATGCCCACTAATTGGGCTGTTGTGTCAGCTGGAATGACCTTTTGCAGATTGCTTTCCTGCTGCAGCAGAAACACTGTTTCGGCAACACAGATAAAGATGGATCCGCCCAGCTGCTGGCCAAAGAACATGAGTGATGCACCAATGGGCACATCTTCAGCCTTCAAGACGACTTGCGCGGCCAGGCCGGATTGCTGCATGCCGAATCCCATGCCCAAACCCGCTATAACTTGGTATCCAATCCATTCGGTGCTGCCGCTATCGACACGGAGCGTCGTTAGGAGGCCCGTTCCAATAGACATCAAGATGGAGCAAACAATCACACAAGGCGAGTAGTAACCGACCTTGGAAACGAATATACCGGCAAGAATACTGCTTACAATCAAAGCAAGTATGAATGCCAGGTTGCGGATTCCGCTTTGCAGTGCATCAACTCCGTCAATAGCCTGAAACCAGATAGAAAGGTAGTAGCTCATGGACAACATAACCCCGCCAATACAGGCCGAAAAGCAGGACCCAGAGATAATCGTTCGCTGTTGGAAAGTACGAGGTGGAACTGTCGCATTTTCGTTGCCTCGAACTTGGGTAACCACCCAGCACATCAACAGAGCTCCGAAAAGAATGAACAGTACAATAATTCGCACGTTGTTCCATGCGTATGTAGTACCGCCCCATTGAAGTGCCAGAAGAAGAGAGATGATTGACGGAAGGAAAAGAAGATTCCCGATTAGATCCATGCGAATAAATTTCTGCTGAAAGTTAAGGGCAGCCTGTTGCGGAGGCGAGAGATGCAAAAAGAACACCACTATCAGCATCGAGACCGCGCCGATTGGTAAGTTAATATAGAAGCACCATCGCCATGTCAAATAAGATGTGGTAAATGCACCACCAACCAATGGTCCGACTACCGAAGAAACGCCAAAAATTGCGCCCAACAGCCCCTGATACATTGGACGCTTTTCAAGTGGCGTCACGGTAATCATAATGACAATGACCCCAGAAAATACCCCTGAAGACCCAACGCCCGCGAGTGCTCTGCCAATGATGAATGCAATCGAGTTGGGAGCTGCTCCACAGAGCGCTGAGCCGACTTCAAATATGACGATTGCGGCAAGAAACACGAGCTTGTTGTTGTAAAACAGGTACAGTCCTCCAAACGGTAGTTGGGTTACGCAGCCAGCAAGAACGTAGGCGCTTCCATACCAGCCGACATCGTCAATGGATTTGAATTCGTCTGTGATCTTTGGAATGGCTGTCGAAATGATGATGCGGTCCTGAGGCGTTTAACTCCTCGATTAGTCGTCTAGAGCCATGAATGGGTGCAAATAGCCTGGACATACCAACGCAACAAGAAACATGGCAAGGTAAAGGGCAGCCATCAAAATGGCTACAATGCGCAATGGCGGATATTCCATTTCATTCTCGCTCTTTTCGTCGCTTCCAGCAGGAGCAGCGTCACTTTTATCGGCGGTGACAGACTGTGTCTTTTCATTTCGCATCTCAATATTCGGATTCACGTTGTCCTGGGCTGGGGAATCGGCCATGTCCGGCGCCGTTGAATTCATAGCTGTTCTTAAATTACTGAATTCGACAGTGGATGCAAGTAAGAAAGAGTCGAGACAAGAATGGTCTATTGTATATAGACTTCTGAAAAGAATGCTTGCCTTATTCCATGAATAGTACAGTTGTCCCTGGCCAGCTGTACTCCCAACCCGGAAGGAGACTTCTAGAGTTATGATAATACTGAAATCAGAATAGCCAGAGAAAATCAAAAGTCTTTAGTATGAATATAAAAAGGAAAATAGTATTGAGATTTACCATATCCATACCAGACCTCTAAATATTTATAATTAATGACTGGGAGGCACTATGATGTCGGCGTAGGGAGAAATCCACTAAATATCTGAATGTTGCGAATTATCCGAATGTTCACTTCAACTCTTATGAGTTAACTGGTCATAGAAAACCTTTGAAGGTATAAGGTAGCAAATAAGATTCTTTCTTTGTTTCATAAATATATCTAATATAATACGGATGGCGAGTCAGAAATGCCTCTCCTACTTATTCCGCCAACTCTCCTGGGTGGTAGTCTCTTAACAGGCGATCCCAGTATTCCCAATCAGAGATGTCCGAGCCAAGTACTAAACCCTATCCAGAGGGCATGGAATCAAAATATGAGCTGCTCGCCACAGAACTATCCAGATATACCATCGAGTCATTGTTTGCATCATCATCACCATGGCCAATTTTATTTGTACCCATGTCCTCTTGGCTTTGGACGCCTTCTTTTCCATTGGGGCATCGTCTGCCACTTGCTTCACCAAACTCGTCGGCTGTTAAACCCAGCAGCTGCTGAATTATTGGTGGAGCGGCACAGACACTGAGACCATGACGGGCCCGGTTGAGCTGGTAAACCTCCCATGACTTCAACGTCAACTTCCGGACTTGTTTGTGCAAATCCCTTGACTCATCCATCAGAAGAGACTGGCGGTATTTGTACGTTTCCGAGACCAAATCCCAAGCTCTATCGACAAGCGGGAGGCCTGGATGCTCACTTTGTAACACGATCAACATGAATACAAAAGCGTCAAGCTGGAAATATGCATTGAGGTGCCATGAGAAGTTCCTAAGTAATTCAGTCGACTGGCCCAGAACATCGTACTCTACCATTTTGACACTCCAATTCAAGATGTCGCCCGTTCTCCCAGAATCTTCTGTATCATGCTGCCGAGACGGGTGATGAGCCATCAACCTCATCTTGCAAATTGCAGAGCGCGCCCTGCCAGAGGCCATTAGATGTAAAGGTAGAGCGGGGTCACAGAATCGTAAATAAAGGCGCTCTATATGCTTCTCAAACTTGTCAATAAGCCGGTCCTTTTCCACGGTCGATACAGAAGGATTATGCAAGCTGCTTCCCTGTTCATTGAGGAATTTGCCCAGCTCATATCTTAGTAGACAAAATAACATTTCTGTCGGACCTTCATGGGGGATAGGTTGCCCTGTCATTGACGGTGACATATCGGCATCATTTAGATTGCTAGGGAGTGTAAGATCAAGACCGGGAGAAAGTATGATAGGGCCAGGTGAGTGAGCAAGCTGTGCAGCTCGGCCGTCAATGAGAAGAATCTGCCACCATAGCCTTCTACGCATTTGCATATCGAAGACTGAAATATTACTTTCATATTGATGCAATCGAAGCGTCTGAACCATCCTAACAGCGAGGCCGGTAAGAAACCACATGGTTTCAGAATTATACAGATGTCGAGTAGCTAGCTGAGAAAATAGTGATATCAAAATGTGTTAGCACTAAAGAAGCAAGCTTGGAGATTATATAACTTACAAGGTATATAGTGAATGCTTGGAGAAGCGTCATATTTGCCGCCTTCATAAACCCAGCACTGGAAAGGGCTTGATGTGCGCCTGATATATACATATGTTGCAATGCCTCTTTGCTTTGGCCAAAAAGACATTCAACATCAACCTTCGTCAAAGACATAACCGCGGCAGCATAGATGGAAATAGGAGAGCAAGAGAAGTAAAACTGGATGAACTTGGGTCTGTATTCGCCTTGATAACCTGTGGCTGAACGGAGGGAGCGTGTATTACTTTGGAGAGAGGGTTGACATTCTCGAGGAATTGCTGCCATAGAATAAAGGCATGGTTCACTAAAGGATACAATTGAGCTAGATCGACATCAGCTCCAGAAATACAGGAAGGACAAGGCCGATCGGATCTAGAGACGGACTTCCATCTGTCCTTGCTTCGGTGGCTTGTGGCGCCAGGAACTGCATGCACCGTAAGCTTCACTTCTATGCATCACAGCATGGCATGTGTACCTTGTCACTTAGGCCATGCCACAAATTCCTGTCAAATATGTCAGTTGGGACAAATAAGATGGTTCATTTAATTTCCCTTACTGTACAAAGCCTGGGGTACTCGTCTGCGCATCATTTGCTGATCCGGGCAATGAACCTGGTCTTCCTCTGTTCCGTTTACGATAAGAGTATGGAGCGCGTACGCCAGGGACACATTCAGTCCCCAATTCAAGGCATTTTGAACATGGACTTTGGCGGTCGCAGCGAGTCTTTCGTTTCTTGCACGATACACAGGAGTATTCTCGTGCTTGCCCGTCTGGTGTTGAAGTTGCGAAGACAGAACGATCGTCTCGGCGTCTCTCGGGTGGCATGGTCTTTTTCTTAGGTAAAAATGTGCGGATATGGCGAGTCAGCTAAAAAAACGAGAGTTATAGGAATAAAACATCCATAACGTTGATTCCATGCTGCCTCAGGTGAAGGATGTCAGCCGCAAGGTGTAACTACCATGCACCGAGTACGGCAGAATGTAGGTAACGCCACCAACGGCAGACCTCGGGACATTTCTGCTCAGGGCACAAACCCATTCCTTTTCATCACAAGTCTTAGCCCAACATGATAGATCTTGAAAAATATGATCAGCTTCTTGAAGAGAACCCAATAGAGGGCAATTCAGTCTTACGCCTAATTATTGAAAACAATGATGTGTCAGCTCTACATTCTTACATAAAGAATTATCCAGAACGAATCTTTCTGCCGAAGGAGATGATCGTCGATAGCCCTTTCAGCTATGCTACAGCGGATGAGAGATTAGATGTTCTTCGCGTGCTTCTCGACCTAGCTGATACTAATGGGCTACAAATTCGACCTGTCAGACCCCTTGATTATTCATTGCTGGATATTGCTTGTGGAAACGTCCAACTTAATACAGTGAAGTTTTTGTTAGACAGAAGCCCCCCATTGGGAGCAAGATATGCCTCTGATTCTCACGGTGGCCATGCACTCCTATCTGCGGCGTCCTCTTTTAGACGTGATCTTCCCTCCAAACCAGACCTGGGCCCTGATGGTCAAAAGATATGGCTCCGAGACGAAATTGCACGGAGCGAGGAAATAGTGTACATGCTCCTTGACAAGGGTGCTAGTGTACAAGACGCTGTTCGTTCATACAGTTTTTCTCATGTTGAACAAGATGAGAAATCTATGGATTTTATAGAAACTGCTCTCGGACAAGCCGCTTCGCGTGCCAGTTATCAGTTGCTATCGCGTCTGATTACCGAAGGTGCAGATGTTCACGCCCGACAGTATAACTGGAGTAACGATCCTATAACCAATGTTGGAGAAGTGACTGCATTACATATTGCTAGCGGATATTGGAATATACAGGGAATGAAGGCGCTACTGGACAACTGCGGCGAGCTAAATCCTGCAGATATGGTATCCATGCGTGACGGTGGAGGACATATTCCGCTTCACTGGGCAGCCAACAACATCTGCTACGACAATTATTATCTCCCTGATGATGAGATTGCCTCTCAGACGTGTGCTACTCTCGAGTTGCTTATACAAACTAATCCGAAAACTATCAACGCCCAAGGCGAAGATGGTGCAACTCCTCTATTCTCCACTATACAAGGTCATGCGGATTGCGGCGGAACCAAATATTTGGAGAGAATAGTCCGACTTCTATGCGAAAAAGGAGCGGATGCTAGTATACGAGATATCACTGGACAGAACATCCTACATGTCTTAGCTGCCAGAACTATAGCGGCCCAACCTGTCAATCCATCTATACTAGATCTACTAGTGGCACATGGGGCCAAGGTTAATGATGCTGATTTGGAAGGTAATACTCCTCTACACCATATGGCTAGGGGTTTGCAAATGAATTTAATGAAGCGTCTAATTCACCACGGTGCGAGAGTTAATGCTACCAATGCCAAGGGAGAAACGCCGTCCCATAGAGCAATAGCAGCCCTTACTCTAGCTCGGCAGAACATGGGCAGAACACTAGGCGCATCCACACATGCGAGGAGAGCGAAAGCGCATGGCGAGGTACTTGAAATTTTGCAAGAAGCAGGATGCAGAATGGATCAGCCGAGTATAGAAGGCAAGACACCATATCAGCTTCTTGAAGACCAGGGCATCATGGCACAAGAGAGAGGAGGAATGAAGAAAATATAATATTCTAAGCTGATGACGAGGAGGTAAATGCGATATTAATTGATCAATGTTTGTGAGAAACTATTTGAGATTTATATTTAGACATCTTGATTGACGTCTTATTTGAGCCGTGCTACTTACACTTACTCTCGTATTTGGTGTTGATGGAACATTGCCATTAGCTCTAGACAAGTCCGCCGATGTTTCGGCTTAAACACCATGGGATTCTGGTTGGCGCCTTCAATCTATCGCAGTCTTCTACCTACTGTCAATGAGCCTTATGTTTATAGGAATGTATAGTGTGTTGCTTATTCCAATCCCTTGATTTAATGCTCTTCTCATAATTCGAGATTCCTGCTCGATGTCAGGAGGCCATGCAGTTATGGTTGCGAATGACCGGGCCGATGCGAGATTAAGTTCCATGACATATCTCTAACCTTCTTTTTCGAGGGAACTAATCACTAAAAGTGAACCCTTCTCTGTAGCTCGAATTTACAGAGCTCTTGTATGTGTCTTGGCCATTGATGGACAAAATCATTTAGAGTCTAGTCACAATGATCTTTATTACAATAACCAGTCCCACCTTGGTGATCCTCTTCAGATTGCTTCTCAATGCAATAGGTTTGGGCTCTCTTGGTCCTATAGCAGGTGAGGCAATAGTCTTCCTGTTGGGCAATAAGCTGGCATTGATCTTGATAAGGATCATTCGCTGCATGGTGGCAATCCTTCTATGAGGGGCAGTCTTTTTGCGATCTTACAGCGCTTAGGGATGACGCTCTAGGATTTCTTGTGGAGTGACGTGAGATTTATTATTATTAATGGTCGTGTGCGCATCCAGATTGGCCTATATGCTGCTCATTTCACGAAAATGGTGGCTCTTTCACTTCCTTCTCATACATTGATCTAGTTTGAGTTAAACCCCGGTGGGCCCGCCAAAGCAACAGGTGTATAGAGACAAGGGTGGGAGGTTGGGCCGCGAGGGCCCGCACTTTTACCTCGTCTCGTCGTAAAGATTCTGTTCCAATACCGTAAAGACATGGTGAATACAAAATGGCAAGTTCATGTTCATCTACCGTCCCTTGAGAATTCAACTTAGCAAGTGGAAATCGGTCAGATAGAGCCTGCACTGAGATTGATACTGATGAATGGTGGCAAGCAAACAGGGCGGGAACTGGCCGTAACTGTGATAGAATAAGGACTGTAGAGAAGGTAGCTGCCTAATGAATTCAGCTAAAAGTTTCCATAGATGATTTGTCTCATGGACTTTATTGAGAGGCGCTAGAACAACCGGATCTTCGCGCCAGGTATAATCCACATGTTTCTTAAGAATGTCCTCATAGCGGTCCTCGTACTCAAATCCCAATAATTTGGGCCGACCCCATGGTTGTTTATGGTCAGGTGTCCTGTACGATCCGATCTCTTCAATTGCTTCTCCTAGGTTGCTGTTTACGATGATTAGACGGCGAACACTTCCAAAGCCATTTGAAATTTGCAGTAGCTGTGAGTAATGCTGTACATCTCGTACTGTCGTTTATCGAAAATTTCAAGTTCGATATAGGATGGTCACGATAACAGAAAAGCAATGCTTGTTGGCACATGCCAAATTAATTACGCTTTGGGGATGAACTTGGTCAAGGCATTCGCCAATGAGTCGAAGTATCTCAAGAGGGAGCCGGTCAAGCATTTTTTTTCCCAGACTTCTTATGTAAGTCTTCGCGTAGAAGGTCAATCAGCAAGGAGATCCTGGTGCAAGAAGCGCAAGTTCGTTCGCCAGACAAACGTGAGGTTCGAGCTCCATGTTCGGCTTTTTGACAACGATGAAGGTTGTTAAGCTTACTCTAGGTAGGAACGGAAAGCCAAGTGCGAAGCTAGGGGGAGGTGATACTGACGAATATTCGCAGGGCAACCCTGAAGATGTCAACAAAGCCCTGATATCACGTGATAGCATATGGCCCTAGACCCCAAATAGAATAGTCTATAATTTTTCCCCTCGTATCGGAAAGTCGGATCAAAAACAAAGAAGCTTTCTTCTTCGATATACTCGCATTTGCTTTTTGTGAAAAGCGCAGATTACATAGTTCTCTTTTGCGCTTCAAGCGAGGCACTCTCTCACTCGAGTATCACATTTCGAATCCTCACACTCAGTTTACGAGTTTGTTTGTCTCGCGCCTCCCCGCCACCGCGAAATCGAATAACCGGGACCTCTTCCGCGGACCCGTTCATTAGCCGTACTGATCAGAAGAGTCGCTCTTTTCCTTTTGCACGACATACCGATCATGTATACGAGGTGAAATTACATATTCAACGAGAAACATGAATCGAAATTCGATAGCAGCATGCACAAAATGCGTACACACAATTACACGAGCAACAGCGAGTCGGGCGCATACGGTTTCGGCTTCGATTCGAGTTCATTCGGTAAACCGAGCATTCACGATATCAAGACACGGATCGTCACGAGCGCCATCAAACAGTTCATATGCACCGAATAGGGCATATAGAGTATCTGCGCCCTGTACAGGAGGGTTGGTACGGTCCTTCGCGACTGCGCACGCTACCTCGGCATCACAGCAAGGTGTTGGAGATGGAGATGGTCCTATATACGAGTACGAGAGAAGGGTCCAGGCAGATCTACTTAGAGATGATCCGCATCAAAGGAGTATGTCTGAACCTGTAACCCTGCTTAAGAGATTCTCCGATTGGGATTTGACTAACTTGACTTCTGTTTAAGATATCATCAACCACCTTCAATGTCTTCATGATATGTTGAAGTCGTATACGCCTCCGCCAATAGTCCATCCTTCCCCAGATGACTTTCAAGAGAATACCAAATCTTCGTTCTGGGGCTCTCTTTTTGGACGAGGCGCTGCTCGTTCAGATGTCCCACGCCAGCGTCCGGACAGTCTGCCGAAGGGACTTTATATGTACGGAGACGTTGGCTGCGGAAAGACCATGCTTATGGATTTGTTTTACGACACCATACCTTCGAATATAAAGAGGAAGAAGCGGATACATTTCCATAATTTCATGCAAGGAGTGCATAGGGATCTTCATGCTGTTAAGAAAGCCCGAGGCCGCGAATTTGATGCGCTACCCATGGTTGCGGCGAATATTGCGGAGACCGCTAGTGTTTTGAGCTTTGATGAGTTCCAGTGCACTGATATTGCAGACGCTATGGTTTTGCGAAGGTGAGCTTTTCAGTGCATGGCTGTTTGTGTTGTATCATTCGGCTGACTGTAATAGATTCCTGGAGCTTTTGATGTCTCATGGCGTGGTCATGGTAACCACTTCAAACCGACATCCTGACGATCTTTACAAGAACGGTATCCAAAGGGAACATTTCATTCCATGCATAAACCTGCTCAAAAAAGAGCTCGAAGTCCTCAACCTGAACTCGGAAACCGATTACCGCAAAATCCCACGACCTCCTTCTGGTGTCTACCACCATCCATTAGACAAAGCAGCTGAACAGCATGCCGAGAAGTGGTTCGAGTACCTAGGCGATCCGCAGAATGATCCGCCGCATCCAGCAACTCATGAAGTTTGGGGTCGCGAGATTCCTGTGCCCTCTGCGAGTGGACGCGCAGCCAAATTCTCATTCCAGGAGCTTCTCGGCCGTGCCTCTGGTGCAGCTGATTACTTGGAACTAGTCCGACATTACGACGCTTTCATTGTGACTGATGTTCCTGGAATGACGATTCGAGAGCGTGACTGGGCGCGAAGATTTATTACGTTCATTGACGCTGTATATGAAAGCAAGGTACGTCCTCTTTGTATCATACCCCGCTTCACGCCACCATAACTAATATTCAAAAACAGGCAAAACTCGTCCTCACCTCAGCAGTCCCCCTCCAGAACCTCTTCATGTCCGAAGCCGAAATCAAAACCTCAATCGACGACGCCTCTTCTTCTTCTGACGGCCCTGAGGCCCTACCATCAGACATGCGCCAACTAATGGACGATCTCGGCCTCTCAATGGCCGCACTAAAATCCACCTCAATCTTCAGCGGTGACGAAGAACGATTCGCTTTTGCGCGTGCCTTGTCCCGTCTCACTGAAATGGGTAGTAAGCAGTGGGTTGAGCGCGGGATGGGTGTTGGTATGGATATTACTCATGGATTAGAGGATCGAGATGCGTATAAGAAGACGAGGAGTAGGTGGAGTGAGGATAGTATGTAGTGTATATCATGTATTTTGTTTATATCTGTTTGATCATGTTTTCCATATCATACGAGCGATGGAGGTTCTTGTTTTCTCATTGTGGTTCAGCGAGGTATATATACATACATGTTACATAGATCATACCCATGAAGATGCATTAAATGACACGTCACATCGTAGTTTGGTTTATGTTCTTTTTAATAGAATTGCTGAATATTGACCTCTGGAGCAATACGAAATATGACCACGCACAGAATACCTCCTTAATCTATATATCAGGCCTTTAATGCAGAATGACACGCTTGAAAACGCAAGAGAGCAATTACTCCGCCAAAAGATCAACATTTACCCTCTTCAATGCATCAACAGCCCACTCCGGCGCTTTATCTCGTGACCCATAATAATCTTCGAAAAACTTGCGAATAAAAGCCGGATATCGATCTTCAAGAATAGCTTCTCTGATTGAACCCATGAGTGAAAGTTGATATTGAACGTTATGCATCGTGAGGCTAGTCATCATTTCTCGTTAGCTCGCAAAATCGATAAGGTTGAAGGCAGTAGAAAGAACATACAGATGAGCTCCAACAGTTTCCTTGACGGCTAGATGGTGGACGTATGCTTTTGTGATACCTAACCCGCCTTCGGATTTTGGTCGGCAGCAGGTGCATTTGCAGCCTTCCTGGATTGGGGTAAAGTCATATGCGTATGTTTTGTTGCGGAGGTTGAGGACGCCATAGGGGGTGATGGCGGCGCCGAATCTCTGTTTCTATGTTAGTTCAAAAGGCGTGAAGGGATTACGTGTAGGACACATACTGCTGTTCGTGTTGGCCAGACGCAGTCAAACATATCTGCGCCTAAGGCGACAGAGACGACGAGATCCTCCGGGTATCCCTGTTGATAACCATACTGTTAGGTGTTTTCTTTCAGTGAAGGGGAGAGAACCTTACAACTCCCATCACATATCTGGGCTTTCCCTCTGGAAGCAGTCCGGTACAAGTGTCAACTCTTTAGTGAAATTCCGTTAGTAGTCCATAGTCAAGCAAAGCTGCAGGAGAGATAACCAACACTTTACAGTATTCATCCTTCGCCTCTCCGCCGGACAAACCACCAATCGCAATTCCCGGAGTATCTCGCGCAACCATTTCCTCGCAACATTTCCGTCTCATTTCGAGATCAAGACCCCCTTGAATAATGCAAAACAGGTTTTGTCGTTCCGGGTACTTGTGCGCATCAATACAGCGGTCGAGCCATCGTACGGATCGTTCCATGGCTTCTTGCATTCTCGCGTGATCAGGTGATGTGGTTACGATAACGTCGTCGAGTTGCATTATAATGTCGGAGCCGATCGAGTTTTGGAGGGATATAGAGTGTTCGGGTGTGAGAAGCCTAGCATACTCCGTTAGTATTTAGATCGTTCGCTGGAGATTGCCGAAGAGGAGAGTCATACATCGGTGTGCCGTCATGAGGACTTAGAAACCTCACGCCTTCTTCTGTGATAGTAGCCAGCTTCAATAGGGAGACCATCTGAAATCTACAATCAAAGTTAGTCCACAGCCAAGATGAATTCCTCCCGGGATCGAGATAATATGTTGCGAGGCGAAAACTAACCCACCACTATCCGTCAATATATTCCTATCCCAACCCTGCAATTTATGTGCACCACCAACAAGATCCAACACCTCCTGCCCAGGCTTCAAGCCGAGATGATATGTATTATTCAAACATAGCATGCAGCCGGTATCTTTCAATTGATCATACGTCAACCCTTTCAGAGAGGCCTGAGTAGCGACAGGCATGAATATCGGAAGCGGGACGGAGCCATGAGGTAGGTGTAGCGTGCTCGCTCGGGCTTTGGTTGTCTAAGTCAGGAGTAAGCGTTAGTGGATAATGATGAGAAATAAAATTGTATGATCATGACGTAGAACCTACAGAGCACTTTGCATGTAGATCAAAAGTCAATGCAGAGGGCATTGACTTGCGAGTTGATGTAGAGTGAGTAGCTGTCGACATTGTTACAGCTCGAATTCTGCGGGGAAGGACTGCAGGGACCGCAGCTGCAGTCAGGACCCGCAATGAATTTGGTCGGATAATGTTTTCTTAATTATCGGAATTATACTATTTCATAGAGAAGCGCGAATTTGATGGCTGTGGAATATAGCTGTTGATCTTATTTTTGCTGTGATGACGGGAATCGTATTTCCGCGTCGGGACCACCAGATGAAACTTTTTGTACTGTTTGACATGTTTGCATAACATTCTTAGTCATTACGCTTACGTAAGAACTGCACCAATATGCCTCGGCTCATCAGTCACCCTAAGAAATTAATTTCTTCACAGATCGGAAATTAAATCCAGCACGACTGACTAGTGAACACCACACTAATCAATCTTATCGCAATTCTTCAACACTTAGGATACAGGATCATACCTATGCCATTCAAATTTCCAAGGGAGAATGCTACCCGGGTGGTTAGAAGTGGGACTTCTGCAGCTTCTTCATCATGACTCAATTACCATTCTCTATCGAGTAAGAAAATGCCCTGACAGGGGATTCAGAGTTTAGCAGGGGGTATGAAGGCGCTCAGGTGATGTTGATAGCGCTTATGTATAGGCTCAAGTACCCTGTACTTGATCGTAGCTAGGCGTAGTAGCACGTACATGGTACATAGAACATTGCATGCAGACAGATTCGTCACGGAAAAGAAGAAGCGAGGCGACTTAACGCCACCGATCTATGGTTATAGCAAGTTGCATGTTTTTGTCACGTACATTAGTGAACTTATGGGCACTCAGCGCCTACGTAGTAGTCAATTGATCTGGGCCAGCCTCACTTTGTCGTTCTTATTGTGCGTTGTGCACAATCAGCGTCGCTCGAGATGAACCGATCGAGTTTGCGCCTCAAACTAGCATGAGTGATTAGATCATTTGTCACAAGTCGCCAATCCAATTGACATACATCCCCAGGCGAGGAGCGTTGTTTGTCACATGTCCATCACAAATAATTGGCCAATCAGGGCTGGATCTCGTCTGGAAAATGCGGTTAGGCTGAACCCATCGGCCCGTCGCGATCGACTGGTTCGGAAGGCGGGAAAACGGGAAGACAAAATCCTTCTTTTTACTACATGCCTTTGGTCGTTGTGGCCTACAAGTACTATAGGTACCAAGATCTTATTGATGATGCGTGGGTGAAAAATAGCATGCAGCGTGTCCAATGATTTGCATTCGTTCGAATAACGGATCATACAATTTTCATCATTCGCCAGAATCGTCACTTGGTCTCGCCGAGGTCTCCACCGGATCATTTCGACTTTGCAGTGCCCCTCCAATGAATACCCTGAAGTACCAAGTGTCTATTTGCATGGCAAGGTGAATGTAACGACGGTATGTGATAGTGATCCCGTCACATAGTGTCTAATCGGAAGAACCGAAAGTCAATGTGATGAGAAACAAGAGGCTTGAAGAAAACCACATTTCTTAAACTCCAACAAAAATCATTTGTGCGACGTCACAGCCTCGCCCCTCTCTCTCCGTCTCCATTCCTCGCCAAACTGCAGAGTACATACATAATAATGCGTACGTCAAATGATAAGATACGTAGTTCTTAGGGCTAAACTGCAACTAACGTTCTTTAGACCTTAGTGTTATGCAAAGCGGCCCGTCCAACTGTGCATGCATGAAAAAAAAATTAGCTAAATTGTCGCTACCCAAGAACAACAACAAAAAAAATTGCCATCGAAACTGCTACCTAGCTAGAGTAAGGGGCCTTGTCTTGGTGATGACCTGTCCTTCGGATCGGATCAGGTACCACTTGACATCAGTCAGCTACGTAGCAGGTACGTTTGATGGAGCTTCTAGGCCCTTTTGAACTGACCAGAACGAGGAGAGTGGAATGGAATGTCGTCGCCCTCCCCGCAATACTCCGAAACCTTGTTTGATTTTTTTTTCACTTCTCTTTTTCGGATAATGGTGTGGTAGACTGGCAGTCTGGAAGATAATGTCAAATTGCAATTTCAGTTAGGTCCATGATATACCAGTCATAAAAATTCCAAAACGGTAAGAATTGAAGGTAGATTGCATGTCAATATGCTGTCGTTCGAAAAAGAAAATAAAAGAAATAAACTCCTGATCCATAGTCCCATAAATTGCATTCCTTCAATTTCCCATGCATATAGAAAACGAAATAGTCATATCGTAACTTCGTGCTGGAAAGATCACTGCTCCAGTTGTTGTTTTGTGCGTATGTATAATGTGGAGAACCGGAAGGAGGAAAAAGAACAAAAAAAACAAAAGAAATTGTACAGAGGAAATAACGGCCTCGGAAAAATATTCGCAGTAGTAATTGGCTGTCGCCGAGCCATAGACAATATCAGGCACTTGCTGTCGTCAAGGAAATAAAACAGAAATAGAGGGAGATCCTGGCGGGGGAGGTCCGATGCATACTTTTCGCATCCGTAGTCGAGTATCCAGCACCTCCTTGCAAGTCCGAGTTGTATCCCAAAGCAAAATATCAGTACAAGTCATCTTATAAAGCGTAGCGTCAAAAACGGATCGCTTGCTCTGTAAAGGGGATCATGTTGTTGTGTTCATCGTTCACATCATCAAAAGTCCGTTCTTTAGAATTGACCCGAGTAGTTTGTCTGAGGGCGGAGTGGTTGAGGATCCAATGTCCGGATTGCGACCTCGGCAGCATCCTCTTTGGCATTGTTGAGGTATTGGCCGTCGTACCAGTATCGAGCGGCGAAGTTCCGGTTCCCTACGTTGACGGTTGCTGACCAAGCGGTTCTACCTCCTGGACAAGAAGAGAAAGAGGGAAAGGTCAACGAGATATCGAGCAAAGGGGGAAGGAAAAGAAGATCGTACCTCGTCGATCCGATACGATATGGAACTCGGGAGCTCCCAATCCGTTTTTCGTGCAGTGCTCTAGAAAAAGTTAATAAGGTGCAACCCTTGAAAAAGAAAGATGAGTTCAAGTAAATCAATGCGAACCCCCTAGCATCTTTTGCCAATTAGGCATTGCTCCCTGAGCACCGGCGGCCGGAGTAGTCATAGTAATGGGATCGGGTTCTCTGGCTTTGATATAAGGATGGAAAGCGGAAAGTGACTTCGGAAAAGAGGACGAGAGCGAGACGACGTTCCGCTTCCTAGCAAGTTTGCTCTGATTGGTAGCAAGCTGGCCCTTTGTTGTGAACGACGGGAAGGTGGTCGACGCTGTCAAATGCAAGACACGACTAGATACAAATACAGATAAAACGTTATGTTGTCGGAGCGGGATAGACAGCGCAGCAAGACGGCAACTTGTAGGTAGTGGGTTCCTTTGGATGGAAGGCTTGGGTTCTAAGTCAAAGTAGAAAGAGAAGAGACAAATATATATATCCTACACAAATGAGTGACAGGAGGGGAGGGTCATATTAAATGCCATTGGCATGTCACCAGAGGAGAGTTGGAGGAAGAGGAGGATGGATGTATGTACTCGATTGTTTGGAAATGGATAACATCGGACATTTGCCCCTCTTCATGTACGAGTCGGCGGAGAGAGAGGGACCAATATGCATGAATAAGAGCAGAATATGTATGTATGTATGTATGAAGCCAAGTAGCCTCCCATTTAAGAAAAGGACAACAATAGAAGAAACTAGGTGTGTGAGTGTGTGTGTGAGGAAGAAAATAAATATCAAAAAACCACATGTGTGAAGTGACAAGCCAGAGAATCCAATGCCCCTCCAGATATTGTTGTCATCCACTCGGTTAGTGGCTAGGGTTGCTTTGCTTTTGCAGCACATCAAAATAAGCAGAAAATAGAATTTTTTTTTTTTTAAAAAAAACGAAGAACATGCGGATCATAGGAAAAGAGGCTGCAGGCAGGGGACGGCCCGTCGCACATTAGGTACCTAGGCAAATTGCCTGACCATTTACAGAGAGACGTTTATAACATCCTCAGGCCATGAAGTGGTCGACTACTACGATTATGCACAAGCCTGGGGCCGTGATCGATCGGTAGGGATCATAAGCTGTAGGGGTGAGAAGGGTCTTCATTTAGGGAGGGAAACAATAAGGCGAGTTAAAAAAGCAATTATCATGATGTTTGCAGCCAGAAGGAAGACCTCTAGAGGGGAGAGAAACCCATGGATGAGGGGTGAAAATCGGTTGGCTGAGACGAAGGGAGACAAGAGGAGTGGAGGTGAAAGAATAGAGGGTCCAGTTAGCCTATAGACATACTTGGTTATTTGTTGCGATAGCTGTCAAGCCAGTGAACGTGGTGGATCTAGCAAGCTAGTTATCTGATTTGACATGCAGATATCGATCATTAGGTACGGAAGTGGAGTGGGATAATCTTCAAGAGAAGGGGGAGGGTTGCGAAAAATGGGGCAAGAGACAGACGAACTTCTGGCGAGAGCCTAAAGGCGGAGTATTTCCCGGAATCTACTGACGAATCATTTTTAGGCAACCCGAATGAATTTATCATTTGATGGGCACATAAAAATAAACCTTGACTCTGATAGGAAGGAACTAGACCATGAATTGGCGTGACTTGGCGCCTTATTGAATAATTCCCTGTCCAGCCAGTTGGGCTCCGTGGTATGTAGACCTAGGTAAGTCAATTATATGAACAAAAGAGGAATAGCAGATCAAGACTTAAGAGCATGATGATAGGAAGGCTGAGTGTGTATGGAGAACTGGTTAGTGTACCATTGTACCCTACGGTTGCCAGCACATCAACTCGATCCATGGAACCGATACATTGAAGAGAATTGTTTACTGGACAATGGCTATCTAGCTACATGATAGTCAGTCAACCAAGTAATAACCTACATGGGTAACTTGGCCGGACAATAAGATAGGGTACAGAGTGAAACAATGAATGAATAGAGCCATGGTTATTGAACACGAACCAGTACAGACAATTGCGGGAGAACCGAAGCAGCCATTACCCGAATCCTCATGAAAACAAAAATAATGCAACAGCACACATTCATGTAGGTATTCGGTTACACTTCTCTCGCTAAATGCGGCTTCCAAATGTGATGATAATCAACAACGCAACAGCCTATGTGTACACACTACAAACATATACCTAACTCCCTCATCAATAACCAAAAAGTACTTTCATGGGTATGTACCATACCTGACAATAGACATGGGGCATTTATGCAGAAAAGAAAATCCAACATCAGGCAAGGGGGGTAGCAGCCTTCCTTCTTTTAAAGAATATTAGAAAATCGATGATTCGCTGCTTTACTTTTATTTTTTTCTCTAATTTGAAAACCTTCCAAAGTCTGCCTTTGCCGACGGTTAGGTTATTCAATGTTGCACCGCTATCCGCATCGTGTTGGCATCGTTTTGGGCATTCATGCCTGCAGATATTCTGTCCATTGATAGGGGATGATGATTTCTCGGTTTTTAATTTCCTTCGCCGAGTAAGACTTCAATAAAAATATATGTAAGGCAAAAAAGTGATGACTACGCATCATCGTGTAGTATTCTTTATTTCGTAGTGTCTCGAGGTATCTAGAGAGAAGAAAGAAGGGTAGAAAATTCCCTAAATCGGAACCTGCCCTTTTCGGAGGGGTTTTACCTCTTTCGCCCAAACCCTAACTTTATTTGGCCAGTGACAGAACAAAGGGAAGCAGAAAACCAACAGTAGTATGGGGCAGTACCATACATATCACTGAGAAAGCTGTTAATCTGTACACTTTATGATTAAATGCTCTGCTACACTCAGATGGGCTGATGCCATCAAGATTTGATTCATGAAACCAGGGGTCATCCTTACTTAGGCTTCTCATAATTGTAGGTTACTGTTTTCTTCACATGCCAAAAAGTATTTTAGGATTGACTTTGTACTTGGACCTTTAAATAATCAATGACGGTGACAAGCAAGATCTGAGCCCAGACCTTTGCATGTGACATTGACAGTTGACATGCAGAGTCATGAATCGTATATCCTACCGAGAGATGATTATACATTCAATCACCAAGGAAATTCATGTAATGTCCGCTATAGGCATCTGAGACAAACAGCCATCTTGAAATTCGAGGTAAGACAGAAAGGTGTCATCTGTATCACACCATCCCCACGAATTGCAACGGTAGCTCGCATTGTACGGCATGAGCGGCGCAGAAACATTAGGTATTTTGAAGAAATCGACATCGAATGAAAGGAAGCATCAATTCACACAAGATCCGACTAGTCCGGTCATTATAAACCTCATTAGGTGTCGCTACCTACCCACAAAGTATCTATACAAGACGCCGACCACAACACGCAAGGAATATATACCATCATAAACAAAAAACATAATCATAATAATCACAAATAGCGACTTGCGCTCTGAAGTTGAATACTTCTGTCTGTCGTGAGTATAGATAGATGAAAGAAATCAAGCCGACCCGCGGCGATGAAAGATTTCATCAATCAATCGTTTCGGACCTAGAGACTCCAGATGTATATTTTGCAAAAATGTAGATGCCCTCCTATTACCAAGGTTTAGTCTGACATGTCGTTTGTTGTGCCATCGCCGTCTGATGCTGTCGTCCACGAGGACCATGATTCCGGTCGCTACGATGACACTATTAACTTGTCAGTTGGAGTACTTCAAGTGTTTTTCAGTTAGAGAGACATACTCAGCAACATCAGGCATTCTTTCATACAAAGACGAATCACTAATCCACATCGAACATTTCGGCACCCAGCCTCCCTTCTCTTCTTCCTCCCTCATCTCCATCGGCGTCAGGATTTCGGGTACTATATAAGCGACCGTCCTTGACGATTCGAGGTTGACGAGATGATACGAAACTTCTTGAAAGTCGCCTTCGCGTCTGGATTCGCGTCGCCATTGATATCTTGTGCTCCAGTACTCGAATTCGTATCTTTTCGACGGCGTGACGCCGACCCGAGAGAGTTCGACGTGCGCGTAGTTGCAGAATTCGAGGAGCATGGTATTCGATAACTTCTCGTCAGCTGGATCAGAGGAGGTAGACTCGTCATGCATCAAGTCCTGTAACGGCGACGACTTGGGAAGTGATTGATGATGTGAATGTTTGCTGCTATTATTGTGCCTCAGGAACCCATTCACGGAATGCTTATCACTCGAACCCGAACCCGGTCGCCATCCGTTCAAGACTGTACTCCAAGATCTCCGTAGATTCGGTCGTTGCGAATGAGCCGTATTCGCCAATCGTCTCGAGTGACATACTTCACGACCTGAATCCCGACAGTAACGTCGAAACGAGAAATTCCGACTATGCAGGTCATGCATCCTCAGATGGAAAAGCGTGACTTCCTGTTGTCGGGTCCGATCTCTGCGATTTAGTAGGGTGTCGACGCGCAGATTCATGTTTCCGTCGAGTGTGGAATCGTCATGATGGATGAATAGACGTCGGCCAGACGGGAACAAGTCGGCAAATGTCGCTGAATTGGATGGGATCGCACTCGATGCGAATGTTTCCTGTCGATCTGTGACAACTTCATATCGAGGCTCCTCCTTTTCTTCTTCTTTTGGTAGGTCTTCACACGAAGGTACTGTTGATGCATATGTCGAATTGGAGTCGCGAGGGTCTTCTGTGAAGAATGGTGCTGGCAAGGAATCTTCTCTCTTGTCTGCAATGACTATGCGACGGCTGTGCTCTGTTGGCGCTGTACTTCTTGAATGGTCCGAGTCCGCGGTACTCGATGTGCTTGATTGACTGCCCTGCATTGGTCCATTCTGATACGTCGCGGGTGAGGAGGACATCATGAGATGACCAACCGATTCGTTGAGCTGGTTTGTACAAGGTGAAAATAACTCGAAAGGTATATCAATGCTCTCAGTAAATGAGAAGAGGAAATTGTTTAAACCCGAATATTAGTAGTAGATTCGTATTATTATTATTATTTCTGTGTCGTTCATTCATTCATGCCTTGCTGGTGGGTCAAATGCTTTTTGGGTTTGTACAGCAAACAACATCACCCAACATCTGCCACACTGGAATGTCGGATCACGAATCATGCGTCGACACGGGCAAATGGCAGAATTAAGTCGAAAATCGAGGAATGGAAATTAATCGAGATTTCGACGGTAGTCAAGTATGTTGTTTATTATGTTTGCGCGATTATATCAACGAGAGAAATAATGGATTTCAATCAGCATGCCAGGGCGAGAGACATCGATTCAATATTTGACGCTGAACGAGAAAATCGGGTTTCACATTCAATTAATAATTAGGACATAAATAATGTCGGTCGATTCCGAAAGTATAAGGAAAAAAGCAAATGGGGATTTATTCGATAGTTGGAAGTAAGGCAAGGTGAATCGAATTAAAATGGCCCGCCTGACTCTTGCAGTCTGTGAGCTGCAGGGTGGGATAGAAGAGGGGTGTGAATGTGAATGTGAATGGAAGAGACGCACACACACACAGCCTAATGAATCTTATGATGTGAGACCGGGACCGAGCGGTTACTCAAAATATTGGCATATTCCATCTAGCCTAGGTAGGAATTCTCTGAGAGTAAGTACACATGCACGAGAATAGTACACTGACTAGCATTGATCGACCTTGTCACAGGTTCCTCAAGCCTCAAACTCCCGCGCCTGCCACGCAGTTAACTATACGCATTTAGGGCTAGATTTGGGGCATTTAGCTGGCTTAGACTGTTAGTGATCCGCAGATGCTGTCGTGGCGCGGAGCCTTTGGAAGGCCCCAGTTAGGCTGATTTAGCGGGTGCGTGCCCTAAGATGGGGGTTTACCTGGGCAGTGGGCACTAAGCACTTTGTAGTTGTACGGCGCAGACTGTCGTATATCGATCGCTATTTCTTGTCCAATCGATCTGTTGCTTACACCGTACTCGCTGCCTCACTCTTTTAAGCACAGCGTAGGGATTTGAATAGATTTGAAGGCTATGTTGGATTCACCCTCTTTTGCAGACTCTTCTATACCGGTATGTAGCATCTACGATTGTCCACGAAGCTCAAATTATCTTGATCCGATATTCTCCATTCCAACGTTCGTCATGAATTCTAGATCCCATCATGTTACACGAGCTGATACGTAACCATCATCTAATCCCACTCCGAAGTGCAGATGACACTGACTAGATCCGTACGTTCCCCGTTCGGCAAGTTTCAGCTAATGTATTTACCCCCGATATTCGTTTGAGAGGTTACTACGAGTACGTTGTTATTGCATGTTTTCCGAGCACTTCTATGCGGTAGACAGGATTACCTCCTTGAAGCCACAATGGTCAGCCTTCGAGCTGTAACGCGGGCCTAACTTCTTACAGGGCTTAGGCTTACCCGTGTTCAGCCCTCGTGTTTCATCGGAGGGGAGACATTTGTCTCAGAGCTGACGAGGAACCATCTCAGTGTTCACTAAGCTGGAGCTGGAGCTGTCGGGGGTAAATTAAATGGATAGGATAACGAGATATCGATCCACGAAAATAGTCAACGAAAAGAAAATATGATTTTACCATGTGAGGGCATCCGAAATGCTACAAACGAGAACGAGGAGTGCTGCACACCATCATCATTGGTCTCGGCGTGATATTAGCTTCCCTACCCTCCAAAAGAGGACGAATTTGTTTCATTCGTTGTGGCAGAGCACATGCAAGAAATACGCTTTTATTGGACGCCGTTTATCGCGTTTGAACTTGGCGACTTACCACGAAATCGGCAAGAACGTAAACGTAGTACTATAACGTAGTTATAAGCGTATGGAGACCAAAACAGTCCTTACATGTGCGTGCCTAACCGTCCACTAATTGGGCGGGATTTGTGCATTGCAGGTGATTGGGATCATGACACGAGCGGTGAACAGCTTAATAGAAGAATATTGACATCATGAGTTGGAGATTCGGTCTTCTATTGATATTTTCAAGTGTTTGCCTCGTTATGCTCCCACTTATTACATGTGGATAGATTCAACCGGGAAAGTTGGCTGAGGTTGGACCACCATGTAATCAAATGATCTATATCAGTCTGGATATTGCGACTATCGAATCAGGAAAAAGAAATAATGCAAATCTTAACGCCGATCAAAGATCTGCAGACACGGAACATATCGAAGTTCTCGCAAAATGCAAAAGTATCCGATCACTACGCATCAAACCTGAACCCAGAGTGGCTTGGGCAACGGCTCTCCAGGCTTGATCCTCAATGCGGAATCATGTGTGAGGTCCGAAAGATGCATGTTGGAAGCCGGAGGACTGAGTCCGACATAAGCCTGGCGACGCTCAGGACTGCCGGACGAGACTGACCATGTATACAAGCCATAGTAGGTAGCGATCGAATGCACGAGCCATCGTCTAGCAAAAACAACACTCAGCTATTGTTCGACATTGACGGTCGAGAATAACATTGGTTTTGTGCGGCCCTGAAATACAGGAAAGGAAGTGGTACTCACCCGAAAACAGCTCCTGGATCTTGAGCTAGACTTTCGAACACCATCTTTTGTCCATCTTGAAGTCCTTCAGCAATCATTTTGGCCTTCTCTTGACGACTGTGAGCGTCATGCATCTGACCATTCCGACCGACAAAAACAATCTCCTCATCCGAATCCTCATACTCGGAGTTGTCGGAGCTGCTGAACTCGCGCTCCAGTTGCTTGTCATTCCACTTCTCAAGAAAACGTCGGATATCCTCTTCCAAATCTTGTAGCATACCGCGAGCGGCACGGGCGTGTTTCAATGACTTGCGGACTTCCCTGGAGACTCGACTCTTCTCATCTTCGTGCTCTTTGTTCTTCTTCGCTTGCTTCAATGACCTGCTGTGCTCTTTATGCGCGAAATGGCTATCCCACAGCGGCGCCAGGTAGTATGGAACGGGGTCGTGTCGGGGGTGCGTCGGTTGGACGGACCAGTCGCCAGGAGCTGGAGGCTGGGCCCAGGGGTTATTCAAAAGACGATCTATCCCGATCAGTTGACTTTCACTTTTCAACGAGAACCCAGACAGCAAGTATATAGATTCTGGTAGGTCAGGGCAAAATACCATTCTCCCATCGCTGCCTGCGACGACTACCCTCTTTGCCCTTCAACAATGCCTCGCGCCTCTTCAGACTGTCACGACGGAGTGGCTCGCGGCGTCGGTATGTCGAGGAAACCGCAGCGATAGTCTCGTCGGTTGGCTTCGACACGATTTTGACGCGAGAGACCGATGGCTTCGCGCTCGCGACGATGGGCCCGTCAAGAGGAATAGATAGCGCAGTCGAAGTGCCTCTGATTCCATTTGCAACTTCCACTTGAGCAACAGAGTCGGAGATGTCCAGAATTTGTAGCGAAGCAGCAGCTTGTTCTGTCCATGCAGAGATGTCCTGCTGGGTCAGATTGCTGGCTGCTGGGCGCTCATCGCGCAGAATGGGATGGATAGCCATGGCTGAGGGTGAGTCAGTGGGGGGGACGGTGATTCTCGGGTGAGCTGGGTGACCAGCAGTCCGTAGATAAGTGAACTCCAAGAGGTCAGATTGAGGCTGTCAAGCAGGCTCTGAGAGTTGACAGGATGAGGGATGAGGGATGAGAGATGAGAGAATGAAAAGTGCGAAGACTCTGAGGATACTTGGTCTTCTGGTCCGAACCAAACCCGGCGAGCCCTGGATGAGCGCAAGCGATAAGCTCTCCGACCGTGCTGATAAAGTGTGGCCTCAGGCCGCGCTTCCATTGGTGGATAAGCACCAACGCGTCTCTGGTTGGTCAGCTGCCAGGTCTCGGGCTCCACCTGGCCGTCGACTCATCCTGATTCATCCTCTGTCACCCTCTTCTCTGTGTGAGTTCTGATTCTTCAAAATTTTACTTGACAATGGAGCGTATTTTAGCGAATCAATAGCATCAGTTTGACAAACTGGACGATGTTCGTAGTGGGATGACGAACAATAAAAGAGACGGAGCCAAGCCAGCCGAACTTCGGCTAGGTAAAGGAAGCTTGGAAGCCGCGATTGCATCACGTGCTTCCCCAGTGCATGATAACATCGCTCAAGATAAGCTAACTTAGGTCAGCTCGTAGATAGCATCACATCACCTCTCATTCTGTTACTGTTCATCACTTCGTTCTTTCTTTATCTCTTGGTTAAGACTCTCGCTTACTTAGCTTGATTAAGTGTATCTTGTCAGTCTTTAGACAACCATGAAGCTACAGTCCGTCCTCGCATTGGGCGCTGCCACCCAGTCCACCTCGGCTGCCGCTGTTCAGTACGAACAGGCCCCTCTGCTTGACAAAACACCAAGCAGCAAGGCACCACTACCTCAGACCGAGAAGTATCTCATTGAACTGGCTCCGTATGACACGCGATGGGTGACCGAGGAAGAGAAGTGGGAACTCAAGCTTGTAAGTGCTTTGTTTCTGTTACCATGACTGGCATTAATCGTGTTTCCCGTGGTCTAGGATGGAGTCAACTTCATCGACATCACCGAAGAATCCCAAGCCGGCTTCTACCCTAAATTCTTTACGAACAACGCCGTAAAATATCCTACCGAGCTCACCCACAACGACACCATCAGCACGTTATCCAAGAAACTAGACAAGAAGAACATGCAGCACAATCTGGAACACTTTACTTCATTCCACACGAGATATTACAAATCAGAATATGGTGTCGAGTCCGCAACTTGGCTGTACGAGCAGATTAACGACATTATCCAAAAATCCGGCGCTGCTGCTCATGGGGCTACCGTAGAGAAGTTTGCCCACTCTTGGGGCCAGTTCAGCACCATTGCCCGTATCCCCGGACAGACCAATAAGACCGTGGTCTTGGGTGCTCACCAGGATAGCATCAACTTGTTCCTTCCTTCCATCCTTGCCGCGCCTGGCGCAGATGATGATGGGAGCGGAACCATGACCATTCTAGAAGTGCTGCGCACTCTTCTTTTGTCCCCGGATATTGTGGCTGGCAATGCCACTAACACCGTCGAGTTCCATTGGTACTCTGCTGAAGAGGGTGGTCTACTCGGCTCTCAAGCTGTCTTTTCCAACTACCGACAGAATGATCGCGACATCAAGGCCATGTTGCAACAAGACATGACTGGATTCGTGCAGGGCACACTCGACGCTGGCAAAGAAGAGTCCGTTGGTGTTATCATTGACTTTGTCGATGCTCCATTGACACAATTCATCAAAGATATCATTACCCAGGTAAGTTCTTCGTGATTCGTATTAATGGTCAACTACTGACGGCTATTGATTTTAGTACTGCGATATCCCATTCGTCGAGACCAAGTGTGGCTATGCCTGCTCCGATCACGCATCTGCCAGCCGCTATGGTTATCCATCTGCGTTTGTCATTGAGTCCGAGTTCCAGGACAGCGACAAGCACATTCACTCCACGGATGATTTGATCAAATATCTTAGCTTTGATCATATGCTTCAACATGCTAAGATGAGCTTGGCTTTTGCTTACGAGCTTGCATACGCTGCTTTGTAAGATACCTAGGTATATATAGATCTCTTTGTCTGAGTTTGAGTATTCTTTTTGACTTTGATGGCTGAATAGGCCCCAGCCTACGTCATACGTGTCGCTCTCATTATCGAGGCCGCAATGCACCATGTAAATAATACGGCAATTATGTCAGTACTCTTAACTTTACAATACATTAAGTGAACAGTGAGTGTATATCTCTTTAGTCTCATCATAGATTGTAGTGGATCTCAATGAGGTCACTAATTCGCTGATCTCGGCCCACAACCAAACTCTAAGCAATGGATAATTCTACCTGTCGATCTCAGCATTGCTTCACATTTGATTCATCATACAATTACTATAAAACGACCAACAATTACATGCACGCACACATAAAATACAGATAAGATGGACTACAGCAAAGAACTGGAACTAGCAACCCTCACTGTCCAACGAGCCTCAAAACTCACAAAATCCATCCTCGCCACCGTCGACAAAGGCGCCCTAGACAAAAAGGATAATACACCAGTCACAATAGCCGATTTTGCGGCTCAAGCACTGATTATCAGTGCCGTTCATGCTGTTTACCCGGATGATGGGTTTGTGGGTGAAGAGTCCGCGGCGGCGTTGAGGGAGAGTCCGGAGTTGTTGGAGAGGGTTTGGGGGCTTGTTTCTTCTTTTCGGGGTGAGGGGCATGGATTGGCGACGCCGTCGTCGCCGGAAGAGATGCTTACGCTTATTGATCTTGGTGGGAAAGGCCAGGGAGGCCCAAAGGGGCGTATATGGGTGCTTGATCCTGTTGATGGGACAGCGACATTTATTCAGGGACAGCAATATGTCGTCTGTCTCGCGTTATTAGAAGACGGGAAGCAGAAATTAGGTGTTTTGGGCTGTCCCAATCTACCCGTCGGTGCCAGCCAAGTGCACGAGGATATCGTCGACAAAGACGGCGATGGACAGATGATATACGCCGTTGCGGGTCAAGGCGCATACATTCTACCTATGAATTACTCTTCTGGACAGACAAGTTTGGACTCTGCAGTTCCCATACCCAAATACCCAACAACCCTAAAAACAAGCGACTTACGCTTCGTCGACTGCAAAGCCTCACACTCAACAGACTATAAAAAACATGCCCTCGTCGCCAAAAGACTAGGCGTTCCCTGGCCTGCAACGGTAGACCTATGGTCCGCACAAATGCGATATGTGGCCGTCGTTCTCAATGGTGGCGGAAACATGTTGATCAAAATTTTGCAAAAGGATTCGTATCGTTCTTGTCTTTGGGACCATGCGGGCGGAATGCTTATTGCGCAGGAAGTGGGCTGTGTGGTTACGGATTTGAGGGGGAAGCCTATAGATTGTGGATTGGGGAGGACGTTGGCTGGGTCGTTCGGGTTGATTTGTGCGCCTGCTTCTGTGTATCCTGAGGTTTTGAAAGCGGTGCAGGAGGTGGTTGATATTGACTCATAAATCTAGTATGACTTCTAGAGCCGTTTGCTTTTTGATTACGTGTATATAGACCTGGTGAATGGTTGGGATGACTTAAAATCTTCATAGATACACTAATACATCAAATCATCTATCCAGAACTCGCTAATTAGCCCGGGCATGTGTAACATAGTAACATAGTGCAAATACAATATCTGTCCCAAGCAAACGTGAGTCAGTTCAGCACCCACTGATACTTCTGAAGACAATCCCCTTCTTGCAATCATCTCATCTGTTTACCCTGACTCATCGCTGATTCATCTCGGCGGCCATTTTCACGAAGGCTGATCATGCCTGTCACGCAAATCGTCTTGGTACTCTGATTCAACATTGTTGCCTCGGTATAAGACCGTTTTCACCAACATTGATCGTTTCTTTCACACAAATCATCTTTGTGGCATCCAGAGACCACAATGGCTTCTATATCTTCCATTATTCATGACTGTTTAAAACGATTCAACAAGTTACTTACTTCAGATACTCTACAACAGCATGCATCAGAGATCTCAGGCGACTCATGGCGAGATGAGCTGGGAAGGCCGCGAGTCTGGGTAGCCGATGTCGGCCCTCATGAAACTGACCAGTCATCTCTCGATTTTCGATTACGAGACTTATCAAACATCAAAGATAACCTTACTCGCATTCTAAAGCGACTACAAAAAGCATTCGATGAGCTTGAAGAGATGCTTCAGGAGCAAGATGGGAACCCCATTTCTGCCAAAGATGATGATGAATTAAAGGAAATGTACGACTCTGAAGTACAGTCCATTTATCAAGGAATTGTGAACAACATTTGTTGCCTCTATCAAATGTCTCTGGCCATACGACAACCAGCACAGCATGACCTTGTTGATGGGCATCACAAAGGGAGATGTAGCTCCTTCCGTGCCTTACGATCGACAACATGTTGAAAATAAATTCCCAAGAGCTGATAGTGATTTTACCAAGAGGCTTGGTGTTGCAATATCAGGGCGTAGAGCAATTCTGAAATATCGAGAGCGACAGCGTGCAAAGTTGAGTGAAGGTCTCAATACTACTTCGGATACCCAGTCAGGAACTGAGTCAACAGCCTTGTCGGATACTGTTACTACGGAATTCGATGAGACAGCATCCGATTCCAGTGATTCCCAAACATCTTATGCTCAAAGTTTGTTGGAAAGCAATGACAAGACCTTAATGCCTTCTCCTCCCAAGGAATCCGCAGGAGGGAAACCATTAGAATGTCCATATTGCTTTTATGTTATTACGGTCCGAAATAGGCGCTCGCGGATACAGCATGTGTTTACAGATCTCATGCCGTATGTTTGCGTCTTTCCAGATTGCCCTGCTCCAGCGCAGCTCTATGCCAGCCGTCGAGCATGGCATTACCATCTGCAGACCAGCCACTGCGAACAATATGAACCAGAGGCAGAGTTCAATTGTCCCTTGTGTCACGAAGACCTAGCCAATAGTGTCCGTATCGACAAACATCTAGGATGTCACTTGGAGTTAGCCCTATTCGCTTTGCCACAAACAGAAGACAGAACAGATAATTGATGTTGACGCAGTCCCCCGAGCTCCTAGTCTTGACATTTGAACCCATCAGTTATCCGATATGATTCAGATAATGTGCTCGATATCGTGAAAGGACAGGGAAAGTAATAGCTGGTCTAACTTGTGCAAGCCTAGCCTGGCAGTGTCACGTGGAACTATTCAATTAGCAGTTCTTCGCTTTATCACCACGTGAAATGGACTTTTTGTGTGTAGTTTTCCGGCATTAGACGATGAGAATCTCAACTCTTAATTGGATATCTTAACCCCAGAGACTAATGTGGATTTCTTGATGAGCGCCATTAGTGGCCTCAATACCACGCTTGAAAGCTTGGTTCATGATACGAAGTCTGAAATAAGCTAAGTACTACTGCTTGTCGCCTAAGAAGAAAAGAATGGTCTATGTACAAGATTTTCCGGAAGTTCGGTCTCATAGATTCCCCCTCTTCCTCCCTTAGTCAATCGGCAGTGAGTTCCTATGAGCCTATCTAGGTTTCTGAACGGTATCAGCTATTACGGCAACCCAGCAAAAACCTCAAAATAATGGTACACCATATAACTATAGCTTGTTTATTATATACGTAGATACAATGCACTTCCTCTAGCCAATCATGATTGCATATTCATACCCCGCATTTTCATTTTGACATGGAGATCTCTCTTTCAGCCAGTCACCGCTGACTGTGGATGTTCTAGATTCTCCTTGCATCGCTTCCTTGTTTCCTCCTCTGGCATCTTCTTGAATCTTGATTCTCAAAAAGAATGAATCTGGCTCCACTGGAGTAGAATCAAACTCGTTACGTTTCAACCTGGCGTTCTTCCATAGCAACCTATGCACAACAGACCTAGACGACGTCAAATTGAAGAGGCCAACCTTATTCGAAGAATCATCAACGAATCAGAAATACGCCTGCATGCATCAAAAGCCAATATTGTTCTAGCGTGAGTTTGCATGAAGGTCAGAAGACCTCATGTTTATGCGGACTATGTCGTGCTGCTCTTTCTATGACTTGACATCGGAGTATTTCAATGGATAGTTCGTTCCCCGCAAGCAGGCTTCGCTTGCATAAGATGCACAGTCTAGTCATTGCCAATCGTCGGACAATAATGGCTTTATTTTCTTCCAATTTTGCGACTCCAGGCAATCATCCAGGTGGTGCGACTTGATGCCGTGAGAGACCGAACAGGGCACTAATTGTCAAGCCAAGAAACGTTCTAGTTTCATGGCTTGCCATTTAGCATGCAGGACATGCCCAATCCAGCATAAATTCGGAATTCATCGCATCGTTCGCCGTGATTCGTTCAGAGGGTTCGTATGCCGGCATTGCCCGCAGCAAATTTTGTAGACTGCGCGTTTCCGTCTCATCAAACTCGCAGGTCTCAGTGGTCTCGCCTCTGCCCATTTGCCATAATCGTTGCTCCAAAGGTCTATAACCAGGGGACTGGATTCGATTGAAACGGGGTTCCAGGTCCCATCTTCAAGGAAGAAACTCTGACCTCTTTTCCCAATGCTGCCACCATCTCGTTGGTATTCTACCCAGCGTGCTTACCATTTCTCCAATAACATCATCCGGATCATCTGCCCAGGTTTCAAAGAGACGCCTCTCGCCAAGAATATCGTAAAGGGTGCAGCCAAGAGTCCATATCAGCAGATGAGCTGACACTTTCATGGAAGAATATTTCAGGAGGACACAAAGCAGTTGGTGTGTGCAACGTGGACGGTTCTTTGCCGAAAAAGAACTACGATCCAAAATCAGTAATCTTGATCGTGCAATTTTCAACCTGGTTGCTGGGTATGATCAGGTTCATAGGGAAAACGGCATCCGGAGGGGCTTCTGGTCCAATAGGGCGCTTATCAATGCGCGAAACAGGGACCTCAAATGGCTCGCCAAAGCGTTCATATATATCTCTGGTAGTCAGAGAATCGAGCTCAGTGGGCTGGAGAAGAATATTGCGGGCATGGAGATCTTCAACTTGTTATACATTGAATCCGCCAGTATGATAGGATGCTGACTCACCTCCATGTCCAACGCTACAAAAGTGCACATAAGCGAGTCCCATGGTAACTTGAGCGGCAATACCTTTTGCGGTATCAAGTGAAAACATAAAGTTAGGACTATTCTCCTTGGATTCAGCAATACTACAGCCGCCAACTTCGGTCACGAGGCACAGGTGATGTCCATTGGGCCCACAGAAGGAGAACTCATCAAGTAATGAGGAAACAAATTTACGCCCAGGGTGGTTGACATTTCCAGCTCGGAGATGTTGCAGAATCTTCAATGCTCTGATCGAAGACCCAGCAGTTACAATTTTCAATGCGACATATCGCCGTTCTTCTTGATCGCGACCCAACCAGACAGTTGAAGATGAGCCATGTCCTAACTTGTGAACGACTCTATAACTGCCGTTTGAGAATTCGTCATTGATATATGTTTTTTCTACCCCGTCTTCAGGCCAATATATCGCATCGTTTGTATATGCAGGTGGCATATTCACTGTTCCGTAAGCTCGGACTGAAAAAGTGCTTCGGCACAAGAAAAACTTGACACTGTTAGAAGAGAAAGCAACGTCCATGAGCTTGATTCTTACCTTGAAGAGATCTGGACGAATCAGCGATTGTGCCTGGAACACCGAGAACATGTTATACTTGATCATTTGAACATCCAGACAAGGGATTCTCTCTTGACGCACTAGCACCGATTCCGTGCTAGAAAGAGTACTATAACCAGGAAGGATGAGGCTTAAGCAACCTATCACGTTTTGGTACACATATGTTGTGCGGAGTGCTTTTTGTATCAAAATGTTTGTTGTTGACAGGAACTAACCAATCCTGTTCAATGTTAGTAAAGCTAGACCAAAAGTGAATATCAAGCCACAATTTGTCTAGGAGATACTTGCATGCTTCAGGTATGCTGGGTTGGAATTTACGTTAAAGATGTTCTTTTGTCACTCTTTATGATGATCGAGAAAATACTCCGCCCTACTAAGTTGAGTCGTCCTTGAGGACTTGTGGTTAGTAGGGTTAATATTAACCCTAACACCGGTAACCCTAGACACCGTTCGTTCTGAGAGAAGTATCAGCGGAAAATAGACCCTGAATCAATCAGTATTAGAAACTGGTTTAATTGGAATAGTCACCTGGCCCCAAATGATGAGATCTGATGAATCCCATTGGAGGTCTTTGATAGTGGTAGGCAAGGAAGAAGCTCAGACAACCCGGAGTCCTAGCTTTAGGACTTGCATAGTTACGAGTCAAGGATTTACCTAATAAGAACAATCAAGGCCAACAGCTCGACAAACTGCGGGGTTAGCTTTGTACCGAATCATGAGTTCTGACGTTTGCTCCTAGATCAATAGTATCATTGGTGAGAATAATTGGCAGGGAGAAATGTCACGCCACTTCCTGCCTGCGCATACGTCATTATTCAACCGGGACAACCCCGACCCAAGTACCTCGCGAGAACCCTCACTTTCCTCTTCTTGACTTTATTCCTGACTGTACGAGTTTTCATATCGCCAATATTTCCGTACACCATCTGCCGGAGTTATCAAGATGGCCAACTGTGAGTATACTATCATTCGACCGGTATCGTTGATGAGGTAGTTAGCTAATAGACACAAGTCAACCCCTTCGCTCGACGCGAATCTCACCACCGCAACACTCTGATCGCGTATCAGGTGCTGTCGGTTCTCACCTGGGCTCTAGTCCTTGTTGCTGGCATCTTCTATTCCCTCCACAAACCCGATGATGTGAAACATGGTCACAATATCTGGAAGCAAGCAAACAAGCATCCGACGCCATTCTCACAGAACACAACCATCACCGGGATTTACTGGTACGTAATCAACTCGTGTCCGGCAGAGATTCTTTTTCTAATCGTAATTCGACAGGATCATCCTTCTCCTGTCTCAAGTCAGCTATGTCTGGCACTTCTTCTCCAACAACAGCACGCTCGTCACCAGCGCCGCCAATGTAGCCCCTCATTTCATCCTCAACAACCTCCTCGTTTTTGCATTCATCCTGCTCTGGGTCCGCAGCTACTTCTGGGGCGCTGAAGTCATCCTTATCGTCCACGTCATCAGCCAGTCTTCAGCATACTGGACTCACCGCGGATCTCCGCCCTTTGTGCACTGGCCTGCCATTGCAGGACCGTATGCCTGGTCACTTACGGCCCTGTTCTGGAACGGAGCTGTTGCCGTGCATGCTCATAGCTTGCCCGCAAGAATTGTGGCCAATATCTTCATCTGGGTGATCTTCTTGATTGGCTTTGTCCACATCTTTTCTGCCAAGGACTATATTTTCGGCTACTCCTTGTCTATTTTGACTCTGTGTAGGTTCATGTCTCCCTTCTTCTCATTCCAGTATACTGACTGCCACAGCCCTTGCCGTCAAGCAGCTCGCCATCAAGATCATTGCTTTCCAATGGATCTTCGCCTTTGTCATTTTCGCAGTCTTTTTCGTTGGCTCGTTGTACGTCTCTTCCGCTGCTTATACCGGACGAGATCTCTGGCTCAAGCGTGTTGTGGCGCCTGACTCAACGACTGACCGTGAACGTGAGCCGTTGCTCAACGATGCTTAATCGATCGTTTTAAGGGCTTCGATCGTACACTGGTTTTCTCCGGCGTACCACATATCCAACATGCAAGTGAAATTCAGTTCCGAAAAGAAGAAAGTTTCCACCGACCAGGTGTTTACTCCAAACTCCAATCGATACTCAGGTATCATTTATTCTCTGTTCTACCATGAACGCAAATCAGACTGTATCACACATGTTACTTACTTTGTTGACTACCTGCTACAATTTTAGCATTTACAGGCTGGTTGTTGTCTTTCTAATGGCCAGTCAAATTTGCCTGTCCATCTTCTCTCCATCGGCGTTGGTCGTTTGTTATGTGTCTATGACATGTTATGCTAAAGAATGTTTTCTCATATCTATCTGTTAATGTATGTCCGTATAATGTTGAGATATTTTAATACACGAAAAGAACAATAAATGTATTGATATACATCTCATTTTGGACATACTTATACATGGCACTCCATCCCCTTCGCCCCTAACCAAGGCTCATGCGCAACACCATCACTTCCACTCCCACTATCAATCAACATCGCCATTCCGCCTGCCAGATGCCACATGACATGACAATGAAACAACCACACACCGGGATTATCAGCCTTGAATCTGAGGACTGCATATCCGCGGTGCGGGATTTGAACTGTATCTCTCAGGACAGCTTTTGATAGATCGTACGGATCTTTGTCTGTGCTATCGTTGGTGGTTGTCCAGGGGTTGTATGAGCCCCATCGCGACGAACCGGCGGGTGATTCGTATAGAGCCACCACGTAGAAATTATGGCCATGCTGTGATCATCCACTCGTCAGTCACACTCTAAAATCGTAGGTAGAAGATGAGACATACAAAATGAAACGGATGCGCCCCCTCATCCAAATTATTAACCACCAAATCAACCCACCCACCTTCCTGCCCCGTCGAAACCGCCAACTGATTCTTATCCCATTGACTTCTCGGCAAACCCAACAATGGGTACGGAGGATCACTTTGTATGCTCCATGTTGTGCGATTGAAGAAGCCGTGAGGAATGTTTTGGAGACGGCTTAATTTCTCGACTTTGGCGTAGACGAGGTGTGTTTGTGATGCTTTGGGAGGGAGATGGGAGAGGAGAGTGGTTGTTGAGGGGAGATTATTGATATCAATCATGTCCTCTTCTGTGTTGGAGATGGATTCGTCTTGGATGGTTGAAGGGGGAGATGAGGCTTTTAAGGATAGTGGTGATTGAAGAAGGGGGAATGATTGATGGGTTACTAGGGCTGGGTTGCCGATTTTGAAGTCACTAGATAGAAAATGTTAGATCTAGTATCTTTCTTATTGTTAGAAAAGTATGCTTACGACTCATCAAGGTTCACAGTCATCCATGAAGCCCTATCCTTGATAGGTCGCAAGACAAAATCCACTCGTTGGCCCGGAAAGAGGATACCAACCGAAGACTTGCCATCATCAACTGGGTTCATCTCGACCGGATTACCGCCGTCAAGGGTAATCACTTGTATTGAAGTGCCTTGCGCAAAGCCGAGGCTTATTCCAGTAAGTGATCTAGTAGTCAAACAATCAGCGTTTTCATTCCATGGTGTGATTTAGAATGCCTACCCGGTATTCACAACTCTGATCCTATATGAGCTCTTCCCATCAAGAATCAAGGGTGGTCTTTCATCAGCCGGTCCTATGCAATCTAAAGGCCGAGCTGGAACTGCTCTTGAGCAGTTGAATCGACCAGCACCGTTCACAAGCATTGAGTCCGGAACAGGCTGTTCCAAATCAGCCACTTGTCCCCTTTGCTATACAAGTTCCTAACATACCTCATAACCCCTTGACCCCCACCATAAATACCAGCTAGCCACATCCTTAGCCGTACGATGATACCAATCACCAATCATCAAGACAATCTCCTTATCGTAGTTATACTTGACACTATCCGGAACTAAATTCTCATCATCCTTGCCGTTTAGATCCTGATGCTTGATAAGCAAACCCCGCACATTAGGCGAAGTCGGCAGAGGACGATCAGTCACGGGCCGATGCACAATAAGACCTCCATATAGACCATCCGCCCTCTGAACAGTGGAGTGTGCATGGTACCAGAATGTGCCGCATTGGGTTTCGGAAATGGTGAAGTTGTACCAGAATGAGTGACCCGGTTGGATGCCGCATTGGGTGACGCCGATGGCGCCGTCCATTGTATTTGCGCCTATTCTTTTGATAAGTTTCTTTTTTTTTGTTTAAAAAAAATCGTTAAGGTAAAGTTGAGATTTCCAGTATTGCATACCTCTCATAGTAAGGCCATGCCAGTGCAAAGACAATTGCTCGTCCTCGAGGCCATTGTGCACGAGGATGTTTAGAGTATCTCCAGAGCGAGCTTCAATCAGTGGTCCAGGAAAGAGATCTGTTACAAAAAGTCAATATGAATGCCGTCTTGAAAGCTTTGAGAGACATACCGTTGATCAAATAAACTCTCTTATCGACCCCATCCGGTCGCCGTTGTCCGGCAGTTATGCTCCAGTTGAATGTCCGCGTAACTGCTCCACGGTATATGTGATCCTCTGGCCGCAGGTGTCCATTCTCATATATGCGATTGTCAAAATCTGAATCCGAGGATGATATAGATCCATGGTCGTGTAATGACTCTGATAAACGACTGGCATTGTCGTCGTTGTTGCTCTCATAGTAAAATCGGACAAAAAGCACAATTGCTACCAAAAACGGAAATACGCAGATCAGTGCAACGAATAGTTTTGATGATGTATAAGATGTAAGCTTGACCTTTTGCTTCTTCTCTTCTGTTTCTGATTTTTGTTGAACCTCTATCGGCTGTATTCTTGACTCTGGAGATTTTGATGCATGTTGCTGTCGTTTACTTGGTCTTCGTTGCATCGTGTGAGCCAAAGGCGAGGTATAGTGACATGTGCATATTCCACTGATATAATTATCTTTAGCACCAATGTAGGAAGATTCAGTATTGTTATGTCATGGCCTAGGGTTGTCGCGGCTTAGCCCTAAGTCAGTCGCCGCGCTGCTTTCTCGACATGGAAAAGAAACAAATCTTCCTGATACAACGAATCATCGAACCTAGAATGAGCACAGGATGAGAAAAACAAGAAAAGTTCTAGATGTAATTCCTCAACATTGTTTCAAAGGCCGAACTTGGAAGGAGATCACGAATAGATTAAGCTTATGTGCTAACTTAAAGCAGGCCAGGCCCGCTCTTATCCCGACGTTGCAGCCACAGAGCAGATCAGCTGGTCACACGTGCCATTCCAGAATGTTGGGTCAGCAAGTCACAATTTCTGCATTACTCACTCCAGCAATACTCCCTGACTAGTGTATCTGTACAACATTGTCACCATAAGACCTAGTACTACTACGGTTACTACAGCACTGCAGCCGCTAGTCCGGCCACTTATCAACGCTCCTTGCTGATCCTCATGCAGATATATCGCATTATCACTGGCCTGATAACAAGACAAGGTACCCCGCAGTGATGGACTCAGATGGAGTAACGGCACAAATGTTTCCTTCATGTGGCGTGCATTTATTCAGGTTCGGCAACAAGTCCTGTCGATTTGCTTTCGGCATTGGCCGAAAAGCGAGAACAAAGCACATGGAAGGCAGGAAATGCGCGGAAGTACCTGGCCGAGAATGGTGTCGATCTAAAATTAAGAAACAAAGAACAAAAGCTTACTGTCCAGAATTGAGAACGTGCGTTGCTATTTGTCCGACTATTTGTGTCCTCCGTGCCTCGTTCTGGAATGTAAGTTTTTCTCGCGCTTCTCGACGGGAATAAGCACTTCATCAGGAACATTCATTTCCAACATGGCTCTTGCGTTGAGTGTTGCCATGGGCTTGGCCTTGTGTGCCAGCCCAGTACACGCCACCGGTCTGGAGCAGATTGAGCATGTCGTCCTCTTTATGCAAGAGAACCGAGCTTTCAACCATTATTTTGGAACTATGGCCGGTGTGAGAGGTTTCAACGACCCTAACGTTCAGGTCAATTCCGACGGACGCTCTGTTTGGTACCAGTCCGTCGACACACTTCTACCCGTGTATATACGTGATCCTACTAACACGAGCTTAGAACTGTCGATTCAACCTTGTCCACAGAGACAGACTACCTCCTGCCCTGGTACCTCAACTACCTCGGCGGAAACTGGTCAGAGGCCACTCAGTGCATGGTTGCAGGAGACAATGGATACAAATCCAATCATTTGGCTCTCAATGGCGATCTCAACAACCACTGGGCCACCAACAACACCCCTTGGAGTTGGGGCTACTTCAAGAGAGATGAACTCCCTGTTCACTTTGCCATGGCCGAGGGATACACTATTAGCGATATGTATCAGGAAGCTCAGATGACGGCTACCAATCCCAACCGTGTGACTTGGGTCTCCGGAACGATCAATGCTACTGGTGCTGCTTATATTGACAACAATGAAACTCCTGGTATGTCATCCGTGTTAAGTAGGTCAAAAAAATTGATATAAAACAGAACTAACAGCAACTCGTGGCGTTATAGGTTGTGAAACAGGCACCACCGGAGCATACTCCTGCTACCCCCTTACATGGGAGACAACTTTCGAGATCTACGAGCGCCTCAACGTTTCCTGGCAAGTATGGCAAAACACAGACAACTTTGACGACAACCCAAATGCCTGGTTCAAGCAGTACCAAGACGCAGCCACCGACTCTTCTCTGCACATTCACGGTGACTCTTTCCAGTATACTCTTGATGACTTTGTTGCGGCCGCTGCTGCCGGTACTCTTCCTCAAGTGAGCATCATCGTTGGACAGGAAGAGTTGTCCGAACATCCCCCTTGGCAGCCCAAGGATGGAGCTTGGTTGCATCAGCAGATTTTCGATGCTGTTGTCAAGAGCCCCAAGTACAACTCTACCGCTTTGTTCATCTCTTATGATGGTAAGTACTTTTCTTAATGCTATTGAATTCCCGCTAATGAAGCGTCAATAGAAACTGGCGGTTGGGGTGATGCTGTCGTCCCCTACCACTCCCCCGCTGGAACCGAAGGTGAATGGATCGAAGACCCCCTTGGTGTATTCGGCCAAACCTACACTGGTCCTGGTTTCCGTGTCCCCGCCTGGATCGTCTCACCCTGGACTCGTGGTGGACGTGTCTTTGGCGAGCACTGTGACCACAACTCCCAGATTCTCTTTGTTGAGAAGTGGCTTGCGGCTAAGGGCTACAGTGATGCTGAGCTCAAGGGCATGGAAACTTGGCGCCGTGATAACATGTGTGACTTTGTCAATGCTTTTGACTTTGCCAACGTAAGCTTTCCTCTCACGTCTTAGGTTTTCGGGTAAACGATACTGACTATCAAATAGCCCGATTACAGCGTTCCCCAAGTACCTACTGCAGAGACCCCTCACACTGACTCAAACGGCAACTTTGATGGTGCCAGTCTCTGTGAATCAACCTACTCTTCTACCAGACCTCCAGTGCCATACGGCAAGCAGACCCTTGAGGAGGCCTTGTACTTCGAAGATGGATACAAGCAGGTGATTGGTTCTTTGACCGAGGGCCGCTATCTCACCTTTGAATACAACGGCTACGCCTTGACCAACCCTGCTTCCAAGGGTAAGGTCACTGCAACCAAGGCAACATCCAAGCACGACAGCAAGAACCAGCGCTGGGTCATCCACGGTTCCGACGGCACTTTCCAGATTTCCAGTGCCCTCGATGGACGGTTCATTGGCAAGAATGGTACATTGGTAGCGGCCAGCGAGCAAGCAAAGTCTGCCGCCAACTTTGAGATTACTTTTGAAGCTGGAAAGGGATACAGTGTGCAGTACAGCGGTGGCAAGTACTTGACTATCAAGTCGAATGGAAAGGTGGATGCCGCGGCCAATAGTGCTGTCGACTATGAGGTCTACAGTGTGTCGTATCACAATTAGGTGGTCAATCATTAATTCCATCATTGGAATGCGTGATATTATATTTTTCTCGACTAGAAACACGTAGAAACAGAAATTGAAGGACGTTTCTAGCAATCTAAATACTTGAAACCCTAAGTAAATCCAAAGTGGAATAGCGCGAACTACTCGTGCTGTTGCCGTGGAAACAGCCACCCGCTCCGGACTTGACGGGCGCCGACTCCATCAACATTGACCCTGCTACTCCACCTCCTCCATCTTAATCAACTGACTGCTTTCTTTGCGGTGTTCCGGACACATTGGATACATCAACTGTTTATTAGACCGGTCCTAAAAGCAAGTTCTTTTGTTTATCTGTCTACAGCGACCAGAACGTCTATCCACAATTGCTATTGTTATCAATATTCCTAGCTTGATATTGACTGCGCCGTTATTTATTACTGCCTCAACAAACTCGCCAACTCGACTAACTGACTGAGAGAAGAAATCAATGCGATCTTAAATTAAAACATCCGCGACTGTCTGTGACAAACGCAATGGATCCATCAACACCTTCTCGAGGCCAGGGCAACGGCCAATACGTCGAGCCATATCCTGACGAGCTCCCACCTTCATACTATGGCGACGAAGGCAGCAACATTTCGTCGCCATTCCAAAACGATGCAGGAGCATCAGCTACAATGCGACTGCTGCCAACCGGCTACGACAACGAGGATATCGATGGCGGCAGCGACTTAGGAACGAACGCTGCGCGCTTTCGAATGGGACAGACATCGTCCACCCGCAGAACGTATGTTGTTTACTCTGAAGACCCCAGTGATAAACAACCCAAAAAATCGGTCTCAATTTCTACCCTGGAGCCCCATCATAAGGAACCCTCTTTTCCCAAAGCTGTCGCTCGTGCTGTCTCGCAGGACCCATGCAGACGCAAGCCAGTGACAGCTCTACCTGACACAACCGCCTCCAAAACAAATACCCCTTCCATTCGAAAAGTGGCCCAGACATATGGAACGAACAGATCAATCGTTCCTCCACCCCTATTTGCAAAGATACCCAAGCCTTCTCGTCTCCCTGATGAAACAAAGCCCAAAACTGAAACATTGGATCTCAGCATGATCGAGCATAGAGCTAACATGGTCTTAAATAGTGCGAACCCATCGCCTACCAGATCTACCCCGAATCGCGTGCCAGTGTTCCGCCCGCGCCAAAACTCGGTTGCGTCCAGCATCGGCCATACTCCATCGATCCCACCACCTGCCGCGTCGGTTGTAGACTCACCGCAATATTCGTCTAGACCAGGCTCTCCAACACGTCCTTGGACTCCATCTCGAGCATCGACCCGGCGAGGAGCAAATTCATCTATCTCAGGAGTGAACTATGAGCCAGCTGATCTCAATGGCAGTCCAAGACCCGGTACTCCCAGTTCGGCCTATGGAGGCAGTCCGCGCAGACCTCTTCCTCCAGCCCCATTGTTCTCGGGCCCTCCGGCTAGTTCTGGAGAGACAAGCATAGACATTGGAGATGCGCGTTCTGCAGAAGATCCTTTCGGAGGAGACGGACAAACAATCGATCCGCGACGCTCTTACGATTCTTTCAGAAGTGAATCTACGATGGTCACTGACGAGAAAGAGGACATGGTGAAGGTTGATCTGGATGAAGTTGCTCATGACCACGAAGGAGACGACACCGAAATGCTTGTGGACCCAAACATTCACTACGGACCTGCACCTGAGGGTAAACAAAGCCGTCGTGGTGTACGGTCAGCCCAGATGTCGAAAAAGGAAGTCCAACTTATCAATGGTGAACTTGTTCTGGAGTGTAAGATTCCAACCATCCTTCACAGTTTCTTGCCTCGTCGTGACGAACGCGAATTCACCCACATGCGATACACCGCGGTTACCTGCGACCCGGATGAGTTCAAGGAACGAGGCTACAAACTGCGCCAAAACATTGGAAGCACTATGCGAGAGACGGAACTGTTCATCTGTGTTACCATGTACAACGAGAACGAGGTGCTGTTTACACGAACTATGCACGGTATCATGCGCAATATCAGCCACTTTTGCTCTCGAGCCAAGTCACGTACTTGGGGTAAAGATGGATGGCAAAAAATCGTGGTGTGTATTATTTCCGACGGTCGTGCCAAAGTCCACAAGAGAACACTCGATGCCTTGGCAGCCATGGGTGTTTACCAGGGAGGTATTGCAAAGAACGTGGTCAACCAGAAAGAAGTTACAGCACACGTGTACGAATACACCACGCAGGTGTCGTTGGACTCTGACTTGAAATTCAAGGGTGCCGAGAAGGGCATTGTACCTTGCCAGGTTATTTTCTGTTTGAAGGAAAAGAATCAAAAGAAGCTCAACTCTCACCGATGGTTCTTCAATGCATTTGGTCGCATGTTGGATCCAAATGTCTGCATCTTGTTGGATGTGGGTACACAGCCTGCCCCTACCGCACTCTATCATCTTTGGAAAGCGTTCGATCAAGATTCAAACGTTGCGGGAGCTGCGGGTGAGATTATTGCCGGCAAAGGAAAACATTACTTGGGACTGCTCAACCCACTTGTGGCATCGCAAAACTTTGAGTACAAAATGTCAAACATCCTGGATAAACCGTTGGAGTCTGTCTTTGGGTATATTACTGTGCTTCCTGGTGCATTGAGTGCGTACCGATACTACGCTTTGCAGAACAACGAGGATGGACATGGACCTCTTAGCCAGTACTTCAAAGGTGAAACGTTGCAAGGTAAAGATGCTGACGTCTTTACTGCGAACATGTACTTGGCCGAGGATCGTATTCTGTGCTGGGAGCTAGTGGCAAAGAGAGGAGAGAGATGGGTGTTGAAGTTTGTGAAGAGTGCTGTTGGTGAGACTGATGTTCCTGGTAAGTTCTCTGTCGACATGAAGGATGAATGAATGCTAAAATTCAATAGACTCGATTCCAGAGTTTATTTCTCAACGTCGTCGTTGGCTTAACGGTGCCTTGTTTGCGGCCGTGTTTTCTCTGGCCAACATGCGACAGATTTGGGAAACAGATCACACCTTGACGAGAAAAATTCTTCTACATATTGAATTTGTGTATCAATTCTTTCAACTATTGTTTACATATTTTGGATTGGTGAGTTGCTCTTTTCTGTCTGACAGGCAAGTCTAACATTTGGCAGGCCAATTTCTACTTGGCATTCTACTTCATTGCCGGATCACTTTCTAACCCAGATATTGATCCGTTCGGACATAACATGGGCAAATACATATTCGATGTCCTTCGTTATGCTTGTGTGTTGCTCATGGCGTTGCAATTCATCCTGTCGATGGGTAATCGTCCGCAAGGGTAAGTCTCTTTCACCAATTGGATGTATCGTTCTAACATGCAATAGTGCACGAAAAATGTTCCTGTTCGGTATGATTGTTTACAGCATTATCATGCTCTACACATCGTTCGCAACCATCTACCTGATCGTTGATAAGCTAAAAGGCGGTGGACTGTCCCTCAGCGGTAACGATCTCTCCAACATTATTGTTTCGTTAATGTCGACTATTGGGTTGTACATTTTTACTTCTCTGATGTACCTTGACCCTTGGCACCTGATTACTTCTTCCGGGGCATATTTCATGTTGTTGCCCAGTTACATTTGCACGCTTCAAGTATATGCTTTCTGTAATACGCACGACGTTAGCTGGGGTACGAAAGGTGACAATGTCGTCCACATGGACCTTGGTGCGGCCAAAGGGCTGGGAGGGTCAAAAGTCGTCATGGAGATGCCTACCGAACAACTCGACATCGACAGCGGATATGACGAAGCGTTACGCAACTTGCGAGACCGTATCGAGGAACCAGAGCCTCCAATTTCCGAGGGTCAGCTACAAGAAGATTACTACCGCGCGGTGCGAACATACATGGTCTCGATCTGGATGGTTGCCAACGCTCTTCTCGCCATGATCGTGTCCGAGGCATATGGTACCGAATCTGGTGCTAACAACGTCTACCTTGCTATTATCCTCTGGTCCGTCGCTGCTCTTGCCGCATTCCGTGCCATCGGATCAACCACCTTCGCCATTTTGAACCTCATCCACAAGATCGCCGAGGGCCGCATGAAATTCCAAGCCGGCTCGTTGGGTCAAAGGCTACATAAGGGTGGTGGTGGGAGTGTCGCGGGCTCGAGTCGCTATGGCGGTAGTGCCAGTATCAGAGATTTGATCTCGGAAGGTGGATGGAACATTCAACGAAAGGCACGAAAGTTGATGTTCTGGCGTAAATAATTTCTTTCATGGCCTCAGTGTGATGATTTCTTTGATGTCTTTAATGTTTTGTGTATGATTTGTGGATCGAATCTGGTCATGACCCTGGCGTTTGTTTGTATTTTCTCTCCCTGCGTTGGAGTTGACCTTTTTAACTGAATTTGGTGCCTTTTTTTGTTATCTGCTGTTAGTTGATCCTGGCGATACTCCGGTATGCGGGACGAAGTTTCTTTATTCGAAGATAGAACAGAAGAACTACTTTTGATCTACGTCCTCTAGCAGTACTAACTACGTACTTTGCAGTGTAACTATCAAACAACCAATAGCGCGTCGAGGAGAAGAGTCGTCGAGAGTCGAGTCGTCATTCGTATGCAGCTACTCGCCAGCGCAAAGTCAAATCGATTAAAAACGACCGTAAACTTCAAAGCTTGGGCGGTAGTTAAGTTATTAATAGCATGACAAAATAATAGTCACGCTGTCAACGCCATGCAGATACACTAACTATTGGACACACCAACAACATGAATGGGGCGTGGGATAGTCTGGCGCCATGCATGTTGGCTATGTACTTTCGGGTGCTCGCTCTGTCGACATGTCGGCTGTGTACCTAGTCAGTGGAGAGAGAGTTCGGAGTATAATGAGCACGATTAGGATATGATTGTGGTCTGTTTGAACATGTTTGACTTGACTTGACTTGCATGGCATCGGAAAATATCGTACAAAATCTTGTACCCAGTGTTATTCAATATTTGTTGTGATGATTCATGAATCCGAGTCAAGTCCGCCCGTCAGGGGCAGAGTCATACAGTCTAACCATAGCTCTGATTGGATTAAAGATATCTCCACAGCCAAGCACACTAAAGAATGATAGGCTCGCTTACTATGTAAAGCAACTTTTTCCAGACCAAGAAGGCTGTGACTCGTAAAATTTGAGGTCTGCCACTGCGATTCCGAAACCGTGGAGCGCGGTGCACAGAGCTTGCGGCTGATCCTGGTCATGGCCATTGGTGAATTCCTGTGCCGCTGCTATTGATGGTGAATCGATGATTGTGTTTGAACTCTGCAACCAGAGGTCATATGAACCACGTACATAGTTAGTCGGACTTGTGATTAGGCCAGTGGCTTCGATTCTGGTCGGGTAGCCCTTTGACTCTTCGGATTGTGATGTGTTGGCTTGGATTGAGTTCTTCACTTGGTTAGAGTTGGACAAGTCGAAGCACAGCACACTTTCCCGTATTGGAGTCGCGTGGTTCGAGCTTATGATAGGCTAGAGCAGTCGTCGAGTCTCCACCGGACAAGCCTTGGTTGGACGGCTTGTCAACCTTATCTGCATCTTCATCGTTTCGTCCTTCGTCTCTAATTCGGATTCACAGAAGCGCCATGGGCTGTATTGGCTTGGATGGGTCTGCAGTACATGTCTACTACAGAGTACGTAACATCATGCTGACGCCGAATGGAGATCAGCAAAAGTCTGAGCATGGCGCCTGTTTGGGCGCAGACTCAGGCAGACATTGAGGTTGAGAATGATATTGAAGTTCTGAACTGTATCCAAGGATTGATGGTCTTGGCTATGTTTTATTCTTCTTCAAGGTTCAACTTTCAAACTTCAAGTCACAAATGACTCGGGTTCTTGGCGAGGTCGCAGTGAGCATAGTCGGTGCGATCTTTCGAGTTGCAGTCCATACACAGGAAAGGAGGAAGACACAGGGACCGTAACTATTCTTCAGGTCAAACATGCCAAGCGGCACGGTTTATAGACGGATATACCGACTGGCGAGAATAACCCAATTAGGACAACGAAGAATCCCTCTCATTTCCACATTCGGTTTGAAAGCGAACAAACCGAGCAAACCGAGGAGCCAACTGCGCCTCTGCCGAGGAGGATTTAGAACGCAGTCAGATCATGATCAATAATCTATCAATCAGGCCCCTGTTGGCTTCAGTTAGACTGGATGAAAATGATGCAGCGGCTTAATACGAGTTACCTAGGTTTCTTGGCATCATAGCTCTGGCTAATCACACTCCAGAGTAAGCGGAAGGCCCACCATGTCATTGGCCAGATATGCATAATGGCCCGCTTTTCTCCATCATTGAGTCTATGAGTCTATCACCTCCTCTCCTAAGAGAGCAGGTAAGAGCCTCGAAATTGACTCTGGATTCTGTCTGCTCGTGGCTTCGGCTCCTTGAAACCCACCAGAGCAGGGCTTAGTCGCCCTGGTCCATCCTCGAAAATCCACTAAACTACTGCGTAGTAATCTCCCCCGTCATGGATGTGCACGACCTGACAAGGCAGATTTCGTATGGACATTGCAGACGTCCCCGTTCCCTATTCGTTGCAAGATAGACTTTTAGGTCTGAGTCTATTAGGTCGAGCTGTATGTGTACTAGTCGTGTTGGTTGACAAAAAAAAAGAAGTGCAGCGTATATTATTAGATGCGTCCCCCGTCTAATTTTCTCTTTTCTTCTGTCTGTGTCCAGTACCTCATCGCAACGAAGCACACTTCCAGCTTCCAGTCTACATCCTCGGATAAACAGCCAAAATGACGCTCTTCAGCACCATCATGATCTCCCTCCTGGGCTTCGGTCTCGCCTCCTCCATCACCGAAATGGGTATGGTCGCATATGGCGTCTGGTCCTACGGCCAAAGCATCACCTACGAATACTACTGCGGCTACGACATCTGCGAGGCGACCGTGAAGGGCACCGTGCCCGATGTCCTCTCCTTTTTGATGTTTGCTGCTGTCTGGTCCACTCTCGTCACCGCCGTTGCCATTGGTCTTCCTCTCTTTTACCACAAGCATGACGCCCACCACCACAACAAGTGGCTTGCTCCTACTTTGATTGTGCTCTTCTTCTTGACCTGGGTGTTTTGGTTGGCTGGGTTTGCTTACTTGGCTTACCTTATTGGATCGTATGGTACCGGTATCATTGCCACCATTCTCGCTTTCGGCATTATCAACTGGTTCGTTCCCCCTCTGTCATTTTTATGAATATATATACTAACGTGTCCTAGGCTCCTGTACACGGGCATCTTCATTCTCAGCTTCCTCGCTATCTTCGACGTCATGCAAGGCGAATGGCCCGGTTACCTCGTCATGAAAGGACGCGCTTCCAGCTCTGGTCCTCCTGCCGCCGAAACCACAGCCTATGCTGGTGCTCCCGCCGAGCCCAAGTACGAGGGCAATCATGAGCTTACTGCTTAGACGTGAAGTCATCGATATCTCTTTCTGAACGATCACGATGCGCTCCCAACCGGGGGTGTGATGATTACTCTATGCCGAATGGACAGCGGAAAATTTGTGTCAAGTTATTTGGCTTAATGTGTTTAATAATACCCATATATACTTGAATATCATGAGCGATGCATTCTGATTTATTGCTTGTTCATAACTTATATCTAATACTAATCAAATGCATGTCACATTTACTTGTCAAGTTCGAAAGTAAAAAGTAGAATCAGCAGAAGAGCCTCATCTCATCCATGGTTTCAATGTTTCATCCATAAATCTCCATGCTCCCCGCAGTGGGGCTATGACAACATCCCCTCACTCTTTTCCATCCCAAGTACACAACATCAATCATCAATAACTCAAGTTCAACGGAGAGAAAAAAATGGTCCTAAAAGTCGGCATAATCGGCGCCGGCGAAGTCGCCCAAGTAATCCACCTCCCCACCCTCACCCTCCTCTCGCACCTCTACCAAATCATAAGCATATGCGACATCTCACTGCCCGTCGCGCAACACTGCGCCTCCAAATTCCATATCCCAACCGCAACCGCTGACCCTTTGGCGGTTATCGCCGATCCCGCCGTGGATGTAGTATTCATCCTGACAAGCGACGAATTCCACGCCGAATACACCATCGCCGCGTTACAAGCGGGGAAGAACGTCATGGTTGAAAAGCCATTGACCCTCTCCGTCCCCGCTGCGCAGCGAATACTCGACGCCGAGCGCACGTCTAGGGGACGAGTGTTCGTGGGCTACATGCGCCGCTACGCGCCCTCCTTCACGGGCGCGTTCATGCGAGAAGTTGCCTCAATTCCGAAAATACTCTATGCCCGGGTAAGAGATATGTCCGGTCCCAATGCATTTTTCGTGAATCAGAGTGGGACATTTCAGGTTCGACCAGACCCTAAAGATATACCTGCCAGCGCGGTGCAAGAGAGGGATAGATTGCTTGAGGGATTGTATCGAGAGGCATTCCCGGGCAACGACAATGTGACGAATGGAATGAAGAAATATTGCCGCTTCTTAGGCAGTCTCGGCTCTCACGATCTATCTCTCATGCGCGAAGCACTAGGTGGGGTGGTCAGTTCCGTTGAGGGCGTTTCGGTCAACGACCCTTTCTACTCCGCCATCTTCACATTCCCATCCCCTTCTTCCTCGGCAGCAGGGGAGAAGTTCTCAGTAACATACGAAAGCGGCATCGACACCATCCCCGATTTTGACGCCCACTTAGCCATCTACGGCTCCAACAAACGCGTTTCTATACAATACGACTCCCCCTACGTCAAGGGATTACCCATAAAAGTGCGCGTGGAAGAAGTAAATGAGTACGGCGAAAAGCAGGTTAGGGAGATACTCTCGAGTTATGAGGATGCGTATACGGCAGAGTTGACAGATATGTATGAGTGTTTTCTGAATGGAAGGAAAATAAAGACGAGTGTGGAGGATGCGGTGGAGGATTTGAGATTGTATGATGCTATGTATAGGAAAGCTGGGTTTATTAATTAGTATGTGCATGAATTTCTTAGTGTATGTATAGATAAAGACTTTGAATAGGTATTCCTACAGTAAACAATCAAGAGTCTGTAAGCCTTGTTTGTAGCAGTTACGCATGGTGATTCAGTTAGGGTTTCTGTGATCACGGGACTCTTGTCTCAACTTGGTAATCACCTTCACAATCTGAGAGAAGATAGCCAATTAACCATAATCTAGAAATAATAATCTGCTACAAAAGTAAAGCATAGACTAAATGCGTCAAACCTGCCAACCTGAAAGTGCTCGAAAGAATCGAAAACAGAACCAGCTGTAAGATAATGATAGTTGCATGCCAAAACCAGTTTTGACCAAAGGAAGGAAACCTAATTAATTGTACTTTGGCCTTCGCCCCCAAATAAAATGAGCATTTGCATAAAGTTCGTAATTGCGACTGTCGAGTGAATCCCTCGTCGCGCGGACAATATCTCTAACAGACTCGGCTGGATCCAACATGATTCGGGTGCCAATGGCGAGTATATAGGGCTCTATAGACTCTACAGCAGCATAATGCACTGAGTCTCCTAGTTTTCGTAGGGGTTTATCCTTATGCCACGTGCCGATCGGGACCTGACAAGTCAGCCAACATTCCGTTACTAAAGAATAGGGTGCCAACCTGCTGTATGTTCACTTCAACATCCTCAAAGCCCGCGTTGCGCATAGCTTCCGGAATAAGCACCACATCATTAAACCCCTTCCCGAAATCCGAGCTGTGCTTATTAAAAATTTTCACCAACATATTCAACTGCTCGGACTGCTCTCCATTTTCATTGCGGTAATAAAACTTGGCCTCAAACTCATTCATCTCAATCCACCCACCGGGCTTCAATTGTCCAAACACCTGTCGAAAGAACTTTGTCCAATCCGGGATACTGCCCGCTAGCATGCGGCCGTGGACAAGATCAAATCCCTTGTCGAATGTCCATTCATCCTCTGCATCTTCGACGTAGAATTTGACATTGCGCGGGACTAAAGTTGGTTGGATGGGGCTGAGGTCGGTGCCGATGACAGTCGCAGAAGGGAACTGCTCCCCTATCATGATAGCCCAGTCGCCAGTCCCACAGCCAATATCAAGCACTTTCTGCGGATGCTCTAGCGGTACCTTCCAGGGCTCATCGTTCAACAGCTGCGACCAAATCTTATGGCATAGCTGGAGACGTTCTTGCTCAGTTTCGTCGTTGGGGAGTAGGTACGAGCCCTCTCGGTAACGGTGGTAGCGTCGTCCGTTTTCGTAGATGTAGTCCGTAACAGAAGGCGTGACGGTCGTACAGTACGAGTTGTTGTCGACTTCAGTGTCTGCTTCGGCGCCGGAGTCGGAGGATTCTTCTTCGTAGATGTTCTGCATTTCGTTTGTTAATTCGTTTGAAGTTGCAGGATGGGTAGTGCAAGCGTTTGATGAGGATGGGGTTTGACCTTTAAACCCGTTGGTGTTGTGATTGGAGGTTGATGCTGGGCTTCAGCCATAGGCACGTAATTTTGGTAAGTCATGCAGGTAGATATTGAGAGGTAGATAATAGGTTATTGAGGTAGAAAAGAGGTGAATGGAGCGTCGTCAATAGGTAGATGATGATGATGAGGGTGAATAAAAGAGTGGGAGGATGCCATTGTTGGGAGGTCATGCCTTGAATAGGCAGCTCCTTCTAGAATAGGAAGGAGCGATGTCGTGGCAGTTTCCCAGACTGCCAGGCGACAATGCCTCAGGCTTCTCACGACGTCCGCCGACTCATTTCACGATACCAGTGCAGGTCTTTGTGATATGAACAAATGGTATATGTATTATTGATGTGCAAATGAAAGGAATCACGCTGTGCTATATGCTAGTATATACATTAGGTATGGAGAGGGCAATCATTTATCCAACAACACCCCAGCGCCCCTCAACAAAACAATTGTATGTCCTGTCTTGACCTTACTCCCCTCCCCACCAATCGCCACCGAAAACTCCAAAAACTCTCCCGACTCAACATGAAAGATCCGTAGTTTAGCCTCCTCTCCACCAACACGATTGTTCAAATTCTCAACTTTGAGTTTGCGAGCTGCATCGTCAAGGACCCGTCCGACTTTCCAGCGATTATCAAACCAGAAGTTTCCCGATGGCGGTTCATCGTTTGCGGTCGGTTTATCGGTTGTGCCGACGACATGCAGATATATCCTCCTATCAGTTGGAACGGAGGCTTCGCCCTTGGCCGTTCGTTTGATTTCATTGAGTTGTGTTATCGCGCTTCCTCCCGTCGTCCTTCTCACCTGTATACTAGCCGGTAAACTAATATTCGGCGTCTTGGGCGCTTGGATATTATTCCCTAATCCGCGTAACTTTGAAAACATAGATCGTATCGTAGGCCCATTATCCTTGGCAGTTCCCACCCTCGCGCCGAGCGGTACTAAATTCGCACAATCATGACCTTCGCGCAAGCGATGCTGCAGGCAATAATTCCGATTACACTTGTCGCAATGCACGCCCACGCTCGTAGGCGTATTAACCAGCGTCTTGCACTGCGGATGCGAGCACTGATCTGAATTATACACCGTCGATTTCACCGTCCGCCCAGCTCCAGCACCAATCGCTCGATCCGGTGTCTGGTTAAGCGCTCGCTTCCGTCGCGCCCATTCCCCCGGATGCGTGCATTTGTGTGCTGTTTCGGTGCGGTGATCGGAGCAGAATGTGCCGCGGCAGGATTCGCAGCGAAACGGTAGAAAGTCTAGCTGGCGGCAGTATTCGTATTGGCAGTTGCGGCCGATGGATTCGAGGTCGGCGTCGGCCATTTGTGTGAAGCTTGTGGGTTGGGGTGAGGATGACATGATGGATTCTAAGATGACGTCTGCTTCTGGAGGAGATATAAATACTTCAGGTGCGGAGTAGAGCGATATGTAAGCACGAAGACGTGGTGTGGTGGCAACCGGAGTAAGGCTGAGTTGCGCGACACGAGGCTATGACCGCTGAACTCCGATTCGATCGCTATGCTTTAGTAATGCCAGCGCAAGCAAAAAGTCAGGTACCGCTAAGTGCAAACGTGGATAAAAATGCAGATGGAAGAATAGTTGTGTTGTTTGAAATCCAAGATGGCGAGAGGTGCGGAGAAGCTTCCATCTTAGTCGGTGGCGCTTATCAATCGGCCCTGATCGATAAGTGCCTGGCTAGCCTGTTGTAGTTTAGCTCATTATTGTTACATGGTCCGCTTTTGACCAATCAGAGGAATAGAAACCACGAGAGTCATAAAGGGACAAATCATAATTCATTAACCTGACAAAGTGCCGTGCCATAACACCTAGTTCAGTAAACTAAACGCTCAATAGAAAGGGGTATGGATATGGGTATCAGCCTGAACCGTTGAACAAGAGAAAACAAAGCAGCCCGAGCCCGAACCAACAGAGAATACACATGTAGGGGAATAGAAGAATTAAACAAACTGAGACTGAAGGGGAAATACTCGAACATTAAAAGGTGAGATACATGAAGAAGGGTATGATGATCTGATAAAAAACATCCCAATAGGAAATAATGAAACAGGGCAAAGGATATCGCTGCAAAATATGTAGACCCTCAATGAGGACATATCAGTCTTCTGCTTAGCTGAGTGTGAAGATCAAGCATTTTTGGGGTTCTCATAGTGCTTTTGCTGATGAGCATGAGCCGGGTGATTCGGATCCTGTTGCTGCACACTGCTAACATGTGGAGGATATTGATCATTTGTCTCATGTCCCGCTTGAGACTGAGAGAATTGAGATGGATGAGCTTGGCCAAAAGGCGTAGCAAAAGGAATATGACCTGTAGAGCTGAAAACAGGCAATTTTCCATTGCTAGGTTGAGGTGTGTCTGTGTGAGGCATCATCGAAACCGGTGGCTGGACCATGATATTAGGCTGCATGGCCGGCTCGTTACCGGGAATAGGCGCTGATGCAACCGGCGGAAATCCAAGGGGTGAGATTGGAGATAGTGGTAGATTCATTTGTTGAGATGCTAGTCCACCGTTGGAAACCCCTTGATATGAGTCGATGGAAGGAGATACATCGTCATGCTCCACCTTGACGGGGATCTCACTGTCGAGCGGTGCAGAGACAGTGGGTGCCGCCGAAGGAATCTCGACCTTGATAGGCACCTCGTGCTGACCGCTTTTCTCGAGCTTTGGCAGTCCATCGCGTGCTGGCTGTGATTGACCGGAAGGCGCAGCCGCTTTCGAGGTTGGTTTGGTACCGCGACCAGCCTTCGAGGCGGTTGGCCTGGATACCGTAGCTTTCTTCGCAGCAGCTGCCTTCTTGCGTTGTTCGGCAGCCTTCTTCTCTCGTAGGGCATTCTCCTCGGGTGACGGAACTTTGAGTTTGAGACTCATTTTCTTCATGCCAGCTGATAGATCATCGATGCGACTTTCGGTCTCGGAATTTCCATTCACTTTAGCCACATCATCGCTAGCGGATTGCGATGATGCTCTGCTACTAGTTGAAGTAGGAGCATCGAGATTTTTCATGTACAGGGAAGGCACCTTGGGCAATGGTGGAACCTTGCGAGGGCTTGCACTTCTTTTTGGTGTCCCTGCACGCGACCCGCTAGACACTCGTGTCTTTTTGTTAACAACCGCACTCGGTGGTGCCTGGCTCGGGGTGGACGACATGCGCGAACTAGCACGAGTTGGGGTTCTGCTGCCAGATCCAGAAGTATTGTCCCCGTTTTCAGAAACCGCACCAATGGCACTTTGTCTCCGACGCTCTGGTTTGGCAACTTTAGTATCTGTCAAAGGCTCGGGCAAGTCACTTGCAGACCCAATAGTGGTGCGGCGATTGTTGCGGGCACTGACACGGCGAGGAGTTGGGGCTGGAGTGGCTGGAGTGTCGGGTGAGGTCGTCTTGCTTGTCCTGGTCCGGAGTTGTCTACGAGTGTTTCCTGAAGGTGTGGAAGGCGGTTCGACATTTGCTTGCTTCTTTTTCTTGGCTTCGGTAGCCCTAGCTTTAAGCTCATCATACTGGAAGCTCATAGTCTCGCGGTCCGTAGGTAAAATGCACTTCCACAATTCATGTGCAGAAGTTGCCCATCCCACTTCAGGAAGTGGTTCTGGAGTGTAGTCATCAATGGTAAGATTGGCTGAGGACTTTCTTTCTCGTAGAGTGGTCGTGACCCTAGCAGTAGATGCTTGTGTAGGGGAGAAATAGGTCGGTCCTGACTTTGGCGCTTTCTTGGGCAGAGCTGGCGGAGGAAATGCCAAAAGTTCCAATTCGTCTAACAAATCAGGTGCCCACCAGTCCGTCTCAAAAGCAGGTCCAGGGTTCCCAGCTTGAATAAAGTCTTGTTCCGTCTCCGCCAGTCCCAAACCCAACCGTCCGCTCATCTCAGAGGCCAAACCAGTTCGCTGTTCAAAATTGTCACCACCGGTACGAGTATCTGCGAGCGCTGAAAGGTGGCTGAGAACACCACTGGCCAACGCTCGGTTGCTGTAGCCTCCCTCTAGCACACTAATGACTCGACCTTCCGTACCAAGACCTTCTTCCTCTGCCAATCGAACAACATCGGCTGTAAAGCGGGCATAAAAATCGGTGGGCACATTGACTTTGTGTCGTTGCATTCCAGCACCCTCGTACTCACTAGCATCAAAGCCTGCGGATATGAAAATTGCGGCCTTGGGGGCAGGTCCACCTTCAATACTCTCAAGACGTTGTGTCTGAGAGCGCAAAAAGCTCCTAGCCTTCTCCAGTATAACCGAATACTTGTCGCTATACAGCTTCCAGAATTCTTCCTGGGTTTTCCAGGGCTCAAGATGGACATTCCAAATAGACTGACCGTGGGCGTTGTCAATGCAAACACTAGCATTAACAATTTTCTCCATCTCTCCATTCTCACAGGGAAAAGAGTTGATATCGTGCAGGCTGTAATAACCGATGGCAGTCTTTTTGTGCTGGGCTGCATTTCTGGCAGCTGCACCTCCACGCTGCTGAAGGTACCAGGCGTGCTCATTTTGCTTGTACGCGATAGCTTGAGATCCGTCGCCGTGGTGAAGATCAAAATCGATGATCGCAGCATGGGTCAAGCCGTGTACCATTGCAGCGTGCGTAATTCCAACGTGGACGTTGTTAAGCCAGCAGAAACCCGAAGGATCAGTTGACGCGCAATGGTGCCCAGGAGGACGAATGCAAACAAAGGCTCGTTTGGTTGAATTATGAGTCAGGACTGTATCTACTGCATCGCAGACACCGCCCAATGCTCCCTGGAAAGCGTCCAAAGATTCAGGGCAGAGATACAAGTCTCCATCGTGGAGTGGTTTTTCGTCAGGGTCCTTTTTTCCTGCGCTTCTTGGTCGCACGATTTCTCTTCCATTCAAAGCCAAGCGAGATTCAGCTGCATTGCACATAGTCCGCAAGTCTTCCATCCATTTATCGCCATGAACATAAGTTACAGCTGGCGAGTTCAAGGGAATCGCTCTTGTAGATTTGCGAATCTGGAAAGGTGGCGGTGGGAGGAGATCGACGCTTAGTCCTGGACGAGGCGCAAAGGACGAACCGGCATGTCGCTTCCCCAGACGAATGTACGCAGTCGACATTCCAAGCAAACTCGCGCGCAAACGTTCAGGTCGCTCGACAATGGTTGAGAGACCTTCTTTACTGGTGTATGGTCTCGAGAAACGGTGGCCATAACAGGCATCCTGAATAATAACAGCGGTCTTGGATTGGAGGTCCGCTGATTCATGCAGAGTAAGCTCCGCTTTGAAATGATCTGCAGCAATCGACGAAGCAGTAGGAGCTTCTATCACCGCAGGAATTGGTGATTTTTGTGAATACATAGCACCCAGTACATTCGATGAGGAACGCCTTGACAGACTGGGATGTGCCCCTTGTTCCCTGCTCAGACTGACGGATCGCAGTGAAGTAGTCGAAGCGCGTTTCTGTAAAGAAGGTGTAGAGAGTCGTCTCTCGTCGCGAAGTGAGGCGTTGCTTGGTGTTTTGCGCAGAGTGGGTGTTTTTGATTTTAGGGAGGCAGGGGTCGTCGAGGAGGAGACATTGCGCATGCTAGTCGAAGCTTGACTGGGCGAGCGAGGGGAGGGCGTAGGGGACGATGCGAGTAGAGGACTACCGGGCGAAGCTGTCGTTGCCAGCGACAGACGATTAAAGTCGTTGGCGAGGTTGTGAGCCCTCGGGGCAGGGAGGGGTGGTTCATCGGGCGAACGAGCAGGAGGGTCATTGTTTTGATCTTCCATGGCTGCAGCTACACATTGATTGCGCATTCACTGAGTCAATAATGGATTGACTGTAGTCAGCCAGTTGAATAGAAGATTATTATTATCATGCACAGAAAGTACAACAATCAAAACAACCAAGGCAGAAAGTTGTAAATAATAACAATCACTCAGGAAGTAAGTTGGAGCTAAACAAGCGGGACGCGGAGCGTGTTGGCCACTAAGGCAGGTGCGTGGAGCCGCCAAACAATAACAAAGAATGCTCCGGGGCAGTGGGCACCCTTGACACTTCGAGTATGCTCTTTGTTGTATGTAGAATTTCAAACTGCGATATTGTGTGAAGTTTTAATGTCATCACATGAATCTACAATTGAAGCTGGAGACTGCGTCATTGTTCATGGCTCCTACCAACATTCAGTGAACCAGTGATCGTCATCGGTTTGCCACTCGACAGCTGGGTGATAAGGCACACATTCTGATCCATGGATAGATAGCCTCGATAGCTTGATATTGGTATTTTATTATTAGTATTTGATATGCTATACGATCTTGAACACGTGGATAAGATTCGACATGACATGTGCCGATACTCAATTTAGGTAATTAGGGTTTCGCCATAACTAGGACCGAACCCTTCGCCTTGTAAAGCATCAAATGACTATACATCTTTCTTATGTCTCAATATTGACAGCGGATGAATAGAATAGGTCTAAATAACTAGTCAATTGCTCAGACACCGAGTCTATCACAAATCTAACCAATCACAAACAAACCACCCAAATCAAGACCAAGACAGCAAGTCGTATCTCCATATTTTCATATCCCATAGATCAAGACTCCCCCCGTATATAGATATAAGCGTATACTCATCATAAAACCCATATAAACATGAATCCAGATCCCGAATGGAAGCCGGGTAAACACCATACGCCAGTATGCAAATCTAATGAAAGGACCGGCTGGATAACACAGCCTTGAAAACGCTAAGAAAGACAATCATAGGCATAGACACATAAGGCATAGAACGTAACGAGAGACGATGGCCGGCATCAGTCGTCAATGCGCCGGCCTGCGCGACCGACAATTGGTAATACGTAGTTGGAGAGAGAGATCACAAGGAAGGGGTATAAAATCTCAATCAGCAACGAAAAAGACAAGAGGGGTAGGGGAAAAGATTAAGCGAAACTCAATCTCCTCAAATTCATCCAACTCCTTCTGAGCCTATTAGGCGACTTTTCCAGCATACTGCTGCCAGCTGACGAAGCCACCGTCGACGAAGCTGTGCTCGCGGAACTATTCAGCGTATCGACACTAGTCGCACTATCCATTGAGCGGCGCTTATTCTTTTTCTTGTCTGCTTTTCGCTGCAGTTTTTGATCCTTCTTGATAGACGTGAATCCATTCGTGGAGTGGTAGTGGCAGAAACAGTGCAGATAAACTGTTTCGCTGTCTACGGAGTCACAGCTGCCGTTGCTGTTGCGGTTGGCCGAAGAGGATGATGATGGTCGGCCCGAGTGACATGTTTCGAGGATGTGGGATTCTTCGCACTGGCACCAGACGTAGAGGGCTTGGGATGTGCGGCACATTTTGTATGTATATTTTCCGTTTTGTCTAATATATTTTCCGGATTTCTGGAATGTAGAAATTGGGGTGGCTGGGAGTGCTTGCTGCTTATCGACGCAAGAAGTTTCCGCTTTGAGTAATATTGAAAAACGTCCCGCGTGGCCGTGCCGACTGATAAGAGATCTCGCGTAGGAAATCTGAAGTAAGACCAGGTGTAGCCCCTAACCGGTAGGAGACAGATGATTTCAAGAATAATTATAAAGAAAAGATATTAAACGGGCTTTCGTATATTTAAGTCTTCTCTCAAAAGATTTCTCTCTTCCGAGCGGACCGGGTCGGCTTGATAGATGATTAATTATGTGTGAGTGGATGTGTGTAAGCGCCAGGACGGTGTAGAGTAGCGTCCGGATAGTGTACCCCTCCACGAAACAATAAGAAGGCCAAGTCCGTAAGAGATTGATCGGTGAGTGGACTGAAACGAAAGGGGAACGAAAAGAAAAAAGGAATTGTTTCTAGCGTTGTCAATGCCTATAGCTATATACTCTTTCTCTGCCGATGCCGTGAGTCGATGCCTATGATTCAACCCATCCGATCCATAGACTACGTATGAAAGTGGCATTCGTCATCGATGCCCATCGGATCTGTATGCCTCAACTCTATTACTCTGTAAGAGCTGAGCTGTATGTAATCAACATAGCGCCTAGAATGCTCCCTAGACACCAACCCAACCTATGAGCACGATCTTACGCGTCCTCTGTCTAATGACTTCATACAATGGATCTGTACGACGGCCCCGAAGCAGAGACCGACAAATCGGCCCATCCAGCAGCCACCGCCGTCTCCCATTGGACGTTCTAGATCTACCGAGTACACGGCCCTTTTGTCGCTGCAAACGGCCGTTGGTGCCGAATCCGGCCGGCTTAACCGCTGTCCATGTTTCTACATGCATTGGTTGCCTGCTTCAATATTAACTCCGTTGCAATATAGTATAAACGCAGTCTGTATAGTAGATCCTGTTTCATGACTCGCTGCCTGTTAGGCAATCGACCGAAAAGTCAATTACGTCGATATCTCCCCGACTTTCTTAATTAATCGGTGATTAGGCGTTCATCGTTATCATTGATCAATCTCTTCTCAATCTGCAGGTGATCAGACCTGCCCCGAACAGGCAAATGTAATAATCGCATCACAGTACGTAGTAGGTAAAGCAAAAAAGCAAATAAAGTTGAGCCAAAAAAGAATTCCCGACGATCATATGCGCCTTTGATGTCAGATCGCTGAAACTGCGTCTGGCGGTTAAAACTGGTTATATTTAACATTGAACAAGACTGCCCTCGTTAACGCCGTGAGTCATATGGAAGATCGAAAAGCAAGGGCTCTTCTTGGCCAACGGTTGCACTTGTCCTGTCGATGGCTGAGGCATAGCCCACAAAGAGTGTTTGTAACAGTAACAAAGGCGGGCGCTTAATTTGCGACAATTTGCGACAAGGCACTATATTTATATGTTTTAGAATACGATGCCCTATTTTCAGCTGCGTGATGTTTGACAGGATGAGTGTTTCAAGTCGCGCTATTGTGAGATGAGAGTGTGGTCGCTGATTCGAGGAGTGATTCGACATGACGATGCTTTGGCTACGGCCAATCAGGTCGGCTCCCGACGGCATCCATCGGACTCTGCATACGGCTAGATTAGCCCTAATCTCATTTTTAGCCCTTGCCCTAATGCCCTAATGCTTCGAGAAGGAAACTCGAAGAACAATCAGGCTAGAAGTTCAGATGCCAATTTTATTTAGCGTTACTAATTTCTTACATTGACATAGTGCGGAGCTAACATATGCAGAGTAAGTCATCTTAGTTGTATAGACTAACAACCAATCAGGTACTCAAATGTTCGAGCTCGTATAGATCTAACCCGAATTGGAAGGGACTCAAGAATCGCTATTCTCTCGCAAATAGAAGAAGCATGCATAGACGATGGCCGACAATAAAGTTCGACTTATAATCGTGCTGCCTGTTACCTATATAGGTTAGATGTATACGAGGACAGATACGCTGTTCAAGTCCGAAGGGACTACATAACTGATTTGCCTCTCGGGAAGACGAAATAGGCAGTAGAGAAAGTAGTGATAGTAGTTATACTGCGTGGTTCAATACCTAGATAGGCTAGATGCATACGACGGAGGACAAAGTGGTTATTTTTTGACAAATACATTGTTCAATACCCTTGGCTTTGACAGATGCACACAAGAAATCTGTCTATATAAACCAGACGATCTCACTTCCGTCCCCCAGGACAAGTCTCTCTCAAATTACAAAGCATTCTTGAAAGCATCCTTGGAATACTCACCTTCGAATAAAGCAAAATGCCCAAAGTCCTCGTCACCGGCGCAAATGGCTACATCGGCAACGCCGTAGCCAAAGCCTTCAACCGCGCCGGCTGGATAACATACGGCCTCATTCGCCGCGTCGCCGACGCCTCGGACCTATCACAGAACGAGATTCATCCCATCATCGGCACGCCTCAGGATCTATCCCTCACCAACGAACAGGAGCACTGCGTATTCGATGTCGTCGTGTCCAATACCGAGGATTGGTCGGATTATGATAATCATTTCCGGCATGTCAAGGCTATGTTGACGCATATCGGGAATCGGACTTGGGAGATCGCTGGGGTCAGGACACTGGTATTGTTCAGCAGTGGATGCAAGGATTATGGGATGACGGGGAAACATGGTGATGCCGATCTTGCTCCGCATACGGAGTCCAGTCCGTTGAATGCATTCCCGTTTCTCCAGGCCAGGACAAAAAGTGCTGCTGGGTTGCTAGAAGATGGCAAAAACGGCAAGCTGCCCTTTGATGTTGTTGTGCTGCGGCCGACAAATGTCTATGGTTATAACTCTAGCTACTATGGTTATTTTTTCGCGTGGGCAGACAAGGCAAAGAAGGACGGAAAAAAGGTGTTGCGCGTTGCCGCTGATCCAAACACGATCATGCATTCTGCTCATGTCGACGACTGCGCACTCGCTTATTTGAGTCTGGCAGAACACCCACGCAGAGACGAGATCAAGGGCCAGGCATTCAACATTTCAAATGCAAGATATGAAACGCTGAGCGAGGTCTGTGAGGCTCTGGCCAAGTCATATGGGCTGTCAGTCGAGTATGAAGAGCCCGGCCCATATGAGGATATCGTGCTAGGCAATATCGAAGTCATTATTCAATATTCACAATGGGTATCGTCCGACAGAATCCGTCAGTTGACTGGGTGGAAAGAGCAGCGGGCTTATTTTTCCACTGGTCTTGGTCAATATCGAATGGCCTTTGAGGCGGCAGTTGCCGCTAAACATCAGGGGGCAGTGAAAATATATGAAACTTTCCAGAACCCGGCCAATTCAGGCCGTAAGTAAAAATCATAGTCCCAACTCAGAATGCAGTCTGCCTGATAACTTTGTTTTTCTACTGCTTTTCAATGTATGAAAGTTTCATTTCAAACCGCTGAATGAATGCAATACTGTCAATAGTTTCCAGCATCCCTCAGACAGAACCTGACCAAAAACTGGATTGTGAGGAATTGAGCCAGTAACAGTCAATTCGCTGTCCGATAGTCTGAGTAGAGACGCAATATAGACAGTAAGTTCCAGATCAAACCCTTTTCCACAACGGCAGATCTTTGATACAGTATCGTATGCTTTTCGACGGATAGAAGCATTCTGGCTATACGTTGACGAAACGAAAATAGAGCAGAACACGCCGAGAAAAGGGAAAAGAGCATGACTTGATGGTTTCAACGCCGTTTTGTTGTTGTTCTTGTCTTGTGGAATGTTCTGAGTACTGTTGAAAATCCGATGCAATGGGCATGTAGAACAAGTAACAGGATCGGGCGAAGCTCTGACAAGAGTATCTCCGAGAGTTGCTATATGTGTCAAATCCAATTCTGTATTTTCAAATGTTTGTCCACCAGCTCGAGAATCCATGAGGAGGCGGAATTTTAGGAAAAAGGCGCATGTTACAAGGACATAAGAATCGCAAACTTGCGACGTCGGAACATCATGGGTGAGGTAAAGATTGAATGAGAAAATCCAACGATCAAGTTCAAGGAGCTCCTCACTGAGGGTTTGATCTTGAATTAAAGAGTTATCGCCATGATCGTTCAATCCTGTTTGTTTCTCAAAAAGCCGGGTCTGGCGTCTCGAAAGTATCTTGATCAGGATGGCAAGGAAACTTTCTCTAGCCTCCTCGAGGCCTGGGAAGCCCGCCGGGTAATCATCAGTAGACTCATCAAGCACCAAAAACCGTGCACAGTCAGGCATATCGAAATGTGTGATTTGACACATGAAACGAACGAAAAGCGACCGTAATACTTTCGCCGACACATACCAATCATCCTTCGGGCTCTGTTGCTCGTCACTCGAAACTCCTTGAAACAAAGCAAAACCAGATTGCAAATGATCCAGCGCCGACTGATAACGCCCTTGAGACAACTCAAGACTAACAAAAAGCAAACAAGCCAATAACGAGATTGACATTGTCTTCTTACTTCTGTCTGTTGTGAAGGTATCGGTTTTCTGTCGCGATAGAAGACTCTGTATAGCCTTCCCGTAGTGCTGCATAGCAATAATCCTTCGCTGCGTCTCAGGCGGGCCGGTTATTTGGTATCGATATATCTCATGCAAAATCCCCATAGCCACCATAGCATGTCTTATCGCTGGCTCATGAAGAATATCTTGCCGTCGAAACGGTCTCGTAAGCTCTGATGGAAAGCAATTCGTGTTCCAGTAGAAGAAGCAATCAAGAGCATGTTCTTCTTCAATGTCCTCTGAGATTCCAGTCTTCCAGTACATTTGCGGCACGTAGTATGTGATCTTGAAAGCCTGTGCCTTTTTGTTCGATGCAGTACTATCTATGTAGCCAGCGCACTGGCGCTTCGAGCGAATACATCTTTGACATGTGGGCTTTGCCTCATCACATTTCACTCTTCGCTCTCTAGACATTTGTTACTGACTTGATCCTTTCGTTCAGAGTGGATTACTAACTTGCAAGTCTGACATCCGGTGCGACTCTTGCTCAAGACCATGCGGCTTCTGCCTCTATTTGTTGGACGCATGGCTAGTCATACATAAAGTTTCGACAACTTTGCAAATCGGTTACATGTAAGTGAAGTTAAAGGTCTACAATCGATCGAAGATAGCATGATATTCTCGAATATTCAATACGGACTAAACCTAATCTAGCCGATTTGAGCCTGAGGCATCGATAAGCGTATCTTTCCTGTGATTGGTCAGTTGCAGCATCTCACATAGCCCTGACTTCCATGTTTGCAGGAGAATGAAGGACTGATATCAAAGTCCAAAGGCTCCAGAAAGACAATCAAAGAGGTGCCTACTTGAATAATATTTGTAATGGTTTGATTAATTGTTGTATGGTAAACCCTAATTGCCCCGCGTTCTCTGAATCTCTGCGTTTCCGATTGCCTCATGATTTATATGTGGGAGCGCAACCTAGACGTCTTGGTCTTTTTGGCTCTGGTAACGAGTCAAGCGGTACGCGCTTGGGAATGCACTTCCAAGCTCAATCCGTGACAATACTGGCCGATCACCAAGACGGGGCACTCGGACAGATACTTCAATGACAAAGGACACGCAGACGGTGTGACAATTAATATCAAAAGGCAATAGCCTTGACCAATACTTTCTATACAATGATTCCAAATCTTTGTTAGTTGGAAGATGACAGAACTATGTATTTGCTTAGAAAGTTTAGAAAGCCCTCATTTGATTATCAGTTGACCACATCTGCAGAAAAAGCTGACCCTTCCAATCAACACATCACAACACATCCATGGATAACTATGCAGAGACACCAAAAAGACAAGCCCCATTGTTATGCTCACAAAGAAAAGCCGGGTCTTTGATGAGTTCATTATCTACTAAGTAAATTGGCAAGTAACATATCGTACGAGCGTGGTTGTCCGGTATTAAGCTGTCTGCGGCCCATTCCCCATCATCATCATTACACACCTGACAAAATTTCCTACCTGCCTTGCCTCCTTATATATTGTTCTCTTGTGCTCCTTGAGCAAACGTGTTGTGTAGAATCCGTAACAGGTTGAAGAAGCTCCAATCGACTTTGACGCTGCCTCCGAAAATATCCCCAAAATCAAAGTTGCAGAGAAACTGGCCCTACATAGAAGGGTTCACTGAGCAGCATCGCATCGACGCGCTAGAGTTGTGTCGTTGGTTCACTGTTTAACTTGCTTTTGCATGTCCTCAAGGCGGACAGCAAAGTCTCGAAGGTCCATCGGAGAGCATGGTATCAAAAAGAGCAGAGGGGAATGTTAAATCCAGACCAAGCAAAGGTACATATCAATGTCAACCTCTCTAAGAAAAGAGCACAATCAAACATGGAGGTGATAGGAGAAGGTGTGATTAGGTGCCGTCAGTCCTCATATCAGCCACTGACATTCCATATCTTGGCGGTGGCATGTTGGAGCCAAACGTCAAACTTCTCCAAGGCTGGGATGGATACCTGCACCATATAAAATCACATCCTTTGACCTTTCCCTGTACTTTAATGGCCTGAATTTCCGCGTCGAGGCAAGAACCACAGGTCATGAAGTAAGGCAGATTTACAACAATCTCATAATCGATGTACAGTGATGACAGTGACTGAGATGTTCAGATCTCTAGAGATTTTGATCAACTCTCAGGGGTTCTGCCCCTACTATACCAGCACTCGTTCTTCAGTGCATCATATCTTGCAGGTTTGTGTGCTTGATTCAAGAGAATGAGATTGACCTTCGCTTTTGAGGATGCAAGGCATATGTCCACGTTTCAAAGCGGACGTTTTCAGTTCAGATCAATCCATGTAGTATATAAAAATCTTCTTCACTGTCCGAATCAGGTTGCCTCCACTGCATACCTAGGTACATGTAGGGTGAAATGAGGTGCAAATAACAATGATGGTAACCCTAAAATGACGTATGAGAGGCTGAGGTAACAATATGTCATGCAGGAACAAGATCGACAGAATAAGAAATCTTTTGATGCAGACCCGTATAATATCACAATACACCATTCGCTTACTATCAGCTGGCAGTAGTTTTGTCTATCTACTACATAGTAAATATGACATGAAGATTCTAGTACCGACGATGCAAGCCGAGATGTTGATAAGCATCAGTTTCGGAGATATCCACCAATGACCCGCATCGAGGCAAAAAGTTTCCCGACTCGACTGCGACTGCCACCATAACTCTGACCACATACATTCCTGAACAGTTCTCACCTTGATCATAGATACGTCCAGTTCGCACATACGACAGCATACAGATCAACTGCAATCTTTGGGAAGAGGAAGGGAAGAATGACCTCAACACCAGAAACAGCAGCAACAACCCTCGACCAACCCACCATGGCACGCACAACCACCCTCCTCACAAACCTCAACACCGTCCTTGCCCGCATCTCCGCCGCCTCATCCACCTTCCCAACGACATCAACATCCACAACCCGCCGACACAGACCCGCCAACAAACCCGTGCGCCTGGTAGCAGTCTCAAAACTCAAGCCCGCCTCCGACATTCTCGCCTTATACTCCCAGTCTTCTTTACCTGAGGACGAGACTTCCCTCCCATCGACGACTACTACCACAACAACGACAACGACATTGACGCCCTCGGCGACACAACAACTCCATTTCGGCGAGAATTATTTCCAAGAACTCCTCGAAAAATCCCGCGTGCTACCACGCGGCATAAAATGGCATTTCATTGGCGGTCTACAATCGAACAAATGTGCCAGCCTAGCACGCGATGTGCGCGGTCTCTGGGCCGTGGAGAGCGTAGATACAGAAAAGAAGGCGAAATTACTTGACAAGGGCTGGGGGGAGCGGGACATCTCGTCGTTAACAGAGGAAGAGCGACAACAAAAGCTGCGCGTGTTTGTGCAAGTCAACACGTCAGGCGAAGAGGCGAAATCGGGTGTTGAGCCTGCCGCGACACCGGCGTTGTGTCGGTATATTCGTGAGCAGTGCCCGCGCCTCAAGTTGCAGGGTCTCATGACCATTGGCGCTATTGCGCGGTCGAAAGAAAGCAGCAATGAAAATGCGGATTTTGTGTCGTTGATTGAGACGAGGCAAACTGTCGTTGAGTCCTTGGGGATGACGGAGCAGGAAGCGGATGATTTCGAGTTGAGTATGGGGATGAGTTCGGATTTTGAGGGTGCGATTGCGCTGGGGAGTGACCAGGTGCGTGTTGGGACGACGATATTTGGCGAGAGGCCGAGGAAGGCTGGAGCTAATGCTGGTGCTACTTCTTGATTCATCCTCGTTTATTCTCGTAGAGTTGCATTTGTGCTCAGCTACAAACAACTTATATACACGTATATACATTTTAAATGATGCATATTAAGAATAGAACGCGAATCAAAACGAATAAACAAACGCTGTCGATGCCAGTCTCCAAGCAAACAAACATGAGTCTGAACCATGAACAACGTGTGTATCCAGATGACCTGATCATAAAAATAGATAGGAATCTTCTACCCTTCACTAATGATATTCATTCGACCGTGAGTGGGCACTTGTATCCCACTTTTTCGCCTGTCTCTTTTCACTACAGATCACCATCAATACTGACTCCGATTGATAATCGCTGCTCCATCTGTCGCGCAAGTATTTGCGGCACATTTTCTTGCGTTGCTCGAATCGTGATTCGATACATCTGAGACATCATTAGCCACTGCAGTAAGTATTCAGCAATCAAGCGGGAAGCCTACATTCTTCTCATAATTCGGCTCAAGTCGTAACAAACAACCCGTCTTACCATTCTCGACCTGATACACGGCACATCCGACAATGTTGCTGGCATTCGGGTCCACGCCGTTGAGAATCTTCCATCCAAAGCCAGTCACAACGGATCTGGTGAACTTTTCGTGAATTTTGCGTCCTTTGCCGGCTACATTGAACGTCTTTTGCGCCTCAAGCGGTGCACCGCCGATTTGTCGCCACCTCTTGAAAAAGTCTTCTGCCGATAGATCGGATGGATCCATATATCTGTGCATCAGAATCGGAAGTTGTAGGGTATAAGCTTGCAAGGCACCTGCAAGATAAGATATACGGATTGTAGGTGCATCCGAGAATGGTCCATGAGCCTCAACGAATATCGTTTGCTGCGTCTGTCCGGCTGGCTGGACAGTTGAATCAGGCAAGTTCTTTGTATCGATCTTCAAATGCGGCGATGCAGGATTGTCCAATGTCGTGGTAAAAGATCCAATCGGGAAGGAGGCTTTGTTCGTGAAATACATCTTGACCACACCGAGATGTGCCCGGTATTCTGAACGCAAGCCAACCTGGATCTGGGCATCTTCGAACAAAACACCCTCATCGGCAAAGTACAGCCGGTTGAAGCCATACTCCCAGTCGGGACTCAAGTGAGCAGCACTTGCCAGGTTGGGCGGGGGAGCAGATGGCTTCGACGACATATCCAAGCCAGCAAGATCCCTGGATGCACCACCTTTGTTGGCACTTCCATTGGCAGTACCGTTGCGACCGCCATTAACAATCGTCGTAAAGGTGCGCTTCAAGCCTGTTGTCTGTGCCATCAGGACCTCCTGTTTGTCAGTATTAGCATCCTTGCCTCCGACAACCCACGTTCGCTTGTCACTAGTTCCAGCGGTCTTTTGATGCAAACGTGACAGCAACACACTAGCTCTTTCGGAGAAAGGTGGCATTTCATCACACACAGTTCGTAACAGGTCATCGGAAGGCATAGTCGCCAGCCTCAAATACTCGTATGCTCTTTGTTGCAGTTCAGGATCCGGCGAGTGGCTGTATAGCCTGAACATTTGCAGCAACTGAGGTTTGATTTCAGGGAACAAATTGACGAATTTGATAAAGGACGAAAGAATCATGGCACGAGTATTATCAGAGCAAGTAAACATCTTTGGCTGCAGAGCCAAGAATTGCTCGATAGGGCTGCAGCCCTTGTTATCAGCGATCAAATGACCGAACTCTCCCAGCACGTAACTGCCAATCTTGATCAAACTGTCGTGGCAGTCGCCCTTGAGGTATTTGAGTAAGTGGTCTGCAGCATAAGCTTGCAGTTCTTCGTTGTTGGTAACAATCTGGATGACTCGTTGCCACACTTCGTCGCTGACATGATCACCGGCCATAGCAAGCAGCTTGACAGAAGTATCGATGTACCATTGAGCGTCAGTGGCATACTTTTCAGCTAGAATCGCAACTTTGAGCACCATCTCTTCCCGGATGGCGTAGTCGGCTGACTGTAGGTATGTAAGAAGTTCAGCCACAATGGTTCGTGCGTTTGTTACATCGCACATGCTATAAAGAAGGTCCAATCCTTTTCGTCGAACGCTAATATCGCGGTCTCTCAATGAACCTAAGATATATGGCTGGTGGCTCTTGATAGGGTCTAGGGTCTCTGCTCGAGCAGCAAAATGAGTCATGGCTTCTAGACCAAGGTAGCGAACGTTAGTTTCGCGTGATTGGATAAACTTTCCGAGTCGTGAAGAAATCTGCATCATCAGGGCATGCTCCGTGTCGAGGTGAATGAGTAAGTTGATGGCCTCGAATAGAATGGCATTTTGGGCATTATTTTGCTGCACATTTTTGGGCGTATCCATAGCCGAGTTCATGATTTGTTCCAATGACTGTCGGATCAATTCTCTGACATGAGTATCCTCTAAACAGCGTTAGCATTCTTACCAACATCAGATTGACAAGACACATACCAGATGGCGGATAATATTGCAGCAATCGAAGCAGCTTCACTTGAAGCCATGGGTTAGGTACCCGGTAGTAAAGGTAATCAGCCGACACATCTCCGTCCACAGCAATCTTCTTTAGTCGCTGAGCAGCCTTAACATAGCTTCCTTTGTATTGTTCCGGGTTCTCTTGCACCAAAGCCATCACAAGCGATGTAACAGACAATGTCACACCCATATCAGGGTCATCCATGATGGAAATGATACGCTCAGCCCATTCCGGCTGGACAATCGAGGGGTGTTTTCGGTAGAGACGGAGCAGGGTCAGGGCGGCTTTCTTCTTGACGAAAGATTTGGATGTTCTACCAAGCGATTAGTAAACTCTCAAAAGTAGCAAGAAGGGGAGAGAAGAATGTACGGAGAAATCAAAAGTCTATGAACTTCCGAGCTCAAAGCCTCACCCAACTCCCTGCCACCAACAGTCGCAATGGCATGCAACGCCAGGCAATTATTCAACTCATTCATATCCAACAAATCCTTCCGGATACTATTCACCACCAAATGGAGCAACTCATGCTGCTCATGCAAGAACAAAGTAACAGCCAAATACCCAATCTGCTTTTCCGAATAATTCTTCGCCGAAATCAAATTGACGGCTTCCAAGTGTCCAAACTCGACATCGTAGCCCTGTATATAGACATACAGCAATTTGCAAACGTATTTTTTCCTCTGGTAGCCGTTCAAGTTGCCGTCGCGGAATTTCTGGCGGATGTTGGCGAGTTCCTTGTTGATGCGCTTTTCTTCGAGTTCTCGAGCCCGCGCGTTTCGCAAGTCGGCAATGAACTGGACCAGGCCTCGCATGGACGACATGATGAATTTCGATCGGAGGGGTATCTAAATATCCAAGAATGATAGATAGTCTTGTGCGGGCTATTGATCTCCTCTCTTCAAAAGAAAGAACTAAATCGCCGAACCATTCGACATAGTCATGTAATCAATGGAAATCGAAACCTCTCATCCCACACGGCGTATAATATCACACATTGCGCATTTTATAAAAAGGACAGATCGAACGGACGGCGGAGTAATTCACGATGCGACGATACGCTGGAATCGACTGGGTTGGATCAAATCGAATGACGTTTCTATAGAGATATAATAAGGGGTCTCTCCGGTTAGGCTCAAAATAATAGTAGTGGCACTTTTGGTGGACAGGGAAGGGACCCACACTAAGCATGAAGAATAATACAACCGGCAAAAAGAAAGTACGTACTCCAAAAACAATAGAAGAAGGAAATACAACTGTAGTATGTTAATTTGAGTTGGACAAAAAGCCCTTCAAGCGACAATCGACAATATAGACCTCTTGTTCAAGGAGACGTTCTGGTGTTGACAGCTCTCCGTGGGACTATATTTAGTCCGACCTCCGACCGGCGGTTAGTTGTTCGCCAAGACAAAAGTCCAGAACATAGCCGCCGGAAAGGAACATCTTTTAAGCGAGCGGCTGAAGCACGTGAGTCTACATTGTACAGATTGCTTGACGATTGATTCATCATGATTGACATCTTGATTGTTGTATTAATACATCCAATGGCCTGTTGGCCAGGTATACAGACATCCGCCGATATGATTGTTCCCTCTCATAAAACATGACATATGCTAACGAATTCACTCCAAAACCAATCCCAAACTCCATATCCATTCACCATTCACAATGCAAAAACAGGTAAAAATATCTTCAAGTACGTAACATCGAGCACTGAAAATAGCAAATCTGCGCGAGGGGAAAGAATCAAGCTTTCGTGGTGAAATCCGTCTCCAATCCTTCTTGAACGGCGGCATCGATCTTCTCGACCTTTTCGCATGTGCATGAGTCTATACACGCATCGTCAGTACTCTGTTCATATCGATCCATCGAGAAAGAGAGGGGGGGTTGCATACCAGCAGGTCTCTTTCCACAAGCACACGCATCCCCATCCACAGGCTTATTCTCAGTCACGGATCTCTCGCACGTACACTGACCAGCAGGTCTCATCCCTACACCAGATCAATCAGCCACAAACCTCTTCAACAATCTCAAGAAAAAGGGAGAAAGAACATACGGCAAGAGCATCGAGCACCCTCGCTATGCGGGTCATGGGCAGCTTTCTTGCTGCAGTCGCATTGCTCGGCGGTTGTCTTGCCGCATTCGCAGCGGGCTTGGGCGGCGCAGACGCAGCCGGTGGTCGATTGACCGCAGCAGGTTGATGGGCGAGTCATTTTGTTGTTGTTGTTGTGTAGTAGAATGGGTAAAAGGTGGAAAGTAGATTAGAGGTTGTTCTTGAGGTGAAGTCAATAAATAGTAAATGGTGCGGTGTTTGTTTAGTAAGTCGAGCGTAAGGATGTAGTGGAAGGTACCTTATATACTCCATCGACAAGCTCCTCCACATGGAGGCACATACATCATTCTTCATTGCTTGCATGACGCATTTGAAATACCTCGTCGCTGATTGGCTGCATGGAATGGAAATGCTTCTTGGCAGACTCCATTGTTATCCTATCATGTGACCTGCAGCCAATGAGATGGTATACGAAAATAAGCAAGGTCTTGATGACTCACGAATTGGGCGAATCAGGGATGAGAGGATTGTAATACATTGACTGATTATCTGATCTTGAAAGCGGTCTTTGCATCTCCTGTGATTGGCTCCGAGATGTCTATTAGGGCTGTCACTTGTTCATGTATGTCTCGAGTCTCGCTGTCTCGTACCTGCATGCTCCTTGCGACGCAAATTTCTGTTTTGTAGCTGAGCCCTAATGCTTACGGAGCACAGGATGCAGAACAGCGCGACAACATACGTTGTATTCTATTGCATTTTATTGACAACCTATCTGGCAGTCATGCTAACTAGACAATATACCTATATACCCAAGTTAATTCCCCTTACATATCAATAGTAATACAATATCGAATTTCCACCCGGGTATACTCTGATACCTACCTAAATCTGCAGAGACATTCGACGACCATCCAAGGTCTAAATCAGTACCAAAACCAAAACTCCGTCCAGCCCGTCCTTTTCTCCCACATCCTAATTGTATATACTGTTTTCCCCGATTGATATGTAATATGTATATTATGTTGCAAGAAGGAAGTACCGTATGTACGAAAAAGTCCTATGACTTTTCATCTAATATCCACAAGTGAATGCCGTTGGTGTTGAATCGGAAAATAATGTTATTATGAACCGTAATGGTGAAAATTGCGTTATGAGGTGCCATCGACCGTATTACCTCGTTCCTCCTGGCTGCGTCGCTGAAAGTCGATGGCTCATATCCTGGTTTTCATACGAATATGTTCCACTCGCCGGCTCATAAGTACTCTGCTGCGATGAACGCATATACGAGGCCGGCAAGCTGACAGTAGAAGAGTTTTCGTGCGTATACTGGTAGAAAGAATCGAAATTATATGATGGCGTAAATGGTGAGACTTGATATTCTTGTGGTGGAGGAAGCTGGCCGGTCTGCAACGAAAGAACGTGGCGATAACCAACGGGTGTGTTGTAGGCAGACTCGGTAGATGGTGGATATTGTTCGTTTGTATGCGAGGGTTGACCTGCTATTGATCACTAACGTCAGAAAACGCAGAGCAAGACGGTTATAGAAGGAAATTACCTTGATATGCCATCGCTGGGGGTAGAGGACTATTCGTCTGAGTAGTAGTTCCATGGTCTACAGAACTTGCTTGAGACGAATGTCGATCGTACCCTCCCTCTGGAATGGTGCCAGCCAACCCCGGATATGAAGCAGTCGGACGGTGGAGAGGGTTCATGGTCTGTTCCGTCTTGATACCAGATTCTGATGGGTGCATATGAAGTCTCTGGGGATACTGCCAGCCCGCATACGAGCTAGAAAAGCTGTGTGATCGATTATAGTCATGAGAATGTGGCGGGTGTACACCTGGAACTCGTGGTAAAGTTGCCGGGTGGCCAGTATTATTTGTTGGCGAAAACGATTCTGAAAGTGCAGGTGAATTCACGTAGTTGCCGTATGCTGATGCAGGAGAAATTGGGTATTCGTCGCCGGGGTTGCGCTTTATGTTGTTCACAGCTAATGGTTTAGGTCCGCTGAACGAGGACCTTGCTGTTGTAGGCGATGTCGGGGATGTATTAGCTGAGTGCCTAGAACTATACGGTTGCTGCAACATCTGCGTCCTGTCAAAATGGTCAGGAAGCGCCCGCGATTTTAGCACTCTATCTCTGTCTTGACTCGTGAGACGTTTCAACTTTGCCCGCCTAGATGTAATGATAAGTATGTATTAATTTGATATTGCCAAAGAACTAAGTCTTACCTATTTTGGAACCAAACCTGCACTTGGCGAGGACTAAGACCGGGGATTTCTCGTGATAGTCTCTCACGATGCGCTGCATCTGGATGCGCCTGTCGGGTGAATTCGCTCATCAGGAAGCGAGTTTGATTATGTGTCAGGCTGATTTGTTAGTTCAAACATTCAAAGTCATTTTCTATTCGCCCGTGAAAGACATACCGAAATCGTTTCGTCTTTTTGCTATTATCTCCACCATCGCCAGCGGATCTTCCCTGACCGCCATCGCCTTCTTCGCCATTGCTGAAATCTTCGCCGAGATCTTCGTCATTCTCCTCACCATGGTTTTCATGCTCACGGCCGGCTTGCGTGGTCTGCGAAGCACTCATATTACTGTTGTGAGCTCCCCAGCTCTCTGCTGGTCGATTCTGCTCAGATACAACTCCGCCTTTTTCATCTTGAACCGCCGCGCCTTCAAAGGCATTGGTACTCGTGAACTGTGTAGAGAACTGTCCACTTTCGACTGGTTTCGGCAGAGTCGTTGCACTGCTGGGTTCGCCCTGGGTGTTAGCAGCGCTAGAAGCGGCACTGTCTTTGACAGGAGTAGCTGCCGAGGGCGCGAAAATTGGAGCGCCGGATGAGAGGCTCATTTTGCTTTCTTGAGCTTGACCCTGGATGCCGTTGCGCAGGGCAATGGAATCTGAGGCCGGGTCAAGGGGGTGACGGTACAAGTCGGACTGCGGACTCGGGACCGAACGATAAACACCGATAATCGACATTACAGTTTTTCTGTTGCTGTTGTATACAAGAATGTCGTATAGATCAATTTCTTGCCCCTGAGACGAAGTGTCGTTCCGGCCGAGCAAGGTGATTTGCTGTGTGGACTAGACTATTCAATCCTTCACCGTTGATCCTGGAGATAGAGTAGATGGCCGATGAAACGAGGGAAGAAACTCCCAGAATGGGAACAAACGATGCGTCCGACAAAAAAAAAAGCCGGAACGAAATCAATCTCAAGTCGAACGTCGAAAACCCCTCTCTCAGTCTCTTAGAATCCAAGTCAAGCTAGTCAGACATGTTGACTGGTCAATCAATTCGCCCTACTGTTAGGAAATGAGTTAGCAACTGGGACTTTCCCTGCGTGTTCTCGCTTTTAAGTCTCTCCTCCGGTTCTTGGACGAATTTCGCCGTCATGACAGGATGAATGACCAAGTAGATGAAGAAGAAATGAGTTATACCAACCTAGAATCAAGACAAGCCAATCCCAAACATTAGAGCCAACCTTCCTTGACTAATTAGCAACCCACCAACCATGCATGAAAATGCGGAAATGAGACGGCAAGAATCCGAGTCAACCGAGGGACAAAGTAGAAATTGAAAACAGAGAAACGACAAGAATCAATCACTTCATCATATCGAAGGCGATGATAGAACTAGGAAGAGGGAGGAAGAGATCAGGGAGAGGAGGGAGGACGAAACCCAACACACACACACACAAAAAGGGAAGTCACGCCGTTGGAGGAGAGCGTTAGTCAGCCCATTTGGTTAGATAACCACCTCGCATAACTAGAGAGCAGATATTCTGATACATAGTACTAGCAGTAGTATGTTTTGACAGGAATGTTGACGGGATGGAACTAGACAGGGCTGAAGAGCCGACTATTCCGTTTGAAGTAGATGGTATGGGATAGTGCTCCAGAGCATGAGAAGGAAAATAAGAAGTTGATGACGACGAGTATAGAGTAGTGGGTACATAGAATGGGAGGGGGGATTGAAGAACAGAGCTTGAATGAATGAGCCATTGACATACCTCTGGAAATACTTTTCCACGTCGCTTGGTCCTCGAATGAGATGAAAGAGAAGATCAATCAATGAACTGAGAGGAAAGAAAAGTAATAACTAATTAAAGAGATGTATCCGGGCGTCTGAGGGCAGGGACTCTCGAGAGACGCAAAAGTGGACTCAGGACTAAGGAGAGAAAGTGGCTTGTGAGCAACAATAAGAATTAAATCATATCTCCACCGAGCCTCGCTCTGTCAACTTACATACAAGCGACCAGGTACACTAAAGGCCAATGACAAGGTCCAATGAGTGCGTTCAAGGTCGTAATGTTGGGTTCTAGATTCAGAGACTCTGAGATTGGTCAAGGGTTGATTTCAAGATGAAAGTGGGCGCCGTGGATACTGGATAAAACGGTCGGAAAAATGACAGACTATAGTATCGCGAATGTATAGTCATGCTAAATAAATAATAAGGATGATGTTATTGACGCCGACTGACCACTGTAAGCGATGAGTGTATGATCTAGTTATACGCAGGGTAGACTGGCAATCAACTCTATTAGCCATGTACCTAGGCAAAAGACAGGGCTAGAGTGGAAGAAGAAGGAGGATAAATTTGATATGGAGACGCTGTGCAAAATGGTGGCGTTTCCACAACCCCCCTCGATCTTTCTTTTAGGTTGCGCCGTTTTTTATGTTCTCTTGCAATTTCAGTATTTTACGATATGATTCTTTTCTCGATTATGGATTGTAGTAGTTCCTTTTCCACGGGTACGTATAATAGTAGCCGTCTTATATGAGTTATAATTCCTGCTGTTATAACCGCTAATTCTATCCGAGCAGTCCTTAATCTGTTTTCGTTCTGTTCGCGAGTCATCGAGTGTTTCACTTGATATTGAGATGGATATTTCTTCGACATGGGTTTGCCTGTTTAATGATCTTTCCGAAATGCTCGTTTGACATGCTCATGAAAAACAAGAGAGAGGTGGGAAGGGGGGGGTAGAGGCATTGAACTACTTGATACGAACGAGCGAGACAACCCCCTCCTCTCCCATGAAAATCGCGCAAGCACCGTCTTGATAAAGAAGAGGGAAGGAAACAAACAAAGAATCCGCCCGTCCCTGGCAGGACCGCTGACAGCTGAAGGCTGAAGCAAATGACGTCGACTCACACCACTCGAACAGACTCTCGAACTAGGTTCTTAGAGTAGTAGTTGGTTAGTTATCAAGCATGGAGAAGGTAGCATTCAGTATCAAATTTGATCAAAGCTCCTGCTAACCCCTGTAAAGATCCAATGAGAAGGACCGTTATGCGATCCCACCCATCCCTTCCATCCATGGGAATTTTACCGAAGCGACCAGTGGATGCACTGGTCCAACAAAAGCACGGTGCCTAGGCACGTCTCACCTAAGTCGACCAAGTGTTGCGTACGATAGTACGACAGCTAACTGGATACGGTAAATGACTAGAACTTGTAGCTGTTACTAGTTACAACTTACATAGTACTACGTAGTATGTAACTAGCGGCCATGCGGATCGAATGAACCCGTTCATTTCGGATCAGATCATCCTTCCCTTGAGGCTCGAGGCTTCAAGCTACGGAGATTGCGCATGAATTTTTTGACCTGTGCAAATGAGTTGGCTGTACGTCCCTTGTCTCCAATGCGGCACTGTTGACTTGTTAAGCAGTTTCTACTTTTTAGCGTAAATCCACCTAGAAGTGGACGCAGCTGTTCGGGCGGGTCTACCATTCTGAATATGTCTATCTTTGGCTTCAGTTCTCCGTAACTTTAGTATTAATTCTGGCATCGAAAGATTCCCCATAAATCAGACCATCGAATTCACAAATCTCCTCTACCGGAGTACCACAACCGGCAAAACCTCACGGCGAACTACCGATCAGCCAATCTGTCAGAAACAGAATTCCTTGGAGAAGCGGAGAAACGCCTGTTGTTTCGCCAGAGCTGGCTGGCTGACGCTTACTTTGGCTTACCAGCTGGCAGCCTGGGGAGCAATTCCAGCGGAATCCTAGCGAATCACCTTGGTGGAGCAGAATCCTCGGCTTTGCGCTTGTCTTTCTTTCGGTTTGGTCGTCGGATCTTCCGAAATTTCCGTTTTTCTAGTTCGTTTTCTGTGCCTGATGATTGAGGGAATAATTGTGCCTCTCACCTTCCAGAAAGATAGAAAAGAAAAAAGGAAAAAAAGAAAAGAAAGACAATCTCCACCAAAGGAACTGAAGCATGGACGGATTTAGGAAAATGGGACTAACTCACTAACTCACCCGTAGAAGGTGAGGAGTGGCTAAGGGCACGGACTTCCACTTACTAGTATTTAGGCTGGAAGCCTGGTGTGCTTTTACTCTTAGCCTCCTAGTCTCACTGTCTCAGTCTCGCTACGAAGCACGTATATGTAAACTCCAAACTTCCAAAGCATAACATTGGACGGTCACCATGTGGTAGACCTCGCCTCATGGCCCGGCCTGCTTCTTTTTCCCGTCGATTGTAACGTTCAACATAGTCAGCTTACTATGTACAGTAAGGATATGCTAACTTTTTAGCTGCAGTAGACCACGTACGCCATTCGCTCTAGTGACCGACTTAGCAGGTACTTCCGGCTTCCGCATAGCACAAGCAGGACCTTTGTACAGCCTGAACAGGACTAGGCTGCAGTAAGACATCGTACTCGTACACTAGTAAGCGTTAGTGGTCTGCCACTTGCCACAGGCTGTTTCAACCAGATTTTAGCGAATGCTTATCCATCTTGAGCCAAATTCCGGATTTCTTATCTGATTCTTTCTCCTTGTGCAGTTGAGTTCCCAGCTGTCATAAATTCCTCGACATTAAAAAAGACATCATTTCTCAAATGCGGTTCACTGCCTTTAAAGCCCTTCCAATACGGGGTTTCCCTTCAGTCTCAATCCCTTGTAGGTGATCATGAAATAACAATCCGTAGCCGAGAAAAGAGATTGCGAAAAGCACCAAATTGAAATTCTCAAATCCTGCGACCGACAAGAACATCGGCCTTCAGTCGGTCTCTCAAAAGTTTCCGCAGCTGGTACGTACTCCGTAGTCCGTACGGAGTAAGTTCTATCCCGCTCTCCCACTCCGAGTGGAGCCCTAGGGAGCGTCTAGAAAAAGAGGAGAAAACCAGACTGCGCACACTGCACAGTACGTTGTATGTACTCCGTACTGACATGGTATGAGACGACGCACATACCAACGGCTGAAGACATCAGTCACTCGATTCACGGACCTGCTTTGTCTTTTAAGGTTGCTCATCGACGTTTCATCTCGGCCCCATATTTCCCCTTTGATGCGTATTGCATTCGCCATCCACTTGCTTTAAAAGTTAGACAAAGAAAAATTCCTAGGCACAATTGGCATGAGCTTGGCCGGTTTTCTATGTGCTAGACTGTCAGTCAGCCACCAACATCTTCAACACCAACAGCAACAAGTGGGACGAGCCAACAGAGGGACAGAGGACGGTTGGCCAGTTGAAAATCTCATTTAAGAATCCCCGGTTCTGTCGTTGCCTGGATCTGTAGATCGTGCCATCGTGGGTGCTGGTCGACAAATAAGTTCGCGGTACGTAACACTTGAACAGTAAAATGGTTAGAAGCGGTCGGACCGGGTATCTCGGATCAGCGCGGGCGCGAAACGGAAATTCCAAAGAGACCAATGGCAGCGTGTCGAAGTGGTAAGCATGAACCTAGAACTCTGTAGTAGTATGAAGTACGGGGTAACATGCTGCTGAATCCTGATGCCTTCTTCAAAGTTCAGCTATTTGGCTGAACCCCATAATGCTACTCGGCACTTAACTCGATGCACAGCTTGAGTGACACAAGGATTCCAGGCCTCCAATACGTACTCGTTTTCAAGACCCAATATTCATATGAAAATAGGCAAGAACTGTCTTGTATGTACGGATACTGCTTCATCCGTGAAATTCATGTTTATGCCGAACAGGTCCGTACTAGCCCGCGGGGCCAAATTTAAGGCTCAGGGGGGGTGTCAAGACTGTCAACTTCAGTATCCGTATGTTTGGCAGGTAATTGCCAACTTCATTGGCCCCTCGTGTCTCTGAACAACAACCTTGATAGCGAATTCAAGATCGTCCTGATTGCCAGACTAACACAGAGCTTCATCCACGTTCGACTTGCAATCTGCTGTGGAAATCACTCATTAAGCGTTAACTCGATTGTCAGATCTGTTAGTTACATAGTCGACTTCTTGAAGTCAAACTGTAAATACTAAGAGGAAGTACGTACCAGATTGCAGACTCCAGAAGGTATGTACGTACCGGAAATTCAGGATCAAGAATCACGTCCACATAGTTATTATTGGATATCAAATAGAATTCCACACAGTATCATGATTCATGACTATCATTGTTGCTAGTTAGTGAGGCTGTCAAAGTTCAAAGTCCCGTTCTTTCTTTCGAAGCATCTGCTAGACTAGTTCATCCTGATTCTTGGATCCACTGGCACCAGCGGAGCTCGCAAGCCTCTACTATGTATGCGGGGAATGTCGGACGGTCACCAAATCGGGGCTCGCCGTAGCGATTATTGTTATCTTAAGTAAAATTTCTGGCGGACAATGCCGTCGGACCACTGACGCTTCTTGGCCAAGTAGGTCTGCTGGAGATGCTGTACAGCGAGTGGCCCAGTATTTTGCCGAGATATCAGCCGAGCACCCATTGTGATTGGTGCGCAGCACTGCGTGCACGAGAGAGGCTGGTATGGGCGAAGTTTCGCGAGTTATGTTCATAGTGGGTATCGACTTTCCGAATTGTAGATACCAATTCAACAATCCTTGACGATGTTGCTGGATTGTAAGCACAAGAATGACGGAGTGTATTTTACCGTCACCATCAAGGAGACCCATGGAAATAGGATGGTCAACCTCGACTGAATACGGAATCACTGCCTAATTAGTAATTGTGCGGATCGTGTACGCCGTGGCTACAGCGTCACGGAAATTCGCCAAATTGCCTGAACCAAGCCCCCAGGGCCCGTTTTCCTATGCTGGAAAGCTATCTGTTGCTAGCCCTGCGGAGATTCCTGACGGAGTGAGTGGCATGTATGAGAGAATATGGATCACACTGATTTGCCGGCTGGATCGTTCCAGGGTAAAAGCTGAGATAACAACTTACTAGTAGTCTTAATCATCAAATTCAAACCCCTAACTAGTTAGTTCAAATGCCTAGTTAGATACTGTGTAAGACTCTAGTAGTGTAAGTAGTACGTACGTGTAGACTAGTGAGCACTGAGCACTGACACGTTCATCGAAGAACTAGCCTGAAGGGAACATTGATAGGCTGTACCGTTGACAAGCCACAACATTCCATTGATCAGGGGTCTAAACCACGAAAGCAAGGCGGACTGTAGTTGCTAACTTGCTATGCATAATGCCACCCGCTTTTGGCGCCTAGATTGTACAGACTGTGCATCTTAGCAAACCCGTCACGTCGATGTGCATGGCTATACAGTGCTAAATTGTACAGAACCTTGTTCGGCCTTTCAGCTCAACGCACTAGCAACACTAGAAGGAATCCTTCGAAGTCGTCATCGTGTTCTATTGTGGGTCTAGTGGAGAAAAAACCAACAAAACGGTGCCGGGACGAAGCAATCTAAATGGAAGGGAGGTCGTGTGAAACAGACCCTGGCGCCACCAATGCGTGAATAGTGGACGAATAGTACATATGGCGAACTAGCTTTAACTCGCTAGTCCTTTGGAGCAGTCTGATTAGTCGAATATTTCCGGCGTAGGCTGCGTGCCACTGTCCGATCACTCCGATGTTTGAGCGAGAGCCATGGAGAGCAAGCACAGGGCAGCCCTACCTTAGAAACCCTGACCCTGTTAGGCGTGCTAGTTGCCGAGGGAAGTAATCCGGATACAAGCACGTTTCGCGGTGTATCCTCCAGACACGCTTAAGCGCAATTGATGGTACTTGGATATGCTCACGTACTCGGTACTCTTGTAGTGCCCGCAAGACGGTCCTCTTGGCTGATCATACGAGAAACGAAATTTTCCGAGTCAATTTTAAGAGTCAATTTTAACGCGTCTCACTTTCTCTTAATTGCTAGAAGATCGTGGACGCCTTCTGGAGGACGTACTAGCAGCAAATAGGTGGTAGGTGCCGTCGGGATTCGGTAGTGGACTTCATCGTGCTCAGTGCTCACTAGTCGCTGTGGGCTGTCATTGGTGCATAAACACGACGCTATGCCTCGGCATCGAGTCCAGCAATGCTTCTGTTGTTTCTAGAAATTGTCATCTGATTGTAGGAGTGGATCACGACTACTACGTAGTTGGTGATAAAAAGAAAAGTTTTGTTGCAATGTTGTGAAGCTGAGAGAAGGAGTCTAATCCCTGAACGACGAAGCGGGAAGGCAGGACCACAAGGACAGGGGATTGGGAAGTCGCCCAACGCCAGGCCTGACACGTGGTAAATCCCGCCCTAATTTCTCACCTACATATGTAGTGTCAACTCGCGTTAAAGAGAAATCTGGATTCTTGATAAGTTTGATAATCTCGATTAAGCATATTAAATTAGAAGGATTCTAGCGCCTTTGCTATCTTCGCGACACGGTGCTTAATGCTTATGAGTGGCTGGCTGATTTAAGATGAATTAAATGGAAGAACTCGTCAACATATACGATGATAGTCTCGAAATAACTCGCCTACGTCGTGCAAGTCTTCAGATACGGACTTGACTGGCAATTGATCGTCGACTCGCTTTCATTCCGCATATATCATGACCTCATTTCGCCCAAGACAAGCCTGAAGACTAGTATCTCCAAGTCTAAAACGAACTGATAGGGTTCGAAATCACCGATTGCCATGAGTGAGCATGAAGTGTGGCAGGATTCATGTATCATAGTAGTCACGAAAGATGCAACGATGTAACGTGTGACGGGAGTTTCAGCCTCAGCATTGAAGACGCGGGAAAGGAACCACTACCGGTTTCTCATTGTCCAACTAGCCTCGAGATCTGCATCCCCGGGGTTCAACTCTTCGGCCCTAATCTTCTTCAAGCTCATGGAGTTATGGCCAGTCAAGAGACTCAAGCACGTGATGTCGTCTGGTTGATGGATGGTGGCACCTTATTTAGACCGATCGAAGAGTATTTGCATAGTATACAAGTATATGCACGTGCGTCACTTCTGCTGTATAGATAGTAGTGTATATGATCATGTGGCCGTGGGATCATCTGCCTGTCGCGTCGCCGTTTCGAGTGCTGTAGAGGCCTGTTCGTCCTTGGTTTCACTGGGGTTGTCTGATTTCCTTTGAGAATCTTCTGAAACCGACTCTTTTGATTCTTCTGTCGGTTTCTCAAAAAGAAGGTTAATCTTCTTGCCATCCTCGATCTTTTCAAATTCAAGAAGCTTGCTTCTCGAGGCTAGGCGTAATGTTCGCCATAGTTTGCTAGCCTTTGCTCGCTCTGCAGCCTCCTTTTCATCCTTATCTTTGGCCATGTCAATGTCGAAGTCATCGTCTACGATACCCATCATGAACGAGTCTGGAGCGGGCGTGCTGTATCTGAGCATCAAATTAGTAGCCTGCAATAGAAAAAGCTGGGTTCGAAAAAGACTTACCGATGGGATTCCTTCAACTGTTCAAGACTGGAAACAGTATTTCCGTCGGTCAAGAAGGTGAGATCGAGTGAGCCCATTGGAGCTGCCCTCAGGCGCTTGCTGGTAAACACTTTAGATGCATTTCCACGAGCCTGGAAATAGTCGTCTGCCTGTATCGCCGGTTTTTCAATGGGAGGGCAGTTTTCAACCTTCCACCGCACCCAGTTTTTGTCCCGGGAAAGGACCGTATCGACCATTCTGTAGTAGAATTTGCCGTCAATGCCTTGCTGCAGGTAGTCCGCAACAATATCTCTAGTCTGTGCCGCCCATTTGGCCTTCATAGGGTAAGTTAGCGCACGAAGTTAGAGCCATGACTGCAATACTTACGTCTTCTTCGCTAACAGTATATTGATAAAGCACCGTCTTGTTCAGAGCTTTGCCCGGCTGTACTAACTTCATAAGCCTTTGACGAGCCTGTGGTGTCAACGACAAAATGAAGTCCAGTAGTATCAATGCCTGAACGAGAACATGGCGGCGGAAGGCAATGTCATTGATCTATAGAGTCGTTGAGTCAGAATCTGTTCCAAGCACAGAATGAATGACAGATGATGTTACCTCTAGATCGAATAGCTCACGGCTCGTCAGATACTTCGGATTGAAACTGCTACCAATATCCACTCCCTCGCCGTTGCGCTTCCGCTTCAGACCTCTCCGGATCTCGTCTGGTGCTTTGGCAGTGCTCCATGTATCGGTGACCGTGTTCATTAATTTAAACGTTGAGAGTGTCTTCTCTAAACCGGTACGGAAGGACGCAAAGTTCTCTGAGTCGAATAATCTGGTAGGTGCTGAAAAGAAACCCTGGAGACCCCAAAAGATCGGATAAAGGGCATCCAGATCGACGGTCTTCGATGGGTCGCTTTCCTTCTTCTCGTGAATAGCTTCTGCTACCGTAGGAGTCTCTTCCTTCACAGCTTGGGTGGTTTCGCCCTCATTGATCGCTTCGCCTTGCACAACTTGGAGAGTCTTCTCAGTTGTCTCTTTCGGTTCAGTTGGCTCAGTGTCCATAACATCTTCCTGGGATGTCTTCACAATAGTGTCGAATGTTGTAATGTTCTCAGTGTGAAACTCTCCGCGAAGATTGACCGAACTCTTGTCTCCAAGCGGAAAGCTCTGGAACATATAGATAAACACCCGTCCGCAAAAGACAGTATCCTCCGCTCTCGAGAGCCGACGGAGTAGCTCATTGCACGATCGTAGAATGATTAGCTTCTTCGACTCAAAGTGTTTCTGTGACCGAATCAGCGCATATCCCTAGTAGAAGAATGTCCATTCGCCCATACCGCCGTATTAATCTCTCTGCGGGATTCCAAATAGTCGAATACCTTGCGGCAACCGTCAACCGTCTGGCTGTCAAGCAGCTCCTCGATGAGCCAAAAGATAAGGCCGGCTTCGCATTGTTCTATATGTCCAACAACGCCATATTAGCTTCAATACGACCAGAACGTCCAACTATAGGTAGAGCACCGACCGTTATCCGAATATATTGAAACGATATCGAGAAGGTTCCAGATGTTAACGAACGCGGGATGGTCTATCGAAGTGGAGGCCTGTATCGGTTGTCAGCCGCTCATCCTAGACTCAACGGCGTGATTCAACTACCAGCAACTCGTAAAACTTTTCTCGGAACGCGGTTTCGACTGCGGCGAATTTCGTCTGTTTAGTTGTTTCTGGTTGAATATTTCCATTCTTGAAATATGCGCGATCAACCAAGTCACCCAGACTGGCTTCTGTGATAGGCGGTTCGACTTCATGCCCTTTTTTAATTTCCGCTGCTTTCGCCAGTAGATCACGAACCAAGCTGCGGTAAGCGACTGTAGAATCGATAGCTGTGTCTAGCATTTTGGCGTCTCGTGGAGTACTGTCGAGCTAGATGCGCGATATTGAATAGCCTTTTCCTAGTTCATCATGCGAGGTGAAGCACTCAATGCCGGAAACCCAAGAAACAACAAAGAAAATAGCCTCAATGAAGTGTGTCAGCACAGATGTGTATGGATTAACTATGAAAGCTGCCCAAGCAGCTGTTGCATACAAAAAAAAGGAAAGAGGCGTTCACCAATCGGCGCGGCTGGCAGCTCAGGGCGGCAAGGCGGCGGCGCGGCTAATTGGGACCTGATCAAAAGATGCGCTAACTCAAAGCAGCCATGGGCGCTTTCTTTTCGCGCCTACCACTTTCAACGACAAGATCCAACCTGCTAGACATCCCAATGCACAGCGAGGATTGGGATTAGGGATACCTTCCGCAATGGCGAAGAATCTCGAAACCAGACCGTCCGTTTCTGATCTGGAGGGGGACAATCGCTGGGCGGCTCTCGCGCAGAAGCATTGGCTGAAGCAGAGCAAAATTCGCAAGGTCAAACAAGATGTTATCCAAAACGAGATCTGGGGTCCTTTGGAAGCTGAAGGATTCACTACCCGCTCGCTCTTGACGCTGGAAAATCTGAACATTCTAGAGAAGTACGTGGGAACAGGTGTACGATGGAATGAAATGGCATGACTAACTTGTTCTAGGTATCTCTGGCCTACCTATACCGAAGATGCGTCAAATCATCACGTTCTACTTATCGCCGTGATTGTGGGAATAAAGAAGGGAGAGCATCTACCGATATGGGGTGAGTGACAAGCTGGAAGTTTCAAATTCATGTTTACTGATTGTTGGATTCAATAGAGCATTTCGCCGATCGCCCAGACAGCTTCTCTAATCTTTTCCATCGCATCCTATCTCTGAGCTTAGATGCATCGCTTTCCACTTTCTCGAGGCTTTCGGTTCTATCTTTCATCATCAGCGGCTTTCAATCCCTCGAAAATAGTCTGATCCGGAAGGAATGCGCGCCTTTAGTGTCTATTTCCATCTGGCACAACCTTTCGAGCGAGACCGCAAGGAATCAGACATTGGAAAAGGTTCCTATGCTGAAAAAGGCATGGCGCGCAGCAGCTAAGAGATACGAAGCCGCCGATGAGTCGATGAAGGCAAAAATCCGATTCGAGAGAGGATGGCTTTACACCTTGATCTTGGGTTTCCTGCAGAGGGTTAGTACGCCAGATCAAGCGCAAGCTGACAACATACGATACTGCGAACGATTCCTTGAACTGCTTGTGGATTTGAATAGCCAACTGCCAACAAGGAGATATGTCAACACTCTTCTGCAAGACTTGAATATCCTTGCCGTCATTCGACTTTCGGAGCTTTACAAAAACCCAAATAATTCCTTGATACGTGATTTCTTCGCATTGTTGCACCATTTCATGAATTTTGCTATCGATGACTACACCGGCGAACCTTTATCTATGCAAACAACATATGATATGCACTGCCAACGCCTGGCTCGGCTGCAGAGGACGGCGATCAAGCATTTCAAGGACAAACTCACCATTCTTGCTTTGTCCAATTACGGATCTATCGAGCAACGTTCAGAGCTCGAAGGTAGTTTATCAGTGTTGGATGACACAGAACTCGAGGATCTCTGCGCCCGCCTTGGGTTCAGGACAAGCTATCCGAAGCAGTCTCAGGTGACGGCTCATCGCCAATTATATCTCGAAATCTTAGTGTCTTATTTCGAAAAGAAGCCCTCTTTTCAGGAATCAGCTGCCAAGCTCAGCAGTTTACCTACAGAAGAGAGCCTGTACGAGCCTGCTTTGCTGCGAAACGAAACATATGATGGGTCACGGCCGCTTGCCATTCCTAAGCTTAATCTTCAGTATCTCAGCTTAGGCGACTTCTTATGGCGGTCATTTATGCTGTACCGGTCAGAGGCTTTCTTCTCCATCCGAAAGGATCTTGAGGCTGTGATGAAACGGTTACAACCGAGGGTCAATAAATCAACTCGTGAAATCGTGTTTGATGGGTTTACTAAAATGGCAATCCCTATTTCCAAACCCGCAATCATTGAAGTCGCGCAGCCTAAGGTAGGATCCAACAAGCCTGCCTTTGTTCGTGCCGAAATCACTCTGGAGGTTGGCCGGCTGGCGGACAACATACGAAAGGAGTGGGAGTCTTTACGACCAGACGATACTGTGTTCCTTCTTGCAATCACTTCCCCGGCGACTTCGACGACATTGAATCTTACGGAAAAGCCTTCTCTCACATACGTTCGTTCGGCAGACGTTGTACAAGTCTTAGATGAAAATGGGCGTGCCTTACGCGAGCCTCAAAACCAGTCGGAGAATGGATTCACTCGTCGACCCCGGATCAGGAGACTTTTGTTGAATCTTGATGCCGCTGCTTTTCAAGCAGATCAAGATAAACAGGCGCAGGGCAAACGAGAAGTATACCCACTGATCAACGTTATTGTGAGAAGAAAAGGAAGAGAAAATAACTTCAAATCCATGTTACAAACAATGCAACAACTCATCACTTCGGATGTTGCATTACCATCTTGGCTTCAGGAGATTTTCCTCGGTTACGGCGATCCTGCCAGTGCCCGTTATACCGAGCTCCCAAATCGAGTCAAGTCAATCGACTTTCGGGATACCTTTTTGGATTGGCAGCATTTGGTAGAGAGCTTCCCCGGCAAGACAATCGAGCCTTCAGGCAAGGAATCTTCAAGCTTTGGGCCGCCATACGTTCTACAGACTGTGGATGAGCCCCATGATCAGAATGCAGGAAACGTTTCAAAGAAACGTCGACGTGGCCAAGCAGAGACACAGGCAGAGTCCGGCTCTATTCACGTATCAACATACAAACCTCCTAACCCCGGACCATATCCGGTCGATGCTCCCAAACTGAATACAATCCGATTTACGCCTGCACAAGTCGAAGCAATCACGTCTGGAACCCAGCCCGGCTTGTCTGTTATAGTGGGACCTCCTGGTACGGGAAAGACGGACGTGGCAACGCAAATCATAAACAATATATATCATAACTTCCCTTCCGAACGCACCCTTTTGATTGCCCATAGCAATCAAGCTTTGAATCAGCTCTTTCAGAAAATCGTCTCTCTCGATATTGATCAGCGTCATCTCCTGCGACTAGGTCATGGCGAAGAAGAGCTGGAGACAGAGACCAGTTACAGCAAATATGGACGGGTTGAGTCTTTCCTCGAGAACCGCACATATTTATTGGCAGAAGTTGGTCGACTGGCGGCTTCAATTGGGGCTCTAGGTGCCCATGGCAATTCTTGTGAGACTGCGGAGTACTTTAACACTGTTTACATCCAACCGGCATGGACAAAGTTCTGGGATAACGCACGATCAGAGTCGGCTTCTGTAGAAGATATCGCGGTTTCCTTCCCATTTCACGCCTACTTCTCAAATGCGCCAAATGCATTATTTACTCCGGGAAGCTCCAGGGATGATGTTCTTGATGCTGCAGCCGGAGCACAGAGACATATTGATAAGATATTTTCGGAGCTGGCAGATATTCGCCCTTTTGAAATTTTGAGGCAACCTCGGGACCGTGCTAACTACCTACTTATCAAAGAAGCCAGGATCATTGCAATGACTTCGACCCACGCAGCCATGCGTCGACAAGAAATTGCCGACTTGGGTTTCCGTTACGACAATGTCGTTATGGAAGAGGCAGCACAGATCACCGAAATCGAGACGCTTATTCCTCTAGCATTGCAGAACACAGAAGATGGCCAGCTGCCTTTGAAGCGGGTTGTGTTATGTGGCGATCATTACCAGAATTCACCTATTGTTCAGAATCTTGCATTCAGACAATACGCCAACTTCGAACAAAGTCTTTTCCTAAGACTTGTGCGATTAGGCGTGCCCACAGTCACACTCGACCAACAAGGCCGATCACGGCCTAGCATAGCTGATCTGTTCAAATGGCGGTATAAGAGTCTAGGCCACCTGCCTCAACTTGAAGAATCGCCAGAATATAGCCAAGGAAATGCAGGATTTGCATTTGACTACCAATTCATCAATGTTGACGACTATCAAGGCACCGGCGAAAGAGAACCAGCGCCTCACTTCATACAAAATCTTGGAGAAGCAGAGTATGCTGTGGCCTTATATCAGTACATGCGACTTCTCGGATATCCAGCTTCTAAGATCACCATTCTCACGACATATGCGGGACAAAGAGCTCTTATCAGGGATATTTTGAATCATCGTTGTGCGAAAATTCCGATATTCGGCATGCCTCGGATGGTAACAACGGTTGATCAATACCAAGGCGAGCAAAACGATTGTAAGTTTATCTACAATTCCGCAATATGTTAGACAAAGCTAATGTATGTACAGATGTGATCCTTTCTTTAGTTCGCACGCGAACTGTTGGTTATCTGCGGGATGTGCGCCGCCTGACCGTTGCATTGTCGCGGGCTCGACTGGGCTTGTACATCCTCGGACGCCTGGACGTCTTCACGTCCTGTTATGAACTAAAGCCGGCTTTTGAACTGCTCGCCAAGCGTCCCAATAAGTTAATGTTGGTTCCCGGAGAGATGTATCCTACGAAGCGGCTGCAAGCGGATAATGTGGAGGGTACGCCAATGGAGAATCTCGAGCATATAGGACAATATGTCTTTGAAATGACCCAGGCGAAGTTGAAAGCAATAGGTGACGTAGATGTCGCTCTACCTACCGAGTTCCCGGATGGTGTGGAGGAAATGGATGAAGACGAGGTCATGGTGGGCGGAGCCGATGACGACGAAGATCTCACTGTTCAGCAACATGTATGACTCAGGACTTACGATGTTCAAGTTGAGTCTAAGATGACATAAAGAGTTATCATTCCCGTCAATACTTTCCATGACTCATCGAATGGATTGAAAAGTACGCGTGGGGTTAGGACACCTCGGTTTCATGCAGACGTTTATATGTCAAAAAATGTAATATACTGTCATTTATTGACTCGTTCATCTATAGACAGAGAAAACGATACACGCCGTTCGGCCTAGATGTCGTACTCTTTCATCTCCAAAATGACTAAGCCCAAATCTTCCACCAATTCAGGAAGACTCCTTGGATGCCTTGAGCTCTTCCACAATGTTCTTCGGATCCTTGAAGGCAAGAGCAATATACCTACGTAGTCGTGTGTTAGTCGAAGTACTAATCATCCAGGGACTTTAGACGGGAAAGAAGAGCTCACTTTGTATGGCTTCCGCGAGCAAAGACTTCATCTTTCTCATTCATGAATTTGATAGATGTAAATGCAAGTGTTTTGCCAACTACATGAAGAGTATTAGTAACCATACATTGAGAATATCAGGAGGATGCAATATACATTTATCGCAAGAAACCTCCTATGAAATCGAGTCAGCGGTGAGTAATCTTCTATATCACTGGAGGGTTCAAATTACTAACCGCTTTGATTGTGTCTCCCACTTTTCCTCCAGAGCTTAGATATGTGACTGATTGAATAGGTCAGTATATCGAGGATCTCAACTCAGATCACTGTAAAACCACCGCAAAAACTCATACCATTCAGATCTGTGGAGACGCCAGTCGAGAACAGACCTCTAGAAGCAACTGCCAACGAACCACCAAGGTCGACTAGCGATTATAGCTGAATTAGTGCATTGCTTGTTGTACTGACGGGCAGGAGGGCTTTCTTCGACATACCCATACTAGCAATAGTACCGCCATGAAGGATGTTCAATCTATTCTGCCGTCCGGGCATTAACAGTCTGCAGGAAAGGTTGCAATGCAAGATTGACAAACATACAGTATGCTCTTTCTGAACATCAAGTTCAAAGTTCACGACACCGGGACGAGCGGCGGTCACTCTCAGCTATTGTCCGTAATAATTTGGTCAGTATATGTTCAAATGCGCATGATACGTAAATGCTTACTCCATCCAAAAGCCTATGTAAAGAGACAGTCTCGTTACTCTCTGTTTCGTAGCTCAACTGCTATATTTATCCGGGTAGAGTGCCTACCTCGGCTCTAGACCGGACGTAGCCCGGAAGGACTGCCAGACCTATTTATGATTGTCAGTTGTGGAAGTCTCCCGAAAAGTAGTACTTTGAGTAAACTCACAGAATTTACAAATTTCAAAGCGGACATTTTGGCTCAAAGACAAATGGTCAAGATGTTTGAGTGTGTACACTTCGGATAGAGAGATGGATGATCTCGGCCAATGACGTGGGTCGATAATAGCCGGGATATCCGCTAACCTTCAATAGGACTAGTGCAATATGACCTTAAAGTCAAGCCGAAGAAATTAATTACGACACCGTCCATAGCCGCACCTCGACAAGCTTCCAACAACACCACAACACCACAGCTCTCATCGCCGAATCTGAGCTCAAAATCAGCTTGGCGACACGACATGAAAACGTCCTGATCAACATAGAACGGCGGGAAGCCTGAGCGTACAGGCAAAATGGCCGCCTCAACCAACCGATCGTTTGAATACCTGGAGCAGCTGCCTGGCTTGACTTTTCAGAAGCTGTACCAGCAGCCTTCTACAGCTCTTGCAATCTTCCGACGCATGCTTCCCGACCTTGGTGCGTTAAAACATTTTGTCTAGCTTGCAGTTTTCCAATTTTCGTGCTCTAATTAATGGAATCAGCAAAATGTCTTGTGATGGCGCTGCTCTATATGCGAGACCCTCTTCCGGCGGCTGATCTCGAATCATGGATCAAAGCAGAGAGCAAGAAGTGAGTCTCAAATAAGTCGGACGAGAGGCAGAAGTAAGCTAACAGAAGCAGAGAGCGGGATCATGCCATATCCATCCTAGGAAGACTGCACATCATGACGAATACGATGACCTCGAATCAAGTCCGAGCATACATGGTGACAAATCCGTTTGCTTCATCTCTACGACAAGCCCTTACCGGTGCCGAGAATTCTCAGTCTTTCGGTGTGCCTTGCTCGACACCCGATCCGAATGCTGTGTCGATCGCAGATCTAGATGAATATGCGCGGAGGCAATGGGAGGGTGTTCTGGGATACATGGTTGGGACTAGCGGGCCTGGTGTTCGCGAAACCGTTAGCCTCAGCCGAGGTGTGAAACAGCTTCTACAGGCTGGCCATCTCGTCGAAATTCACCATGGACGAGTCGATATCACTCAGGATGGCTTCGCGTTTGTACTACAGGATGTCAACACTCAAGTATGGCAAATCATCATCCTATACGTTGAAAGCGCCAAAGCGTTACAGGTCAATGATGTAGAGGTGCTCTCTTTTATATTCCTACTGAGCAGCCTTGAGCTCGGTCAGTCATATGAAAAGAGACATCTTACACCGGATCAGCTGCGCGCTTTGGCAGATTTGACGGATTTCGGCATTGTATATCAGCATTCACCAGCATCTGAAGCCGACCGATTCTACCCTACGCGCTTAGCAACTACACTCACTTCCGACTCCAGTGCTCTCAGTAACACGATGTCCAGCTCTTTATCAGCGCAAACGAACGCTGCTACGGGTGAACCAGGGTCAGGATTCATCATCATTGAGACAAACTATCGCCTTTATGCATACACATCATCACCTCTTCAAATATCTCTCATTGCACTATTCACAACGCTCAAGTACCGGTTCCCAAACCTTGTCACTGGTAAAATCACCCGACAATCCATCCGTCGTGCGGTAGAAATGGGTATTACCGCCGACCAAATTATATCCTATCTATCGAACCATGCACATCCTCAAATGCGAAAGGAAGGTGCAGTCAAATCTACCTCAAATACAGCGGGAATACCGCGGTCAGTGCTACCACCCACAGTAGTCGATCAAATTCGACTCTGGCAACTTGAGAGAGACCGCATCAAAGCCACTCCCGGGTTTTTGTTCAAGGAATTTACTTCCCTCGCAGAATACGAGGGTCCTTGCCGTTATGCTGAGGAGATCGGAGTATTGGTCTGGAAGTCAGACCGTAAGCGCATGTTTTTTGTGACTCGGTATGAACAGATAGTTTCTTATCTGAAAAGTCGAAGTTCATAAACACCAAAAACTTTGCATTTTGACGAACCTAAGTTTCGCCTTCACAAATAACAGACGGCCTTGTGTATTCAAATTACAGACTATATAGATATTTTAACTAACTATAAGAACTTGAATAGGCTATTCACAAAAGAACAGTCAACAATCAATTTGCCCTAATTTCTCCCTTTGCAACCTTGACCGAGCTACCACTCAGTTCAACCAACTCAATCCCCTCCCCGGTCGGCTTCAAACTAACGCGAAGACCAATATCACTTCTCCGTCCCATCTCCACACCCTGCACAACATAAAAGTCACGATCAAGCTGGTCAGCAGCCTTAGCACCATCCCTCAAAACAAGCAACGCAGCCAACCCGCTCGCCGCACTCCCCGTAGCCGGATCCTCCTCTGACTCTAGGAACATTCTTGTCCTAATGACTTTCTTGCCAGTGACTTCATCAGCAACGTCTCTAACATAGAAGTAAACAACAACAAGACCATGTCCACCCCACCCCTCATCCAAATACCCGCCCTGCGAAACCTCAACAGCAGGTACCCCTTCTCCCCCAGCCGCAGGACCAACAGCAGCCAACGCCTCGAGACTCGGCAACTCAACATGAATCTGCGTCATACCCTTCACAATCGACACAACCGGGAACCCATCTTCATTCGCCGTCAAATCGACAAACGGCTTGACGGTAGGATGTAATCTCAACAACTCCTGAACGGGGAACTTCTTCTGATGGATCCTCACATCATGCGGAATCAGAGCCGCGGCTTCATCGCCTGATGGTCGCAGGGATATTGGTATCGGGCCAGCTTTGGTCAAGAGCGTATCCACATCGCCCTTGTCAGGAGATAAGTATAGAACCCACGACGCAGCACCGATGGTCGGATGGCCCGCAAAGGGCAATTCTCTATCCGTAGTGAAAATATCAATTCTCTGCTGAGTAGGTGTTTGAGGGTCAACAGGGTGCACAAAGATGGTTTCTGAGTAATTGAACTCTTTGGCGATTTCTTGTTTTTGGGTTTGGGTTAGGGCTGTGGGGGAGGGGAGGAAGACGACTCCCAAAGGGTTGCCCGAGAAGATGGATTTTGTGAAGACGTCGAGCGTGACGTAGGGGATTGTTTGGGGAGAGGCCATGGTCTCCGTTCTCGATTGTGTTTGTAGATATATTTTGGGTTTAGTTGAGTTGTGACTCTTGTGAAGAAGAAAGATCTGACGGTTGTCAACGGATGCTGTAGAATTTATAGTTGAGTGGTTATCCGCGGATTTGTCATAAGGCGCCATCTGACAATTTCAAAATGACTCACAGACTTATATGTCAATGTTTTCTATCCATCTCATCTTTTATGCATTATACTACTATAGTCTTGCTATAATGAGGTACCTGGGTGGAGGCTTCTATTGTAGATCCGAGTTACTTACTGTCAATTCCTCCCTCTGAAGGAGGATCAAAAATGTATCATCAATCATTAGTGAATATATCGAGGTATCATACATATAAATAATAAACTGCCTACTCTGAGTCACTCTCAATCACAAAGCCAGCTCGCGCTCGCCGACGATTGCCCGCAACTGGACCATCTTCCTCTGAATCGTCATCATGCGTGGCTACAACAGCTGCTGACTTTTGCTGCTCGAGTTCCTTGTCAAGGTCCCATTCCTCCTGTTCTGTTGAGATAGGAGGGGTATCATCCTCTTCGACGCCCTGGCTTGTAGAGGCTCCTCGTGAGCCGAGATCACCGTTGGTCCCGGTCATCAAGACGTCGTCATCCTCATCATCGTCACTCATCTCAAATCCACCGACAGTGATTCGTCGCTTTTTCTGGCCTTCACTTTCTGTATCTTTGTCGCTTTGGTCATTTTCCATACTGCGTCTCTTCCGACGGGTGGGTTTCTTCTTTTTCGATTGCTCATTAGAAGCATCCTCTTCTAGCGCCTTGTTGATCAGGGCTTCCCGAACGCGTTGATCTTGGGCCTTTCTAACAGCTTCTTCGCGCTCAAAAAACTCTTTGTCTGCTTCCTCATCCGATTCATCGTCGCTATCGTGGACAAACAAGTCACTCTTAATCTTGGCCTGTCTTGCTCGCGCATTTTCTTCACGAACGCGACGACGTTCTTCGAGCGTGGCATCATCTAAAGGCTCTTTGTCGTTGTCGTCGCGTTTGCTGCGCTTTTCACGCTTTTCCTTTAGTTCCTTGAGTGCGTTAGATTTGGATCGAATGTTTGGAGGGAAAAGTGGTCCGTCAGGAATTGCATCCTCGCCCTCCGACTCAGAGCCGAAATCTACATCCAATGTTGTTTGGTGAGTCTCTTTCGGTTCGACCGTGGGTACACGTCGAATTTGTTCTCGGGGGTCGAGACCATCAATCTCTGTAACAGGATTCTCGAGTCCCTTTTTGATGGTTGAAACGATGGCAAAGAGAGTTTCCGAGTCTAGTGACGAGGGTACTACCCAAGAAGACCCCATTACATCCTCTGATCCCAACCTTTCCACTCCGACTAAGTTCAAAAGCAGGCGTAATCGTCCATTTCTGAATGTGGCTGTCCGAATTGCATCATCGCTAGGCTTGATTTCTATACAGTTGTCAGTACACTTCTCCTAGCAATAGTCGATGCAACATACCTATGAGAGGGCTGGGACGCAAAGATATTGCCTCTTCATTTGACTCAGCCTGTCGTATCGTCTCTTCAGCTTCCCAAGAACTGCGTTCGTTGGCGGCTGATCCCAAAGCTTCACTGAGCCATTTGACCAAATCGGCTCGGCCATCCATGATCAGAGCAGCTACCACTACATTCAACTTTTCATCTCTTGTTGTGCCTGCACGTGGATGAACTTCAAGTTGAGCGGGTGGCCTCGTACCGCTGAGAGATACAGTTTGTCTCTCATAGCCATATTCTAGGAAAAACAACGTGGCATTGATCTTGCTGAAAAGCAACTCTGTAAACAGTGCAGGGCGTTCGTTAAGTTTCTTGATCATCTTTCTCGTAAGGTGCTTGACAAACTCTTCCCAATCTCGAAATATTGGCTTGGAGGAATCTAGTGCCCCTGGTCCTTTGATCATGCGGTAGAAAAGATTTAAAATGTCCAGACGATAGAGAATAATGCTCAGCTCCTGCTTGAAAGCAACTCGATAGAAGAAGCGATGTGCGCGCTTCAGTTGCTCATCGTTAAGGTCCCGGTAATACGCTGTAAATTGAACAAACGTATCAACACTCTTCTGAGAGCAAAATCTCGCCGCGAAACGATTAAAATCAAACTTGCGCTCCTTGGCAACTCGAGCAGCATCGGCGAGCTCTTCTGCCTCGGAATCGCCATTTTCTTCATTTTCAGCATCTTGGACGGCAGTCTCTGCCTTTTTTGCTCTTGATCTCCGCTTCGATCGCACTTGCATGTCTACATTCTCTTTGGAGTAGCTCTCAAGCATCCTTAAAAAGACATGAGAGAGCTCGGTGCACGCATCTAGATAAGCAAATCCTTGATCCTTGTAGCCTCTCACAATGGCTATAATCCTGTCGTGTGTGGTCTCTTCGTAGAAGATACGATTGAGGATGTTTTCTGCAATCTCCTGATCTTCTTCGAACGGAGATGCCGACATCTCTTGAACTGTCAAAAGGATCTGTGTGAAGCAGCGCATGTTTGCATTGAGATCTTGCCAATCGTTATGATCGAAGCTGTATTGCATTGCGCGGTTGAGAAAGACAAAAGTCTCCTGATTGAGTACACTTGCTACCAAAGAGAAATTGTCCGGTTCGATCTCTTTAGATGTCCCTTTGTTTCGCTCATTTTGCTTTTTATGATATTTGCGTCGTTCACGTTCGGCTTGAAGAAACCAGGCTACTACATAGAGAAACTGCCGTGTGTTGATTTCCGTAACTCGATCAGCCTCGCGCTCAATAGCCTTTCTAACGTGCGTAAAAAGCGGGTTGAAGCCTGTATCCAGGAATTCCTCAACGAATGTGCGAAGATTTTTGGTAGCAGTGGATGTAAGATGCGTGGTCGAGGAGAAGTCACCACTTGCAGCTTCAGGCTGTTGCCGACGGCCATGTTTCGGACGATTCCACTTTTTGGTTTGATCCATTTTGTTGAAGGCGATTTGGCCGTCTTTGAGAATATCCTGCCCAGAGACAGTCGAGACTTTAGCATCGTCTCGTTTTACCCAAATCATAGTTCCAAAGCGTCCATGCCGAGTGGGTGCATTTTTGGCATACTCTCTTTTGACACCATTCTCCTTTTGCAGCAGATCACTCAGCTCATCGTTGCGCTTTTTCTGGCGTTCACTGTCATTCATGAACAATTTTTGCACATCGACGCCTTTGACGAGATGAAACAGAGTCTCCAAAAGCACGACGTCCTGGAAGTTGAAATCCTCATTGATATTGGCGCACATGGTGAGTAGAAGAGCAAAAACATTCTGCTGCTGAAATGCGTTGATCGTCGCGGATCGTGATGTCTCATCCTCATCGGCGTCGGTGACTAGTCCCTTTGGCGCAGTGATCATAGTGACATTCCGCAACAGGTATAACATCAGTTTCAAGATTCCGTCGTCCCTGCTGGTCCGCTCGGATTTCGGCATTGTCAAGCTAGGCAATCCAACTTGGAGAACAGCGCGCAAAGTATCCAAGCCAGCATGTTGATCGAGTATCCCTCGTTTGTATTGAACTTGAGCTTGTTGTAAGTATGGAGTATGTCGATGGTGATTTACGGTCATCTGGCCGTGGATTTCGACTGGCCATGTTAATGGGACAAGCAATTCCACTGAACATCATTAGCCTTTTTGCAAATTCGTCAGGCGGGATATTGACAGTCATACAGCATGCCAGCGCAACACGAGTCAGATGCTTCTTCTTATTGCCCTCACTTTTATACCACAAGCTTAGGATTGGCAGCAAATCCCCATTCACAATGTTTGCCTCCCCCAGACATCGCGCAACGTCGAGTCGATTCGTTTTGTCGTCGTAGAGTTTCAGCCATTTCCTAATATCGCGTAAACATGCCAATGCGTCGTCTCCGAGGTTGTATTTCGATACATCTTCGCCGTTGAAACCTCCGAGCTATGAGACAGTCCGTCAGCATCAAATTCAAGATTCCTGGATGTATGAAAGACTTACAGCAGTGACAAGACTGTACACATGCGCGCGCACTTCGGGGTCCACGACCTGGACATCACGTCCAACGGCAACAGCGTCGAGTTCCATGGTGGCTCGCAGTGTGGAATCACTCCACCATCACGATAACAATATCTATATCCAGGCTTTATATCAGAATAGACCTAGTAATGCTTCACTTGATCTTTAGTATCGTGATGTGGAGAGACATGCCAAAAACAGACAGTAGCTCAAGAAAGTCGACAACCAATTAAACGCGATTTAGACGCGTCGACGCGTTTTTGGGTAAATTGATCGAGTTTGAATCACATGTCGGCACGGAGCTCGGCGAAACCATTAATGCGTTTATCCGACGATAGCCGATGACGTCGGGTAAATGGTCGGACTGTCGGCGTTATCTCTCATTCGGCAATGGTCGCATACAACAACTTACAATATAACTCTTAAGTGATTATTCTCTGCTGATATAGGCTTGAGTATTATCTGTTACAGCTACAACATGCTGTTCACGGTCATTCAACAGGGCGCTCGTCGTCAGGCGCTCAATGCCACTCGCTCTTTCAGTTCATCAACAAACAGGCTCGCTGCTGCCGAGGTTAGGAAGCTTGGTGTCATTGGAGCAGGACAAATGGTGAGTTTATACCTTACGTGCCTGGGGCAGAAATAATGATCTGACGATCCCAGGGCCTTGGTATCGCTCTAGTAGCAGCTCAAAAAGCAGAGGTTCCTGTTGTTTTGATAGACAATTCAGAGGCCGGTTTACAGAAGGGTCTCAAATTCGCTGGTAGGCCGATATCCTATCGAACACTTTCGAATCAACTCTAATATGCTTTCTAAAAAAGACAAACTCCTCGAAAAAGACGTCACCAAAGAACGCATCACACGCGAAACCGCAGACCTCGTCCGCAGCCGCCTCATCCCCAGCACCAAACTCTCCGACCTCTCCGACGTCGACTTCGTAATCGAAGCCGTCCCCGAAATCCCCGACCTCAAGACCTCCATATTCTCCCAACTCGCAGAGATAGCCCCCAAACACGCCATCCTCGCTACAAACACATCCTCGATATCCATCACCAAAATCGCCGCAGCAACTACAAAAGATGCCACAGACCTCCAGGCTCCGTCCCGCGTCGTATCAACGCATTTCATGAACCCCGTTCCCGTTCAAAAGGGCGTTGAAATCATCTCCGGACTGCAGACATCCCCCGAAACTCTCGAGACGGCACTGGATTTCGTCAAGCGCATGGGCAAAATCCCCGCTCTCTCGGCTGATGCACCTGGCTTCCTGGCCAATCGCATTCTCATGCCATATATCAACGAAGCCATTATCTGCCTAGAAACCGGCGTAGGCCGCAAAGAGGATATTGATAGTATCATGAAGTACGGCACAAATGTGCCTATGGGGCCATTGACGCTCGCAGATTTCATTGGTCTTGATACTTGTCTGGCTATTATGAATGTTCTTCATACTGAGACGGGAGATAGCAAGTATCGGCCTTCGGTGCTATTGAAGAAGATGGTTGATGCGGGCTGGTTGGGTAAGAAGAGTGGTAAAGGGTTTTATGACTATTGATATCGTTTGTAATGGAGTGGCTTTTGAGACTATGTGAAATAGATTAAATAACGCTGTATATGAGTCTTTATATGTGATGTACGGGTTAATAAGGTGATCACACTTTTCATTTGCATTTTCTAACTCAGGGTATCATATGTAAACAATTTCTCAGTTCCAAACAAATTCAATCCAAAACGCCGTGTCTATGCAAGAGATTGTTATCATATTAAATAGCTCCTGAGAACCGCCTTCCAGCCCATGTAGATCCATATTCAAGGTACTCCTGTCTTGTTATCGAAACAGTTGCCAATTCCTGTCGATCTGTCGCCATACGTGACGCTCCCAGCCATGTTGAGCGAATAGGACTATACGGTCAGGGTCAGCTCAGTAAATTGATTCGGTGGTCGTGAACGTCTACTCACTCGTTTGGCCGTTTTACACGGACGACACATTCAGCTGATGCCAATTGTCGAATTTCCATTTCTCTGAATGAGCTTGAATTAGCATGAAGATGTCCAGCTAAGGAGGAGAGCGCTTACAGTCTGTCTATAAACCCGGGAATAAGAGCATTGCCACCAACGACCAGAATATTGGCCAGAAAAGCGGGATGAAGGCCAGTCGGTAGCACGGACAAACTCTCCAGAACGATTTCAGGAATACCAGCCTGTCTCATGCCAATATCCGAAGGGTTGAACAAGATCTCCGGCACAGTAAATCGTTCATTGCCAAGAACAAGAAAGTCCTCGGTAACAAGATCACCAGACCCGGACATCAAACTCTTTCGCTTCTTCGCATTGATCAAGGGATCGTGGGAGCGCACAAACCCCTTCTTGTTCGCAGTTGGATCCGGGAGTACATAGTCCACGACAATCCCTTCAGCCGAAGCCTGGGATTGGCCTCGCGCCTTTGTCGCTTTCCACACTTGTTCCATATCCGCTTTGAAATCGCTGGATACATAGCATACCGCTTCCTTGACGTCGTTCATAATATGTGTTTCATCGACCATGTTGTATTGACGCATTGAGACCATTTCCTTGATGTAGTTTGTGAGATGTTTGCCTCCTATATCGAGTCTTCGGATAGCTCGTTGAAGTGGTTGGCCTTTGTATACGGGTGTGACGATGGTATGGGAGTATCCGGAGTCGATGACTAGCAGGCATTCGGCTGGAGAAATCACTTCTGCGGACTCGTTTGCAGGGTCGCCAAATAGAGAATGTATATCGTTCCAAGCATTCAATGTAGGTCCTATCAAGCAGCACATGTCAGCATCGACTCGTATAAATTCTTGACCACAAGTATAAACTAACCAACAATCCTCGCATAACCACCAAACCCCCATTCCTCCATAACCATCTCATCCGCATTCCTCTGCAAAGCCGGCAACCCATTCGGCGTATCCGCCAGAATCAACGTCGTCTCTGCCGGGTCCGCGACACGTGCTTCTTTACTCCGGGCAGTTTTCTCATCAAAAAAGGCCTGCTCCCAAATCTCCTTTTGAGCTTCCCAGTTCACTATATAACCCTTTTCGACGGGGCGGCGAAATACGGCTTCGTTCCAGTCAGAGATGTGTGTTGAGAGTTGGGCGCCGACGAAAACGCGGTTATCGCGTGTTCGTGCGAGTGCGTTGGGGATTGTTACGCATGATGATAGCGAGTCATCAGCGTTTTGGGTTGGGAGCGTGGATGGAGCATAGCCTGCTTTGATGGTGTACGCGCCGTTGTCGATGATGAAGGTTTTCTTGGGTAGGGGTTGGATTTTGGGCGCGGCGGCCTGTTTGGCAGGTGCGCGGGGTTTTGCGACCATCTTTGGCTGTATCTTATTTATGCGACAATCCGATTAAGTCGAGTAGGCATTGCGATATTTGGGTCGGATGGTTGGCTGATCCTAGGTAGAAATAGAATGGCTGTTGGCGGAATAAACTTGGCGGCGTAGCGGAATGTAAGATTTAAATGTCCAAGCTACCCCGGGTACCCACCAATCCAGAAATTAGGGCAGCCCGTTAGGGCTGATGACCTCATATAGATAATTATTCCAGTGTCCACGCAGCTTTACACCTATGTTGGTATCCTTAAAAGGGTGATCAAGGTTATGGAAGAGTTTTTCCCTTTGATCATCTTACATTGGGAAATGGTGTGCCTGTAAAATTCCAGATGTCGAATGACAATGTATGTGATCTCAAAGATCCATGGACTGTGATATATATCTCTAACATTGAATCGGCCTCGGGAATGTCAAACTCAACTTTCATGCAGCACACGAGAGTGTTTAATACCAAAAAAGAAGATATCTCGACACGACAAGGCGAAAATACGGAACAGCTACCAATATATTAAATCGGCATAATGACTGGAAGAAGTGCGAGAACGACTGGTGGAAAGATCCTTATAGGTAGAGAGCCCGGAGTACGTACATCCCAAAGTTAGACCCGAGATTTCAATGTCATTCGGACTGCCACAAGCAACATATCCGATATGTTCTGCATTCGGAGACACGACTACCAAAAAAAGAGGAATCATGCCCCCTCGAAAACAACAATGGAGCAAAACATACAAAAAATGATCGTGAGACCTCCCCAGCAGGGAGTCGAACCCTGTTCTAGCGCGGGTTGCTGCTATCGCAGTGACAAGCGCCAATCATGACCGGTAGACCACTGAGGATTGATGTTTGCTGTCGAGAAAATTTGGCACATGAGACTAAAAGAAGAGATAACCGCCAACTAACCAAGAGTAGTCTAGTCTATGTGGGACTGATACCGCTATCTACTTAGTAAAAATGTGTGGGCAAAAAAAGTATCGTCTCGGAGGACATTGGATAATAAACAATTTTGCGATCTTAAATATTCGATCTTTGCATAGCGACACAAAACACAGAATCTGTGACGACAGACCAAAATGTCGCAAAAACTCCACAACCTCCTAACAACCGCCCTCGTCCTCTCAGGGCAATTCCAAACAACCCTCGACACAACCCCGCCAACACAAAATAATACAACCGCTGCAGATGGAGCGCAACCCGCAGAACCCTTGATTATCCTATCCAACAGCGCGAAATCGCTCAGGGCACAAGTCACGAAGCTGTCGCTGCTAGCGATCACGGCGCCGTTTACGCCATCTGCGATATCGACGTGTCTGGCCTCTGTGAATGATTCGGTAATGCCTTCGATGGTTACGGCTTCACTGCTCCTGACACCCGGCGAATATACGAAAGCATTCTCGACGGAGGCACGGATACTCGTGAAAACGGGGTTGAAAGAATTCGCGGTTCTAGTCCAGGAAATCTCCAATACAGCCGAAAAACTTGATCCGTCTTTCCCCTCCAAAAGCAGCGAGCCGTCGAAGGACGCAGAGAACAAGAAGAAGGAACTCTCAAAACAGGAAAAGGACGTTCTCACCTCTCAGACAGGAAGGGTATGGGATGTCTGCGACACAATCACGACTCTCGTCTCGCAGGGTGTTGTGGGCCATGTCGCGAAACGAGTACAGCAATGGCACGATCTAGTCAAAGATGCGATCAATGAATTGGAAGAATGGGATCCGGAGGACGAGGATGATGGCGGGTTTGAGGAGTTGATTGGTAGCGATGACGACGACGACGAAGAATCAAATACCGAGAATGAGGATGTTGATGATGACGAGAAAGATGTTGAAGCCCTCCAAACGCAGAAGAAGTCTGTCCTTCGCGCGCTCAAACCGATTGCTCAGATCTATCCGGCTATAGTCACGAATCGAGTCAAGAAGGGTGGTTTAATGGCAGATAACCCACAACAGATCGCGAAGTTGGAATTACTCACGGTCAATTTGCAGAGTATACCGGATCATGTCGACGAAGCTGCTGGTTCGTTGTATGAGCACAATCTGGATGATTGCGTAAAGTATTTGAAACTGGCCAAGACAACTGCTGAAAAGGCGATTGACCTAGTCGTTTTCTCGTGGGGGGAGCAGCAGCAAGAGGATAAATTTACGGTTTGGTCGGGGACGTGGAGAAAAGTCATGGGCGATGTAATTAGTGATGTTCAGAAATGAATATAGAACGCTACCGAATGTGTCTAATAAATATCGTACATCGTAGAAAAAACCAGAACATAACGCTGCATGTGATGTGCGTAACTCAATCGCGCTGTAACAGCCCCGGAATTAGAGTATGCATGCAAACTAAGGGGCATCTGTCTCGACATCGTTCAGCTCATCAGCAGGAATTCGGCCTTTCAACCATTCCAGAACAGCCTCAGTTCCTTTCTGCACAACCTGCCATCGAGGAACGCGGAACCTGTTTCCAGCAACCTCGAATCGTTTCAACCCTCCGCCATCCTCTCCGCCTAGCAATCCAATCTTGGGTGGTAGGAAATCAATATTGTTGTTGCTTATGTCTAATACTTGTAGCCCCCTGACTGCGTTGTACTCGAGACTAGAAAGCTGATTGTCCGCCGCAAGATATGTGATTAATCGAGGATAGTGTTGTCGAGCAAACGGTAGAGATCCAGTCAGTCGGTTGTTTGATATATCAAGAAACTTCAAAGCAGGTGCCGAGAGATTTTCAAACAGAGCATCAACCGCGGATAAGCTGCTTCCATTCAGAGTCAAACTTTGCAGCTGAGGTAAAGAAAGAGGCTCTGAAAATAGACTATCTGCTTTCAACGGATTCTTGGACAAGTCCAGATCGACCAGAGTGGCCGAAATGAGATTCAGTGCAGGAACAGGGAACATCTGGAGCTTATTTCGCTGGAGGTAAAGGCATTTGATGTCATATGTTGACAGTAAAGGTTTCAACTCATCAGCGTCTAGCTCCGTCATTTCAGTAGCGGACCGATCAAGGACACCTCCTGTCTTCACCTTCCAGCGGTTCAAATGGCTTGGACTTTCCGGTGCCAATGTGAATTCTGTTGCCACGGAGCCTTCTTCATCTTCGTCCCCGATTTCACTTCGGGCTCGCACAGGTGCCGCATCTTGGTCTGGCCCACTGGCCGCTGCTGGAGGGTTGCAGCGATTGCGCAGATCATTCTTGAGATCTTCTGTATCCATTGTCAAAAACTTTCTCTCTCTCAAAGGATTATTTCCAACATTGAAAGTGACCAGGTTTTCCATCAAGCCGATACGTTCATCGAGTTTGCTCAGGTCATTAGCTGTCAAATCTACGTGTTTGAGATTTTTCAAGCCAAAAAATCCGTCTGGTAGTGCTGTAATACTATTGCCTTCTGCCGTTATCCTCAAAAGTGATTGACAGGTCACCAAAAAAGGGAAGGATTTCAGGCGGTTGGCATCGACCAGCAAAAATTGTAGACTTGGGAGATTGAAATTGTCATCTTCTGATAATTTGTCCAGTGAGTTGAACGCAACGTCCAAGGTCTGGACGCTCTGGAACCCCTCTGTTGTTGACTCGAACAACGTACCTTGGAGTTTGTTTCGAGACGCATTCAATTCCACCAACGGAAGTTTGCTTAATGCCAACGACGGCAGGGATGTAAGTTCGTTTTCGGCAAGATTCAATGTTTTCAAGCTCCGAAGCTCAGATATAGCATCGGGAAGAAAACTGACTCGGTTTCCGTGTAAGTCAAGCACTTCCAGGTTGGCGAGCTGACATAAACCAGACAGCAGCGTTCCGTCCAGGTTGTTATTTGCCAGTTTAAGATCAATCAAATGCTCAAGCTCTGTGATCACTTCGATATCCTTCATTGTGAACTGATTATTCGACAAATTCAAAGAGGTCAAGCGTTGTAGCCTCCTGATTCCTATAGGCAGAGACTGGAGAATGTTGCCGTGAAGGTCTAGAATCTCCAATCCTCCAAATTGATTGCCCTTGCTTTCATCGTCCATGTCAAAATTCTCTGGATCGATGTCTGGGAAGGCTTCGTCTGGCAAGGCAGCCAACTCATTATCCGCGGCAATGAATTTCACAAGATCGACATTCTCAAACCAGTCAGAATTGGCGTTTGGATCGTACTCATACATTTTGAGCACTTCGTCCGGTAAAGTAGTCAGGCCCAATGCTGCAATGTTCAGAGATCCAGACTTCCTAGCAGCATCTACTCGTTTCTGAAGCACTGCTTTATTACCACCCTTGGGAAGCTGGCCGAATGGATCTTGGGTCTCCATATTGTCCCATGCGTCAAAAGCGGCGGTGCCAGTGCTACTCTTTCTGGCGGCTTTTCGGGCTGCCTTGGCCTTGGCAATGCTCTCACGCAAGGCGTTGGACGATTTCGAAACCTTTCGAATCTCTGCATCCGGGTCAAGGGTTTGTTCTGAGCCAATTGACGAGTTTTTGGAGGTGATGGATGATGGAGAAGTCATATTTGATGAGATATTCGACGGCGGTTGTCTGGTTTTCTTGACTGTAATTGGAGATGGGGTGATTTCATCCGATGTCGGTTTGACGAAAGTAGATGACAGAGACAGCCGCGGCTTGGACTTCGTCACATCTGTACTTCCAGTCGAACGTGCAGGCCTCAAAGGCAGAGTGTCTCCACGCTTCGAGGGTACAGCTCCAATGATCGAACTGCGTTTCCCGGGTCCCAGACTTTGTCGTCCAAATGAGCTCACTGAGGATATAGATGCGTCTGTGGTCTTTTGCGTAGGTATGGATTCTCGGCTTGACATGGACACAGAAGACATTCTTGATGATGCCCTCCTGGTCGTGGGAGACGGCATATCTCCATCTTCAATACCCAAGTAATGTGAGGATCTCGAGGGCGATCGAGATTGGTCGTTCAACCTCGAAGCAGGTCGCAATGGAGGGCCCATTGCTGCGTCATGGCCGATGTGGAGTGTTTTTTTATTGTGCGGCGATGGAGACGGGGGAATTCGTGATAATGTTTCGATTGTGCGATCCGAAAGCGACGGTGCTGCCGGCGACTGGGGATCCGTACGACCTCTAGATGTATCCCATTTTTCATCGAACTCCACCGGCGATTCGACGTCTTCGATAAAGCTGTGGAGCGTTTGGGTTGATTCGCGTCGTCTGAGGTGCTGGCTTGAGATTCTCCGGGTTAGCGTTTCTTGTGACGGCCGTCGCAGGCGGTGGTGATTAACTCCGGTATCGGCTTGAAGTCTTTCTCTGGACGGCGACGGTTTGATGGTCTTCACAGTTGTTTGAGTCGGCAATGGAATTCTCGAGACTGGACGAGGTATGCCGCTTGGGCGGCCTGGTGTTTTGCTTTGTTGCATGATTGCGATCGAATACTAAAAAAGAGCTCGTTTATGTATGCATAGATCAAGGGCGCTCATGATAGATATACTGATCGAGTATTCGGTATATGGAGAACCTGACTGTGTGCTAGGCGCTGCTCTGAGAGAATTCAGGATCTAGCACGCGAACAAGAGCAACCCCTGGATGTCTTCTATTGTTGTTCGCAAACTGATTCTTGGGTGTGTAGAATAATAAAATGAGCAGAGCACGGTATATGCAAATAATGGCACACAGCGCTCAACAGAAACTCTGTTGCAAGCTTTGAATCAGTTGTTGGGTAGCTTCAGGGTGTATTTGAACAAGAGTTCGCAACTGACGGAAGTTTGGATGTCAACAACGGCAAGTGGGAACCGCGTAGAGTTTGGGCCGCCTAAGGCTTGCTAATTAATGCTCAGCAAGGGGATCTTGTCGGCGTACCATCCTATTGGCGCGCCTTCCCTCCAGGCCCGCTCTGTGCTTAACATCAAATAAAGGATCAAGAGGCGGGCTGCTGAGTGCGTATGAGTTGAAAATTGTTGTAGTCTTGAGGCGTCACTTACTGGGGGGGCACATCCGTCGATTATACATCCCAATGATTGGCCTGAAATTTAGCGAAGCATTGGGAATCTGGTCTTGGGAGTATGTTGAAATCTATATATGACTGTTAACTCTGATAGGATATGGTTGAGATATGGTTGTGGTTGAGATACCGCTTCGATCTGCCATTACAAATTTAGGGCAACGCTATCACGTGTAGGCATATTTACGGTATAATAGCCATCCGAAGGACCAAATCCTATGGATGCTTACGGAGATACGGCGACATCATCGACCCGTATCGACATATCACAATGACATAAAGTCGGACAAGTTATACTGATGTATAGAGCACTTGACCTAGAGTCTCCCACCCTAGAATTTTGGCAAACAGCCCAGTATTCTTCAAATGACAGATTTAGTCGGGTGTATCGTGTGTGGAGTCGCTATCGACCACTACTTCTCTTCCTTCGGGCCCGCCCCGATAATCTCGCAGAAGAAGAGATGGGAAGGACATGAGAGAGACCCAGGATTCCTGTTTCTAAGTGCGGAAGAGCTTGAGAAACATTACTTCCAGAAAGGATGCTGTCAATGGCAGGGCCTATATCGTCTAAGTCAGTGATATGCCTCTCCTGAATGAAAAAAACTTGAATACAGAATCATTCAGGACGTTCGACTAACCTTTCCCATTCTTACGCGTAGTTCTTCATGATCACGGGAAGAAGAAACATTGTCATTCCGGAGTAGGGCAAACCATTCACCAGGTAATGGTGGATATGTAGCGCCGAGGGATCCTGAAAGGGCAGTTTTAGGTGGACCTGCAGAAGATGATGTCCAGCTCACTAAAATTTATGATGAGCGATACATGGCCTGGTGGACTCACTTTCGTGGAGATGGATTGACTGGCACGATTTGCCTCTTGGTGTGCACATGAGCTGCTGTAAAGTAGCACACTTGATACTCGGCCCTTCAATCGAGGACAACTTGGAGCTCTTCGCCGCGATTGCATTGCAGAACGCTAGAGAGCTGATTAAACCAAATGGCTATATACCATTACAACTTGATTGTAGAGGCAGGAAGCATTGACTAAGAATAGAAAACCTTGAGAAGAAACTAACAAGCGATTTGTTTCATCAGAACCGGGGTTGATGCTGGGGCCAATTTGTATCCCGAGATCAGTGACCCGTACAGGACGCCCGCGGTAAAGAAAGCCATTGCTCGAAGTAAAAAAAGCAAAAGGCCGAGATTTACTCACCCACATGATAGCTTTAGCGGGTTACTGAAGTCGCCTGCTGAATTGCTATACTGTCAAGTCCTGGACCTATTGACTTGCAAGGAATTATCAAGACTAGAGATTGAGATGCAAATAGCTATTCCCAACTCCTATTGGCGCGAAAGAGCGGCTGAACACCTGGTCGAGATGGATGGGATTACGGGTGGTGAAAGCAAGATCAATTGGCAGTGTCTGAGCACAGAGATGGAGGCACTCAGTTGTGACAAAAAGCTCAATGGCCGTCGTCATGTAGTCGACATTCTGCGAAGTACCAAGCCAGGGTATCTGCAGAACTTGAATAAACGAGTTGTTCCATGCCTGGAAGATTTGATGTATCAAATCCAGGATGGGGTCAACCAGTATTTTCGAGAATGGGTAGATCTTGGGGACATGCTCCGACACGAGCCAAGCATTGCAGAATGGATTAAATATCGTCAGAGTATGGGATGAAGCATTGCTGAAATACAACACGAAGAGTAGCTGCTCAGCATTTGACTTTGATGCCTTCGCATTAGTCTAACTACTCGCCCTGTCGGGAGCCATTGGGGATATCAAAAGGATTCGGTCCTTAAGCGCACGGTGGGCTGTAACAGGGGCAGTGTTACAAATTTGATGTAACAGATTCAAGATGAGATCGACCAACATTTTCGTGAAATGAAAGATTTTGAGGACATCATCCATGTATGACATCAATCGATCGAAAGTAATAGAGCTGTGACATCGCCAGTAGACTCTGGCTATAACGAACAGAAGGCCCTCTTGATATCAGGTTAGATATTATCTAACTATATGAATATGGAGAGTCTCCAAATCGTGATTAATCAGATAGGTATCATATCGGGGTGCTCTCCAGTTCCATATATATCAAAATCCATAGATATCAGATCTGGACGAGGCCGTCTGTTCGTTGTAGCCAGGTTCTACTGGCACCGCCAATGAAATCAAATTGCAAAGGACCCTTGCAGTCCACATAGCATGAGGTGGCTGGGCAGCGCTATGGAATGTTGAGCTGAACAGGTTGCCTTGTCAACGGATGAAACGAGCAACTGGAGCAAGAACACGAGGAGAGCTGACACCGTGGCAACCGCTGTTTACGTCACGTGAGCGCACCGCCACGAACGGGGATGCTGATTCGCCGAGTCCGTGCTTCTCCCGCGCTAAGCCTTGCAATAGACAGCGCTGATTGGCTGTGGCGGCATAGTCACATTCCCGTGCGCGGCTGGCTCACGTGGTTGGTTGCGGCAGGCGGTGGGTCAGACGACTTGAGTCTTGCCCACCGCCCAGCCTCCCCCGTCACCTGCCAGGCACACCACCACGCAGACCGTCAAGTCAAAGTATATCACCGCCTGCTGACTACCTTATGTCAACTGCATTCTTCACTTGCCTTTCCATACCGTGATCCCTTCATACGTGGAAAAGCTGCCATCTTATCAACCTGCGGCAATCTGTGTGCCTGCAGAGGACGTTATTCTTAGTTTCTCTTCAGTCTTGTCGTGGAGCCTATCGATAAGCGGGACAGCCCTCCATTGTCGTCATCAAACCAGTCACCGCCAACAAAGAAGATACACACCCACCTCTATAACATTGGACCAAAGGTTTGGGTGAAAGGAAACTTGGACAAGGTGATTATTAGGGATCCTTATTGCATACCCGAATACGAATACTGATTATCAACCCTAGCCTCAACTACACATTGGCCGCCCTCAAAACTCATCCAATGTCGCAAGATTCAGAGGTCCGGTCGCAGGCCACTTTGGCTCCTGCAGCTGAAATCCTCATCCCAAGTACGCCACCACGGCGATCCATTCTTTCCGCATCCCCAGACCTCAAGCCAGTGCGGGACCGTAATGGGAGCTTATCGGACAAGAATGGTGGCTTCTGCTCGCCACAACACGCATCATCCTCAGAAATGACACCCCCTCCATCATCCCAGACTCGTGCACCACCCCGTCGACGATCCAGATCTGGGTCAGGGTCCCAGGTGGTTATCCCCGCTTCTCCACCGAACGAGTCTCTAGAAAAATCACTTTATGCTGCTTATGGCGCTGCTGAAAATCTACCCACAGCTGAAGACATTGATGCTGCAGATGAAACACAAGTTCGAAAAATAGCCAAAGACTTGTTGGCCATTGCACAGGAAGCAAGAATGTCTGCGCTGCATTTCAAATTACAAAACAGTCTTCTATCATTTACAAGCAACGAAGCAATCAAGCGGGCTGAAGTTGAGCAACAGCTTGCTCGACGAGAAGTTGAGATTTTACAGAGCTCAGAGTATCAAAACCGCCGCGCCATTTCACACTCACAGACACCTCAAATCTGTCCCAGTCCCAAGACAGACGCCTCTCTAAAGCGAATTTCTGAGCTCGAGAGTACTAACGCCAGGTTGGAAGAGAGACTTTCCAATGCAAAGAAATTGATTCAGGAAAAGATTGAAGAAGGAAATAACAAAAACGAATCTCTTTTGGAACAAAACCGTCTACTCAAGAAGCGTATTCGGGACAACCGCGAGCATCTGACAATGTTCCTTGATGCTAGTTCTTTGTCACCAACCTCCCGCGCTGAATTCAGTACCCCTCACAGAAAGTCTCAACCTCGCCTATTCGACAGTGCACGTACACACACCAGCAGTCGCGGCGGCAGTCACGACGCTTTTGCTACTCTCTTGGCTGCTGATCGCGTGCTACATGGCGATTCCACAAATGTTTCTCCTAATCGAAATCGACAGCACAGGAATGGCCACATGGGTGGGGCTCATGTCAGAGGAGCTCACTCCATGTCTTCTCTACCAGTAACCCCTCAACGTCATGCACATGTCCATGAACCTCAATACATTACACCTGGCAGCAGACCACATGAATTGATTAGAAAAGATACTTTCGATCCAGAGGACAACCGTCATGACCGTGACAGTACTATCTCGGTGTCTGATGCCGAAGAAGCCATTACCGATGAAGACATTCCAGCATCTCAGGCCAGCTCTCGCGCCACTGATATGCTCCGTCGTCTACCAGCACTTAGTCAAGAGGCATCTCCCCAGCAACAGTCTATTCACAGCAAGATTGGCAAGTCAAGCACTCTACTCCAGACAAAGCTATTTGGCCATGTGAGAAAGGCCGGCGTTGACCGACCTGGTCCAGCTCAGAAACGCAAGGGATCATTTGTCGAAGAAGGTCCTACCTTGAAGAAGCCCAAGGATGTTGGCTTGGGTATCAGCAGCTGGAAGTTGTCCCCTGCTTAGCTGTTTTCGACTACGAACTGGCTTTGCATAGCATTTTATGACGATTGACGACGATTTTGAGCGAATGAAAAGGAAGGTAGTTAAGGATTGGGAAGTTGCTTGGGTCTATTTTTACTTTTTTTCTGTACTTTGCGTTGAAGCCAGTGGATTGGTCCCTGTGCTCATGAAAAGAAGCGTAGTTTGCAGTCTCGATTGAGACTATTCGTGTATAATTATTTTTATAGCTAGATCAATGAATAGCTACATATGCCTACAACCAAAGAAAGTCATCGTAGTATCGTCAATGTCCTGAATGTAGGTATGTTGCTTACTTAATCGACTAATGCGGAATAGTTAGGGCTCGCTAAGCGAGCACAGCCAAAGACTCCGCCAGCAAACGGCGGCCTCTGACTGGCCACTCCCGAGCGACGCTTGGCAACCACACCAAAAAAAAGTTCCACTCAATATTGAACGGACTCCAACCTCAAGTCAAGTCAGTCCTTTTCGAGACTCGACCAGCAACACCTCCGTCGACAATCCACATAGTGAGACTTGATCTCCGTCCGGCACAATGGTTAGTTTATCGATCTGGATTGCGATAATTATTTTGATGAAGGAATTTGGACGGCTGGCTGACGGTTTTGATGAATAGGCGATCAAGCACAACAACGTTATCCCCAACACTCGTGAGTTACACCTTGTCTACGCTCCTGGATGATGGGAAAGAGAAGAATTGCGCGATGGAAGAGTTGGCGTGGGATTCGAAAGCAGAAAATGGATGCGAACGTGCAAAGAGAGATGCTGGGATATATTGAAGGACTTTAACTGATGGAATTGGTACTCAGACTTCCACAAGGACTGGCAACGTCGTGTCCGCGTGCACTTCGACCAGGTACGCTCCTATCAACTCTACGAAAATACCGCGGCGAGACCGAATTCTTGATTGAAGGATTTCCGCGGCATTGAAGGAACTCTTTTAACTAACTATTATACAGCCCGGACGTAAGCACCGCCGTCGTCAGGCCCGTTTGTCCAAGGCCGCTGCTGTTGCTCCTCGCCCAGTCGACAAGCTCCGCCCTGTTGTGCGATGCCCTACCGTCAAATACAACCGCCGCTCTAGAGCTGGCCGCGGTTTCACCCTCCAGGAGTTGAAGGAGGCTGGCATCCCCCGCAAGCTCGCACCCACAATCGGCATCTCCGTTGACGCGCGCCGCAAGAACGTCTCGCAGGAATCGCTCACCGCCAACGTCGCCCGTCTCCAGGAGTATAAGAGCCGCTTGATCCTCTTCCCCCGCAAGAGCGGCCAATACAAGAAGCTCGACGCCTCCGCCGAGGATGTCGCTGCCGCCACCAAGGCCTTTGCTGCCGCCGAGGGCAAGGTTGAAGGATACACCACCCGCGTCTCATCCAGCATCCCCGTCAAGAACATCAGTGCCGCCGAGGCCGTTACCGAAATCAGCCGATCTGACCTCCCCGAAGGTGAGAAGGCTGCCTACCGCCGATTGCGTGAGGCTCGCAGCGAGGCCCGCTACCTCGGTGCCCGCGAGAAGAGAGCAAAGGATAAGGCCGAGGCCGACGAAGCTGCTAAGAAATAGATATCAAAATGATGTTTCACTTCTTCAAAATCTTTCAAATATGATAATGATATCCTTTCAAAAACTTCTCCTCTTCCTTACTATCCTCATTATCATCAGCATGTCTATGTTTTTCATGGGAGAGATTTTGACGTCGAAAAGTTCAAAGTCTCGGGGTTACTGAGTCGATTCTTTCCACCTCCATAGGGTGTCCGGGTCGAGATTTTAAACGTTGTGGGTACGGCGTGATCGTTTACAGTTGTCGTACAATGGTTTATGTCATGTTACAAAAGAAAAGAAATTCTTCATCTTAACTTCTCAATTCGACGTAGTTTCGTATTTAAGGCTATATACAAGTATGCCTACTGGTATGATCATAGTATATCCACCCCAAAAAGCACACCCATCACACCCTCCACCGCTTTCACAATACCCTGTGCCTCCCTCTCCTCATTCACCCCCACTGTCCTACGACCGCCCTCCTCTCGAAGCACAGAATGAAACAGCCTCTTCAACTCAACCTCAACTTTCCTCCGTTGTGCTTCCCCCAACTCAGAGATATGGATACTTATATCCGGTTTGAGTTGCGCTTCGCTCGTCCATGGGTCCAGAGTTAGGGGACAGCTGAGGATGAGTTTTGATTCTCTTTTCGCCGCTGGACCAAGGGCGGTAGGTGGAGATGAGAACAGCATCGATGAGCGTTGTAAATGAGGGAGAATGAATCGCGAGTCTGATTTTTTCAGGGGACCTGTTAGTGGCTCGGAGTCTATCTCGCCGAGACTTTTGCTCTTTTTAGCGCCCCTTTTGGATGAAAGAGCTTCTTGAATCTTGCGGAGACGTGACCAGATCCGTGCTCGGGAGACGGATGCTTCCCAGAAGCGATTGATGCCAAAACAGAGACCGGAAATGTCGAGCCCGACAATGGGGTTTGAGATTCGTGATTCGATCCATGATTGTAGGGCAAGTGGGATTTTTGCGTCTTGTGACAATGCACGTTTTGATAGGGATATAGATGTGATCCGTTGGGATTGTAGGTCGGTCGTGAATTGAAGTGGGATTTTGAACTGATTTGATGGAAAGGGTGATGGAGCTGAGAGTGTGATTTCATGTGTTTCGGTGATGGCAGATTCTGGAGTTACGGATAAGGTGGTGGAATGCTCCAGAGTCAGAGGAGCAAATGCCGTTATATATGGTGTGGGATCAGGTATGTTGTTGAGTGCGAATGCGTTGATGGGCTCGGGGGATGCTGAGCGTTGTTTTATTGGTACAACTTTGGCTGAAAAGGGTAGGAGAGAGGATATCAGAGTTGATATTGGGGGTTGCTCTGTCGTAGAGTCTGATTGTCGATCTGTCGTTTTGTTTGTGGAGGCTAAAAGGGAGCTACATCGACGTTTAGACACTAAAATACATCGTAGGGATGGGGATAACTCACATCAAATTCGAAACATCCTCCTGACCAGCCCGCTGACCGTCATAGCCGCGTTTGGCTCGATTCGTCCAGTTCTCTAGCAAAGCAACATCCGCCTTCAACTCATCTAGTTGCGCAAGTAGATCTTTTTTGAGTTTCTTCCGTTCCTGCACAGCCGGGTCATCGAGGTCTTCGTCTTCATCCTCGCGTATATCTTCTGTTGACGCTACATCCGTGACTCCAAGTCTGCTCGGACGTAATAAATCCTTTCGTAATCTCCTCCCCGCGCTAGGACTACTCAACAACTCCTGCGCTGCTTTGAGACGTTTTTCACGGGCCAGTTGTGTCGGCGTAGGAGGTAACTCCGGCTCTGGGAGATCATCATTGAACGACGAAGGCGCTAACAGGCCTGAATTTTCTAATTCTCGAGTTGCGCTGTCTAGCTCAGAAGCGAGTTGTTCGTCTGGATCATCTTGTCGTATTGGAGTCGTCTCCACCCCTTCTTCTCGTTCAACATCACTCTCTCGGGTAACACTCCGTCTCGGCGATTCAAGCTTTCTCGATATCCTGCGCGGCGGCGCGGCAAAAGCCTGCTGCTGCGCTGCTGCAATAGTGCCTCCCCTTCTCGGTGATTGCGACAACGCTCTCAACGGTGAAGAGACTGTATTTGTAGTCAACGACGGCCGTAGAGCTTTCCGATCCCGTAACCCCAACGATATGCCCTGCTGTTGTCGCTGCGGACTTCGCGTTGGAGATCGAGCGAGAACGTGAGATAAGACCTCTGGATTTGAGCGTGCCAGACTCGATCGTGTGGGTGATTGGAACGATTGTCTGTGTGTTACAGGCGATTGTTGTAAAAGAGGCGCATTTGTGCCGTTATTGTTCGCATATTCTGCGGTCGTCGCGTCGGGGGTCGTTTTGCGTCGTTTTGATGGCGGGTCTGACATTTTCGCTCGAATATTGCTATGCGCAGATTTTGCTATAGTGTCAGCTTGTCTGCATAGATCCTGTCAGTCGTACTGTAAACAATCACCAACTTCGCTCTCAATCGCGTCGAGACAAAGTATTGTCGCTCTATTCCCGTTCGGGAAGAACATAACCAAAGCTCGCCCGTTTGTTTGCACTGTTTGCACTAATGACATAATCGCATCCCACCATCCATTTTCTTCCGAGCTTCACTTCCGCGGCAATTGCTCTTTCACTTTACGATGAAATTACAAACCATGGAGCGGGCTATATGGACGCCAAACAGGCGCTCAATATTGCGACCATTTGGCAGGTCAACGGCTGTTCGTCTGACGGATCGATATGACCTGGCCGTAAGGATAGGACGGAATCGCAACCTCAGTCCTCCCTCCGAGTCGACATCACGAAGATCGTTCCACAACACCGGACTACACAACAATGCAACAGCACGAAATAACACAGAAACGCACCAAGCCTACCCTTTATCAGGCTACTACTCCGACCTTCTCTCCTTCCACCAACCGCCCCACCACCACCACCAACAACCCCGGTCTTCTCAACCTCAACCACCACCATCTTCTTCAACGGCAGAGGAACCAACAAAAGAACAAAAACTATCCATAGTCTTCGGCACCCGCCTAGCCGGTCCAGGCTACCAATCAACCCGCTACAACCCCGAGACCACACCCCCCGAATCAACATGGAAGCAAATTAACGGCGTGCCGATACCGCCTCGACCCACGGAACCGGACAACTGTTGTATGAGCGGGTGTGTGCATTGTGTCTGGGATGATTATAGGGATGATTTGGAGCATTGGGCGTCAAGGGTCAGGGATGCACGTTTAACTGCTTCTGTCGCTGCAGACAACGGCGCGAAGGGCAAAGAAATGAGACAAACGCCCCGAAAAGAGGTTGCGAGCGCGAGTACGAGCATGGATGATGATGGAGGCGGTAGCGAGGCGAATTGGGAGTTGCCTGCCCTTTCCGGAGCGGGAGGGGAAGAGGATCTGTTCAAGGGGATTCCGGTGGGGATAAGAGAGTTTATGAAGATTGAGAAGAAGTTGAGGGAGAAGAAGAGCAGCAGTAGCCTACAAGCTTGAAGGGTCTGTATAGTAGGGTGGAGTTTGTGTTATATACCCTTTCAATGTTTCGTGTATATAGGTGAAGATGGTCCATGTATATAAGATATAGATTCTACGAATGATGAGCGCTAGACAAATTCTATCAATGTACAAAGTAAATGTTCTATACATACCATGTCGGATGATCTGCTGACCGACCTAGCTCCGCAATGATACAGCCCGATTCATCAACTCTCTCAACCTCTCCTTCTTCCCTTGCGGCAAAGACTCCGGCTGTGAAATGTTAGCTCAAGTTGCTCAGCACAATGAAGCGGAAATGGCGGAAACATACATCTCTACTCAACAACTCCTTCACCATAATCACGAGATTATCCCTGTCCCCTTTTCTCTGCAACTGTTCACTTGCAGCTACTGCCCCTGTAGCAGCAGACTCGTCATCAGTCACGTCAAGACTCTTCTCAACCTGTGTGTAGATATCTGTGTCAATAAGACAATCCACCACGGCAGGACAGCCTTTATCATGAGACGCCATCAGGGCCAACGCAAACCAGCCCTCGCTACGCACGACGGGCCACTCTGTCTGCGTAATCATGGCGCCTACGGGACGGGCAATGTCTTTGTGAAGATCGAATAGGCGATCCAGTAGCGTCGAGGTCTCGCCGTCAACATCGACTGCTTTCTTGCGAGACAGAAGCGTCCGGCAGATGGAGCAGATGGTACGACCAATCTCGGTCTTGATGGGTGCCGTGTCTGTCCTGCTGCATAGCGAAAGTAGCATGGACAGATACGTGCGCAAATGAGCAGGTGAGTCCGGGTCAGAGGATAGGGAGGTGAGTAGTCGGGAAATATTCTTGACGTTTGATGCGATCACCAGACGCGTTGCGCTGGTAGCTGCCAATTGGACCTGGGGCACAGTGTCATACGTCCAAATCTTGGATATGGCGGGAATGATATCTGCGTCTCCGAGTTTCTCGCGATTGGACTCTGCAATGGATAGATTTTTGAGGAATCCTAGTGAAGCGTGAAGCACGCCGCCGATTGTGTTGTTGTTTAGATTGTGGATGAGAGCCCGATGGATATTGAGTTGGTCTATCATCAGTTGGCAGATTTCGTCGGTGCGGGCGACATTGCCTAGCACAACGCATGCGCATATTTGCAATGTTTCTTGTCGTCGTGTGAGCCATGATTGGAGGGTGTCCACCAGAGGTGAGCCTATGGGATACGTTTCGAGGAATGTAGGCAGTGCCGATATATCACCTAATGTCTGATTGAGTTTCAGACGTAATTGGTTGAGCAGTTGAACATCTTCAGACACCGATTCATCAACTTCAATGGTGAAAGATCGCTCAAGGACTGATATGATGTGCTCGACGAGTTTGTGTCGGATGCTTGCAACCTGGAATCTCTCTGTTTGCAGGTATTGTGCAAGACATGTTACGAGGCATGTATACTGTGCAAATGTTGTATCCTCTTTGAGAGCTATGTTCATCATGAGCACGATGGTGCCGTCGGGAGAGTTCTCGATGCCCTCGGCTGTACGGGTTAGCTTTCATGCAAAACCTAGTTTCAAAGGATAGCTACCTTGACCTGCTGCCATTTCCACCAACTCATATGTAAAGTTGAGTAGAGCATTTCCTTTGATAGCTCCATCGTTTATCTGCTTGAGCAGAATATATCCAAGCCGGTTTGTTGCGACTTGAGTCTGAGCAGGTTCTAGGTCTATTAGCCATGACGAACGAATATAGATGCAGAAGTAGTGTTGTACCAAAGTCTGTGCAAATATTATAAATCACCGGTATAGCCACATGAACCAGGTCTGGACTGAGCGTCAAACGCATGATTGCTCGGGTATAATTATTCGACACGACAATCTCTCTATTCTCGTCTATGATTATTCATTAGTTCATATGCCTAGACAATTGGAGCAGTAGGTGTACCGGTATCAGCGCAAGAGTTCCCAATCAGCCGCAATGAATGAAAGAGTAAATCTTTGTCCACGTCTGGCGTCGCAATCAATTGCAAAAAGAACTGCAGCACCCCTGACTGACCAAAGGGGATTCTCCATGATGCTATACACCATTAGCAACTGAGCCGAGCTATGACATGAGCAGTAAGGATTGACGTACGATCACGACTGGCATTGGCCAATGCCTCAGCCGCTTCGACCATGTACCTCGACTCGCTCTGCCAGAGCTTCTGAAGAATCGCAGCCACACCACCTAGAAGCTGAGGACCACGCCGGCCTTCTTGGGCAGCCGTATCAGCCGACTCGAGGGCATCACGGAGCTCCTGAACGTCAATGACGTCTTCGTCCCCTTCGGTCTTGGAGAGGACTTCCTTCAATGCACGAAACATCTGGTCTTGCTCTTCGACAGGGACAACACCGTCTGTCTCCGACGAAGATAGTGATTTCAGATCTGTCAAGTCTGGAACAACAGTTTCCACAGCAGGCAGTTCTATACCGCCAGTCAAAGAGATGATATCTGTATTTGTCGTTGCAACCGGGACAAGCCCGGTGCTCCCCCCATCTTTATAGTCTTGTGAAGCCATCCTGACAGATCCTTCTTCTACCTGGTCTGTTAAGACGTAACTTCCCTTTTTGCAGGTGCCAGGATAGACAGTGGGTGCCTAATCTCTAGGAAGGGCTTGTAGTACAAAACGTGGTCATAAGCCAAAGTAGCATCTATCTCCAGGCTCCAGGCGCCGCCAGCCCCACGTTTGTTGGATGATGACTTTTGTCGTGGATGTCACGAGGGATCAGTAAGATGATATTCTTCTCCTTCAGTTCGAAGGGTGTTGTTGATGATGCGAACGACACACTTCGAGCAAGGGTTCTTCTCCGTTAGGCTTCAAGGTTGATCAGATGAAGCAGTTATCGAGAGCAATTGGGTTTGATCCTAGCCATTTGATTAAGATGATCCACAGATCACAGATCTAGCCTCCGAGGTGGTGATGATGGATATAACGCGGTTCTGTTGCCTGGGACTAGATCAAGCCATGGCGCACAGGTATACAAGGAGGGAAAGAATGGGAAAGAAATTAACCGTCCGTCGTGCGTTTGTTGCCTGGATGCCTTGGCCGCCGAGTCGTCAATCGTGCTTGTAGTTGTGTTGTAGTTGTAGTTGTAGTTCTGATGCTATGGTCATGAGGCTCAATTTACCGCATGATCGTTTAGTCTATTTGACTAATTGTGTGTCTATTCATGATTCATGCTTTTCTACTCTGTAGCAGTTCTTGAATCTAGAGTGTGGATACTAGCCTCAGGCAGCACCCAAGCTAGCCTGCCTCAGGATTCAGGAACCAACCTTATACGGCAGCCTCCGCGGCCACTTGCGCAGAGCTGCCAGCAAGCTGTTCTCTTACTGTAAACTATGTCTTGAATCTTGACTGTCAAGCTCACCACACTCTTTTAATTCATTGAACACCGCCATTCCCCTCGGATACAACCAGAATCACTACTTCTTCAAGCCGTACATAACAACCAGCACAATGACACGCGCCCAGCAAACAGTCTCAATTCTCCTTTTACTTTCTTCCGTGCGTTGTCCCTTTCTCCTGGACAGATATTATTCCATACATCCACGACCAGCTTAACACTAACTTTGCGTCGCTACAGTTATATCTCGCTCTATACCTCGGCCTAATCCCAATCAATGAAACAGTCCAAACCGAGATTGTCCCTGTCGTACGTGCCCCTCTCCTAGCTATCTATATCGTGTATACTGATTTATGGTTAGCTCCCCTTTTACGCCCTCATTGTCCTCGCATGTTTCCTCGGCGCTCGACTCGGATACATGATCCTGACCTTCAACGACGTTCCGCACGAGTACGAGTCTCTTCAAAAGGAGATTGAGCAGGCAAAGATTGAGTTGCGCAAGGCTAATGTTGATGTGGATTAATTTTGTTGATTTCGGGGATATTATTGATGTACAATCGACCTTTCTTCTAATATTTCAAAATGGAGGATTTGCTTTGACAGTTTGGAAATTTATTGATAGGGGTTAGTTGCTGTTGGCAAGGGTTGTTCGACTGTTGGAAGTCTCTCAAATTCAAGGGGAGGAGTACTTGATGTCTCCTTCCTGATTAGTTCTAAATGTATATATATTCAACTTTTTGTTCGTCACAACATGACATATTTCCTATTTCTAGATATCATAGTCTGATGTCTATACGAGTGACAAGCCAAAATAAATCAAAAGGAAGCCGCTGTAATAAAGCTTTTAAATTGAGAGGACAAAACAAACGCCGTGGTCTAGAATGTTATGGGCATGAGCGTAATGCATGAGAGGTTGTTGACTGGGTAGTCTTTTAGATGAGAGGGTTCTTCTTGGCCAGTTCGTCGTGCTCGTCAATGTCCCTGAGATTGTTAGCAACATGGTCTATTTGCGTTCTGACGGAGAAAAACGTACTTGGCTTCCCATGGGTAGCAAATCCAGACATCACCAGTTGTGACAGCGGCGTGATACCGACCAGCGTTAATCATTTCCTCGGGCAACTTTCCTTTCTTCGCCTTATCCTTGTTCTACGAGACGGTCAATTCCGAGCTCGAAAAAAAGGCGGACAGGATACTCACGTGCAAAACGAATATAGAGAAAGTAGTCTTCTCACCCTCCCGACCCAAACTCTTCTGCGCAAGCTCGACATCCTTCTCCAATTCGCGAACGGCATATTCAAGTGTAGTACGGGTATCATCCACCTCGTCGACAATCAAAACATTCTTGCCAATCAAGTTGGCCATCTCCAACGAACTCAAGTCCAACCATTGTGTGCGCGTAACCTTGGTGCCGGGGACTTCTTCGGGGTCGTCGCGGCCTAGGTCCTCGTAGAGCGAGAGACCGATGGCTTGGATGGGGATGTTTGGCTCGCCGGGACGTTTCAAGAAGGATCTATTCAAAGGGACGATCCGTATCAGTAATGACACCCGTGCGGTTGACTGAGATGTCATGCGCTAACGTACCGGAGGATGCGAGCAGGAACGTAACCACCACCGCCGATTGCGATCATGAGATTTGGATGGATTTGCTCGAGGATCTTGTCGGCGGATTTTTGACACAGCTTGTGTACCTGTAGATATACTTGTTAGGATAACGAATACCGTAAGGGTTCTTATTCAGACGTACCTGGTTATATGTGACATAGAGCTTTTCAGGCATTTTGAGAGTTGGTAGGGTATCTTTGATAAAAAAAAAAAAGAGGTAGATGATTCGAATCTGTAGGTATATCTGTGCTGTTCGCAACTTAATTTGTACAGATAGAAGAAAAAGAAGAAGACGAAAACTGAGAGGGAACAGCAAGAGAAAAAAAATTCCAACGTCAGAACCAGAAAAGGAAATTCAATGTCGAATAGGCTGCCATTGGATCCCCCGCTTTGTTGAGTCCATACAATCTGACAATTCTTAGCTAACATTTTTTTTCCGCCTCAGGCCCTCACTTGCCTGTTTGGGCATGGTTGCGATCAGCATCCCCGCTCTAGGCTTCTTTGGGTTTAGGGCGGTACGCTTTGTATACATCTCATACATACCAATACGTCAAATACATAAACAGCTTAAAGATCTATCTGTACTACGTAGCTATGCTTATTTCTCTCGGAGATTTACAAGGGACAATCTACAAGGGACTGACATTTAAGCTAGTGGATCCATTCACTGGTTTATCGGATAGATGTTTCTGAATGCATAAGAACTGGATCTCTTACGAGACTCCCTGTCTCGATATCAACGCCATAATATCAGCTTATTCCTGATCATTAATAGTCTCTGCCCTTTGCATGCTCATAAGAATATCCAGATGATTAAGACCACCTTTCAATACAATGATCAGAAGTACAGTACTCTCGAATGTGTTGATTAACTTATGGATGTATCATGGATTCACATATGCGGGAATGATCTGAGCCGAGGCTGATCACCAAAGTTTGCTATGTTCCTTTAAGTTAAAGGCGCTTATTAACTATGGAGGACTGTACATGTAACCAGCCACCACTACGTAGTTAGTTACAGGGGAACTCTGCAACTATAACAATCTTAAACGTCCATGACTTCCAAGTCTCTCTCCTCTCTGAACAATACTAACATTTCGCAATTACCATATTAATTACTAGTTTCTCGCAGCATGGCGGCTACCGGAGATCGCCGAAAGTCAGTCCTCATCACAGGGTATGTTCGATGTCCATGAAGCTTCAACTACACAATGCTTTTCTCGCAATTGATGTACTAATGGGCATGTAGATGCTCACCCGGCGGCATCGGAAACTCACTAGCACGCGAATTCCATCGCCATGGCCTGCGCGTCTTTGCGACTGCGCGCGACGCCCAGCACATTCAAGATCTGGATGTGATTGGCATCGAGACGCTGAGTTTGGTGGTTGATTCGGAGGAAAGTATCAAGGCTTGCTTTGAGGAGGTTTCGAAGAGATTGGATACGAAGGGGTTGGATTATTTGGTTAACAATGCGTGAGTCTTCAGTTTTAGTGCGCTATGGGATGAGATGGCGCTGATTGATTGTTATAGTGGACGGAGTAAGACCTACACCCAAGGTATCACAACGCGTCAATCTAATATGCAACAGACTATACTGTGCCAGCTATGGATGTGAACATCGAGGAGGCTCGTTTTACATTCGAAACCAACTTTTTCGCGGTGATCCGTATTTGTCAGACCTTCCTTCCGCTCCTCATGAAATCCAAAGGAACCATTGTGCAGATTGGATCCGTGGCTGGTGTGAGTAGCCTCTGAGAAAGTTCCCTATCCGCTACCAGTACTGACGTATCCAGATAATACCATACGTCTTTGGCTCAGTCTACAATGCGTCCAAGGCCGCTCTCCACTCCTGGAGTGATACACTACGAGTTGAGCTCGCTCCTTTCGGGTATGCTAAACCTACCTCGTCAACGCAATACGAACTGACAGTCGCAGTGTCAAAGTGACAACCGTCATCACCGGTGGTGTCAAATCCCGTATAGCACGTACCGACCGCGACCTCCCTCCTAATTCTCTCTACCGACCGATCGAACCTGAATACCAACGACGCACAAAACACAGTCAGGAAGGCGCAATGCCGCACGAGGAATATGCTCGTAGCGTGGTGTCGCAAGTATTGCTTGGACCCTGGCCCTGGAGATGGCTCTGGCCGAGCTATAGGAAGTATATCTGGGAGGGGAATCGTAGTTCTTTGATCAAGTTTTTGAATGGGGGGTGGTTGTGGTATGGGTTGTTCGATCGGGTGTTCACGAGGATGTTTGCGCTGTGGAAATTGAAGCGCATTAACTAATATGTTAGTGAGACATGACGTTCATGATTCTGTTCTGCAGAGGTCGCCTCTAGCTGGTTATTCGCGCAATCTCATCCGAACGGGTAGAGCACTCTTGAAGCTGAAAAATAAGCTGAAATTGTAAGATGAGAAAATCGTCTGATTAGCTTAGATCGTTACTCAATCCAAAAAAAATAGTAAAAAAAAGGTTGTTGGCTATGCTGTACAGACCGTAGAGGTCGGCATGTATCGGATAAAGCAGCCTTTGTTAGGCGGGATTCCCGTCAGGTGACGGGTTATTCCGAATGGGAGCAGCCAGAGCTCCCGAAGATTTGCTCTTCCCTTGCAACAGAAGCAACACTGACTACCCAGTCAATCAACGTCCCCCTTTCTCTTTTTTCTCTTTGCTTACAGATATCTCCTCTCTTTCTTGCATTTCCCTGACGTTATTGCGTCTCTGTGATAATACCAATTTTTGTCAGAATGTTCAGATTCGCGCGAAGCAGGTCGATCGCGACGGCTCTGAGAGCCACGGTTGTAAGTTCGGCCTTTGCTTGTGATATATACGAGAGGGATGCAATCATATGTTGCTTATGACTCCACTTGTTTTTTTTTCCTAATCATCAACTTCCTCTCGACCGTGACTGACTTGTTCCGTTTGCAGGAGCCATCTCTTCAGACCAGATACGCTGCGCAACAAAAGAGGAACCTTTCTATCCACGAATACCTCTCTGCAGACCTCCTGAAATCTGTGAGTAGACTCACCAACCCAGGTACTCACCAATTCTAACAAATCTCTCTAGTATGGCGTCGGTGTCCCCAAAGGTCACGTCGCCCGCACTGCGGAAGAAGCCGAGGCTGTTGCAAAGTCAATTGGTATATACTCGTTCAGAACAGGAGAATATTAGGTGGATGAATACTAAGTCCCGTGTTAGGCGGAGATGACATGGTCATCAAGGCTCAGGTTCTTGCTGGTGGTCGTGGAAAGGGCTCCTTCGACAACGGCTTGAAGGGAGGCGTTCGTGTCATCTACTCGTGAGTTTGAGTCTTCTTGTATCTGAGGAGAATGTATTCTGATATTGTACACAGCCCCACCGAAGCCAAGATGTTCGCCGAACAGATGATCGGACACAAGTTGATCACAAAACAAACCGGTGCCGCCGGCCGTCTCTGCAACGCCGTCTACATTGTCGAGCGCAAGTTCGCCCGCCGCGAATTCTACCTCGCCATCCTCATGGACCGCCAGACTCAATCCCCCGTCATCGTGTCCTCTTCTCAGGGTGGTATGGACATTGAGACCGTCGCCAAGGAGACTCCCGATGCTATCCGCACTACTCCTATTGATATCAACACCGGTGTCACTGACGACATTGCCCGTAGCATTGCTACCGACTTGGGCTTCTCTGCTCAGTGCGTTGAGGACGCCAAGACAACCATCCAGAACCTCTACAAGGTCTTCCTTGAGAAGGATGCTACTCAGATTGAGATTAACCCTCTCACCGAGACTTCTGACCACCAGGTCCTTGCCATGGATGCCAAGCTCGGATTTGACGACAACGCCGAGTTCAGACAGAAGGAGGTCTTTTCATGGCGCGATACTACCCAGGAGGATGCCGATGAGGTCAAGGCTGCTGAGTATGTCTACCGAGAAGCTATTGGATTTCTCGGGTGCTGATTATTTTAGACACGGTTTGAACTTTATCAAGCTTGACGGTGACATTGGATGTTTGGGTATGTCGTAGTTATTCAGCCATCCATTTTGAATCACAACTAACGTGTATAGTCAACGGTGCTGGTCTCGCCATGGCCACCATGGACATCATCAAGCTCAACGGCGGCAGCCCCGCCAACTTCTTGGATGTTGGTGGTGGTGCCACTCCCGCTGCCATCAAGTCTGCCTTTGACTTGATCACCAGCGACCCTAAGGTCACCGCTATCTTTGTCAACATCTTCGGTGGTATCGTCCGATGTGACGCCATTGCCCAGGGTCTTATCAACGTCGTTCGCGAAATGGGTCTCCGCACTCCCGTCATTGCCCGTCTCCAGGGTACCAACATGGAGCAAGCTCGCAAGCTGGTACGTTTTACCTGAAAAGTTGGATTAACACAATACTGATAACCTACAGCTCGACGAATCCAACCTCAAAATCTTCTGCATCGAAGACCTCCAGAGCGCCGCCGAGAAATCCGTCCAATTCTCAAAGGTCGTCAAGATGGCCCGCGATATTGACGTGGGCGTCGAATTTACTCTCGGCATCTAATCCTGTCACTGTGTGTTAGCGGTTCTACAAGACTTTTTTCTTCCCCGTGTTTCCATATTATGTTCCATAACCCACTATTTCTCTATTTTTTATGGCTTCCTACCTATTGAATCGTTTAGACTTTTGAATTTGAATGCCATTTCGCAGCCATCCCCTGAGGATGAATTTATCACCCAGAGAACAGGAGATTAGTGTGCCGACCGGTGACATGTCGGCCAAATCCGTACGTTTCCTTCGTTGAATAGCTTGATCTGTATTCGTGATCATACCTTTCCATACTGTTTTGTTTCGCTTGATGATTGGATGGATATAAATGATACTATACATACTATACGTGAGCGAGGGAACATTGAACAGACAAAAGACATCAATTGATGTACAGGAGACGGGAGGGATCTGGATATCATGCGATAGTCGTGTTTCAGGATCACTAAGTTATGTTTTTTACTAGTTACTAGGTAGATTGGTGGTGGTTGCTTGTGTTTATACATTGACCCTATACTTAGAATTTATTAATATCCATATACACGTCTCACACGCTGAATTAGAATTACATCAATCAAGACTTAACCTCAACCGGCGTCTCACTTCCACCCATACTTCCCTCAGAATCAATCCTCGCCTCCGCCGGCCCATGGAAATGCTTATATCCCGTCGTAAACCAAGTGACAAGACTTAACAATCCAATAACCCCAATCGCTGCACTGGTATAATTCATCGTTTCTTCATTGACGGGTGCTTCGGAGGGGAAGTTGAATGAGATGAATGCAAACAGCAAAAACAGGAAGCCGATAAGGTTTGCAGACAGCGAAATGGGGAGGGAGAGGGAGTAGGCGCCTGAGAAGACGATTTTTTCGCGGAAGAAGTGGCCTAGTAGACGGGCTAGGAGGGCGAGGGCGTATGATGCGTCTGTCTCAAACATTAGTATCTTTGTACAGATGATGAGGGAGGGGGGAGGGCATACAGAATCCAGTCGTGGCGATGGAAACAACAGTATTAAACCCCGTCACCGTGCCGAAATAGATCGAATTAAACGCCATCTGTACAACAACCGTGACCACAATCGCATAGATAGGAATATGCTTCTTGCGATCAACCTTGGACAACGTCCCCGAAAACGGCAGTCCCTGATCACGCGCAAAGGCATACAACGAGCGAGACCCATCCGCCACGAGACTAATGGTACTCACAAACATGATCACGACAATCATACTCGCCATAAAACAGGCGCCTACTTTGCTGCCTGTGGAGTCGTAGAAGATCTGCAGCACGGGTGAACCGGTGCTTGTGTCTGCTGTGCTGGCGATGTCACCAATACAAAAACAGAGTGTCACCAAGAAAATGAAGCCGGTCACGGCGCCAATTACGACGGATAGGATAACGGCTCGGGGTGCGTCGCGCGAGGCATGGGTCATTTCTTCGGTCATGTGTACTGGGGTGTCGTAGCAGCACATGCCGAAGAGGGCCTGGAGGATGCCCACGATTGTGGCCATTGCAGCGCCAAGGCCGGTGTTGTTCTGGAAGTCGACGAAGACGAATGAGGCGTTTTGTTTGTGGTCGTTGGTTGCTAGTAGGACAATGACAATGATCACGAATGAGAGGAGATTCCATATGAAGACTGCTCGGGAGAGGCGATGCAGTAGATGAGGCGTGAAGATGTTGATTGCGCCGCCAATCAGAGCAGCGAGGTAGGCCAGGAGAACGCTGTGCCAGCGCTCAATGGCGTAGTCTGGAAAGACGAGATTGCACATTCCCAGGATGTAGTTGGCGATGAAGGAATTGTTCGCCGCGCCCATCGAAAGCATACCTATCAAGTAGACGTCAATCGCAATACATATGTACAATTACATGAGGAGGTTGACTCACCCATCAGCATAAACCAGCCGGTTACATACGACATCTCGCGAGCAATCTTCTTCGGTGCCATTAGGGCCACCCATGAATACTGCCCGCCGGCTACAGGCCATCGCGAACACATTTCTGCCATTGCGCAGGCCACGGCCAATGTGAGGATACATGTACCTATCCATCCGTAGAGAATCACGGGGGGGCCTCCAGCGCTGACGCCGATGATGAAGGCTCCGCTCAGCGCTGACCAACTGTTATTTGTCAGTTTGTATATTCGTCGTATTTGGAATGGCAGGTGCTTACCATGTCACAATGCTGAAGCTGAATCCGATCATATCAAGCAGGCCATAGGATCGTTTGAGTTCTGCGATCTTAGTTATGCTGTCAGTAAATCAATGATAAAAGTACATACCCTGATGGTAACCCAGCTGTTCCAGCGTGAGGTCCTCTTGAATACCAGCACCCAAGACATCGCTGCCTTTTTCCGGAGGAGTTGTGCTCTCCATGATATTACCAACAAGGGTTAACTGTACAAGAGCAAAACCAACGACAAACTATGGGGAAAAGAAAATGAAAAAAAAGGGAATAAATCCCTGTCAATCGAAAGTAGCTCCATCGTAAGTCAGCTTCAAGAATGCTTTGAATAGCTGACGATCACTTTGTCATTAGACTGGAATCCTTATCAGTGGATATCTTCAGGCCCTTATCACCGGCGGCCATAACGTTAAATAAATAAATTGGTCTGATAACGGCGAACTTAAATGCTGTACTTCTAAGGACTAAGTGGGCTTGACAGGGGACGCCGGCCACACAACGACAGTCATCGTGCAGTGTCACCAAATCAGAAAAACGAGCAGATAAATGAATCGGCAGACTGTCGGACAGTCCGGCAAGCCTCCCGATGTGGAATGGCCACTTCGGCCTGAGATCCGACCTTTTCTTCTATCTGACTCACTCTAAATATTGAAGGGGGAATATATCCGAGGATCTACTAGTCCGGAGTCTACAGAAGATATCGGCTTGACTGAGTATGTATATACAATGGTATGTTTGTGAAGTCTAGTTCATACCCCTCATTCGGTCAATTTAGTCAAGTTCGTGTTAGACATGGCCATTGCAGCAACAGCTCTCACCTTCGTCCATCTCTGGGCAGAAGGCCTGGTTATTCTTCTTCCAGCTGTAATTGTGCTACGATGCATCTACCGTCTGTACTTCCACCCTCTATCCAAAATCCCAGGACCCAAAATCGCAGCATGCACTTCACTCTGGCTGGCCTACCACACCTACGTCGGAGATGAGAGCAGCGTAATCTTCAACCTACACAAGAAATACGGCCCAGCTCTGCGCATCGCACCTAATGACGTGGACTTTGACGACGGTGATGCCGTAGAACCCATCTACGTTGCCGGGGGTGGCTTTCCCAAGACACCGCAATACTCCAAGTTCGATATTGACGGTCACACAACCATCTTCTCAACCTTGACTCTCCCCGAGCGTGCACAGCGCGCAAAAGCTGTGGCACCGCTCTTTTCGACGGCATCAATCCGCAATGCTAGTGGAACCCTTGACAAGGTCGTGGATGACTTTGTGAATCGAGTACGTAACGAGGGTAAGACTGGCAAGCCCGTGAATGTGCTCAATGCCGCTCGGGGTATGGCCCTCGATGCTATTAGTGCATATCTGTTTCAGCAGCGTTATGGAGCAGTTACGGAACAGACGTCGCACATGTCCGCATCGCCTTTTGTAGATGCCTATGTCGGTGTGGGCGCTTTTTTTAACCTGCTTCCTGGGAAGATTGGAGATCTTGTCCAGAGTATGGCCGATTATTGGTGTGCGGATGCAAAGACGAACGCTGCTTTTGGACTTATCAATAGTTTTACGCAGAATTTGGTGAATACCTCTGTGCCTAAGAGTGGCAGCTATCAGAGTCGATTATTGGAACAGGTGTCACCGGAACAGTCACGAATTGAATTGAAGGACGTCTGTTTTGCGGGCACAGATTCGACAAGTACGAATACCGCGTCTATCATGTGGTTTCTGGTCAAATATCCTGATGTGTTAGTATTCTTGCTGCGTATCTGGCGAAAGCTTTGACTAATCAATCAATCAGTTACGACCGTTTATGTAAGGAAGTCCAGCAGAGAACTGCCCAAAATGAAGACCCAAGCACAGGCCCATACCTACGCGGCGTAGTCCGTGAAGGACTCCGACTGGCATGGGCAAATCCCACTCGCCTACCTCGTCAAGTACCCAAAGGTGGTTGGCACTTCAAAGGCCACTTCTACCCCGAAGGAACCAGCGTCGGTGTCGCAGCCACCCAACTCCACCAAGACGAAGCAGTATTCCCAGACTCGCAAGCATTCAAACCAGAACGATGGGACAACCCCACAGAGGCAATGCTTACTCACTTCTTTGCTTTTGGAAAGGGTACCAGGACGTGTATAGCTAAGAACCTGGCTATGGCTGAACTTACTTTGGCGACGTTGAAGGTGGCTCAAACGGATATGCTCCGTGGTGCCGAGATTGTCACTAAACGTATTGAGATGACGGAGTGGTTCAATTCGCGGATCAAGGGGGAGGAAATTTTGATTAAGCTGAAGAATTGATGAGTTAGAATTGTGCATTTGATATGATGGTGATGATTATATGATTCGAGTATATAGTATGATTTCGTATATCCTCTACAACGATGAAGATTCAAATACATTGAACAACGATATCATCTACAAATCACCAGCTAAACGACGACCCTCCTCAAAAATCGCCGCCGCCTTGAAAACACTCATCTCATCCCACCTCTTGCCCACAACCTGCATCCCAATCGGCAACTTCACGTCCGGCTTACCCTCGACACCGCCAAACCCACACGGCACATTCATCGCTGGATGACCCGTAACATTAAACGGCGCCGTATTCGTCGTCACACCCACCGCAACGTTCACCTTATCCATTATCGAGCTAGCAGGCCCATCACTATCCGCTTTCATCTTCGGATGCGGCGTCGAAACACTAGGCGCACAGGGCGTAACGAGAACATCAAACTCCTCAAAAGCACGATCATATGCAGCACGTAACTCGTACACTTTTCTATACGCTTTCGCCTCCGTCATAGGACCGAACCGCTCATTTATAAAAGGTGCATTGAAGATGATGTTCATCAAAGCTGGGTTTGTGGCTGTTAGGATCTCGTACATTTGCTGTGTTGGTGGCCACTGGGTGTGGATGTGTGGTGCTGGGAAGGCGAGGAATCCGCCTGGTTTGCCTTGACAGGCCCACTCAGATGTTGATGGGCGAGAGGCGGCTGTCCATATAACGATGCCCTCACGGTGCATTGGGATAGACACGTCGGAGACACTGGCGCCGGCTTGAGTGAAGTATTTCTTTGCGGAGCCAATAACTGTATCCCGGACTTGGGCAGTGAGACCTGGTATGTCGAACGACTCCCGTATCAATCCTACTTTGAACGACGAACCCAGCTTCTCGCCTTCAGGGAGTGGTCGAGCTCGGAATTGGGACAACTGAGCCGGATAGTCAAGCACTTGATCCCTCAAGGGAGATTCAGGGCTCATCCTCGGATCAATCCCATCATAACCCGCCATAACCTGTAAGAGCAGTGCAACATCTTCCAATATTTCCGCAAGGGGACCTAAATGATCGATCATGGGCGCTAGCCCGACTGCTCCGGTATACGGAATCAATCCATGTGTCGGCTTCAGACCGTATATCCCGGTGAATGAAGCCGGAATGCGGACAGAACCTGCCTGATCACCGCCAATAGCCAGGTCTACTGTTGTCCCAAAAGTCTTTTGGGTCAGACGCTGCACGATATTTGAAGAGACAAGAGCAGCAGAGCCACTGCTGCTACCGCCAGAGGTATAGCCATGCAGCCAGGGAGAATGCACAGGTCCTGTAGCGGCACTATACGATAAGGGTGAAGCGCAGAAATTCTCGCAGTTCGAAGATCCCTTAATTATAGCTCCGGCTTCGAGGACTCTGGACACCACTGAAGCATCAATAGGTGAAACAGGGAGATTCCCATCTTTACTTAGAATCTCGGTAAATGTGCCGAGTGTTGTGGGCAAACCGCCTATAGAAATATTATCCTTGATCGCGATTGTTCTACCCTTTAGCAAAGAACTGGTTGGCTGAGAAGCGACCAGTTCACATCGATGTCTCCATGCATTCAGCGGATTATCCTCATTTCTGTCCTGCAGTAACCAATATTCTCGCGGATTTGTGGTTGGCATGGGTGATAGTCCTGGATGCATGTAATCTGTACCATCTTCTATGCGTTGCATAATCGCCTCCATGGACTGGAGGAGTAAGAGATAGGCGTCGGCATCGGGGCCATCTTGGATTGTTATGTTGAGGTTTGAGGCGATGTTTTTGAGGTGGTCTTTTGTTACTTTGGATCTGTATACACGAGTTAGTTGTTGTTCGTATATATGCGTGGTGGGAAGAGGGGTCTGACTGCGATTTATCGGCTAGAAATGCGATGGACATGATGACTACTGACTATGACGCGTATGAAACTTGATGTAGTCAACGAGTTTCAACTGTCCAAAATTTTTATTGAGGCTTCTCTCACCTACCAACTTTAGTTGGACAGGCGCATGGATACAAGGACAAGAAAGCGGACTGGCCGAATGAAGCTATTCAACCGGCGGGATCGCCGATGTCCCACGTTAAGAATCTCCTTGAACTTTATTTACTTAGCAGTCATTTGATTTGCTGATTGTTGATTTTCTGATACCCATATTCTGACTGCAAATGCTTCATACGTCCTAACATGAGGGATAATGCAACGAGTCCATCTACAGTTTCATTAGGGTTAGGGCTAGAATTAGGGCTAGCCCAAGCTACATAGCATAATGAAGGTACAGAGTCATAAGAACCATTGGAACAGGGCCAAGACTATGAAGATACATAGGGCATGCAGAGAAATGATATTTAAAACTTTGAGAGGGACCTAATGCAAAAAACTATTCCTGTCCATTAGCAAGAAGTATTCTCCCTCCATCAACACACAGCGATATTCCATCCACATAAGCCTTGATAGCGATAATGATTAGTACTGACCTTTGCAACTAATGACGCGAAAGCAAATAGACTTACTCCGGCTTTGCTAACCAGATACAACACTGTACCAGCAATATCCTCTGCAATTGCGGCCCGTTTAGCAGGCACTTTATCAAATAAGTTGCTGAAAATATTGCCCTCTGCACCAACTGGGTTCATATTACTTGGGACGACTGTATACATTATTAGCACACTTTTCATCTAGTCGGTATGAGTGTAATGAACTCACATCCAGGATTAATCCCACACACTCGCACATAAAACCGATGATACTTGGCCGCCAGCAACTTCACCAAATGATCCGTCGCAGCTTTACTCGCCGCATAACTCGTAAGATCTATATTGGTAACGTTATGCATACTCGCACACGAACTCGTAATCACAATCACACCACGTCCCTGATCCCGACCCTCAGCGGCCGCAGCAGCGAGAAGAGGCAACAACGCAACACTCAGGAAATAGTGAGCAGTCGTGTTTACGCGGAAAGTCTTTTCCCAGTCTGCCTCGTTGCTGGACCACATCGATTCTTGTAATTCAGTTACTGAAGCTGTGAGGACGTTGCATTGGATAGGCGGGTCGCGACGAATGCCGGCGTTGGAGATGAGCATGTCGAGGTGTGTTTCTCGTTTGGAGATTTCTTGGGCTAGGGTTTGAATGGATGATTTGGAGGAGAGGTCGCATGGGAATCTGCAATCAAACAATTAGTTTATTCCGTTTTTCAGGTGGTGCTCTTCGAAAAAAAAAGTGTATACCCAACTGCGCTCCCTCCAGTTTCGGAACCGAGCTGGTTGAGCTCTTTGACTACCTCGTCGATGGGGTCACTAGGTAGTGCTACGACGTAAACTTTGGCGCCATTTGATACCAGCCCCTATCAAAGTTGTGAGCTCTCTAATGTGATCAGAATCCGAACCTGGTGTTTCACCTTGCATATCATAAGCCCTAATCCACTGCTCCCGCCGGTGACGACGGCCACTCGGCCTTGGACGTTGAATAGATTGAGACAATTCATTTGTGCCATTGTGTATATTTCTATTACCGGGGATCAGGGAAAAGCGAGAATGTAATGAACCTGTGTATGTATTGTCTATTATTATTTTCGTTGATGTATGTACCTACAAGTAGAAAAAGTTGACTGCGGGGATGTCGGAAGGACCGACAAGAGCTTGTAACCGTGAACTACGTTATGCATAGGTCTAGCTCTAGCAAAAAAGTAATTGATTAGTGGGGCATGTATAATATTTTAAATGTAGGTTTCTTCATACATATCCATTGATGTTTATTTCATCACATGCAATTGACATATGGTGAGGATCCTCTATCCTGGCTTCATACTTGGTCCCTGTTAAGGACGAGTTGTAGCTACTAGTGGATGTAAATTGATGTAATGTAGAGCCTTTATGAAATTATAAGTCAAATATTAAATTTCTGATTTTGAACGCAGTTCTATTCATAAATCTAGACCAGAGCGTTCGACATTGAGCCATCAACTGTAATAGTCGCACCGCAAACGTAACTCGAAAGACTACTCGCCAGGAAAACAACTACATTCGCAATCTCCTCACACTCAGCAGCCCTCTTGAGCGGGACCTTGTCCTCCAGAGCCTTGATAACCTCGGGATTATTCTTCGTAAAGGTTTGATAGGTACTCCATTCAACCGAACCGTCCGGGTGAGTAATATTCGGTGTATTAACAAGCCCCAAAGCCAAAGTATTAACACGGACACCCAACGGCGCAAACTTGCGAGCATAGTCCTTGGCGATCACGGGTTTGGCTCGCGTAAAAGTGGTATAAGGGCTTCCGATGGTTGGTAGCACAAGGTCATAACCAGCTAAAGACGTAATGACCACGACGGAAGGGGAACCTCCGGCTTTGGCACGTTCGACTAGATACGGTTCTGTTGCTTCGAGTAGAGCTACAAGTCCCATGATGTCGGCTTTGAAGCTCTTCTCCCAGTGCTCGGGGGTGGGATCCTGGAAGATGGGAGATGCTTTGTCGTAGAGTTAGTTACGAGATACCAAAACCACTGTGCTGGGAGACAGCTCACCGTTGGCCACTACACAATCAATTTTGCCAAACTCATCAACCGATTTCTTCACCCAGTTCTTAATGTCGGCCGCGTTGGCGATATCAACCGTAGACACGACGGGTCGGGCGCTGTCTGCAGCTCCTTGGAAATTGGAGAATTCGTCGCCTCGAGGGTTTCGAGCACAGTACGACACATTGACGCCCTCGGCGAGCAGAGCTTGCACTATCAACCGGCCGATGCCTTTTGAGCCCCCTGAATTATATCCATCGTTAACCTTAACGGCAGCAATGACAATGCCGGTCATTGATGGCCACTACTTACCAGTCACCAAGGCATGGGTGCCAGACAGATTACTCGCGAATGGATACATTGAGTTCGGTAGGTGTTCGAATTGCTGTGGTATTCAGACGATTTGGTACCTTCGATTGGAAGGGGAGAAGAGCACATTTTATATTCGGCACTATCTAGAGACAACTAGATGAGATATACAGAGATGACAAATTCAACATTCTTCTACATTAACGACTTCATGTCCTTATTCAAAGAAACTACTATATTCAGAAAATCAGAAAATAACCAGGTACTAACCTCTTTAGGAAAATAAGATTCTATATCTTGTTTTCCTAGTTGGGAATCGTCAATACCCGGACAAAATCATCCGAACTTTTGTAACGACGTTCTGAGACCATTTCTTGATCGTAAATCAAGAATTTCAACTATATCCGGTAAATGTCAAGAAGCCATAAAGTCTTAATGGAATCTAAATTCACATTCTTGACGGTCACAAACCCTGTCCTAGGGAGAGCCAACACCAAGCGGATGCGGGCCCATGTCACCCGTAAGAATTTCGAGAAACGGCGCGAGCGATTGGAAGATGCGAGATGTGGGAATAAGATTTTGCGAAATAAGCCGCAGTCAGCGGAGACACGGATATCAGAGTCGGAGAAATCCGTGATAAGTTACTGTGCTTTGAACCCTCATATGGGGCTTTTGGAATCCGATTATGATGCCATTCACCAACGTAAGCTAGTCCCCTGCTGGTCTATACTACGACAGAAACTCATCTGTCTATCCACAATCTAGTATTCCGCTACTTCAGACCATTACTTCTCACCCTGGCCTCTGACAAAGCGACCTTGCTCCGGGAACGCTCCTGGATTCAGTTAAACTTTTCCGAGCCAGCTCTCCTCGAAGCCTCCTTGGCGTGGGCGTCCTTATATCATGGCTTGATAGGCTCAGGATCCATTATCAACGCTGATGTACGCCAAGCCAAAGCTGTCAACATCATCAATACCAGATTGAATGATCCTGCAACAGCTGTGACTGATGGAGTACTTGGAGCGGTATACACCCTGGCATACTGCGAGGTAAGTTCTTGCTCTTTCAACCCGTCTGGCAGTGACAAGCTGACTTTTCTTCCTAGCGCTTAGCAAAAAGAGAAACGGGCTTCGAGACTCATATGGCTGGCTTCAGACTCATGATAGAGTTCAGAAAAAGACAGAAACACCCATACGATGACCTATCTTGGTTCTCAGAATTACTCCTCCCGTATGGAAGACCACTTGTACCTTTCACAACGCAAAAATAGCTAATATGATACCCACCAGCGACATTGAAATACCTTCCTGTTCCAGCACAAAAGCGCTACATTCATTTCTTCCAGATTCCATCTCCAAAACTCTGGATGCTATATCTCAAGATCTGGATGACATCGAATACTCAAGAAGATATGACCTGACCAATCATTTCCTCGTCGAAAAAATTGATCAACGTATACTGAGCATACAGAATAAAACTGACATGCTGCAAGGGAAATTGCGGTATACAGACGCTCTCGCTATGGCTATTCGCATCTTCCTTTATCTATCCGGTAACCGCCTTGCTAGTATACTGCCTGCCAACCTTGCTACACTAGCTTCCGACTTGAAAGATATTCTCAGCGAGCCGGATACTCGTCTCTGCTCATCATTCGAGTTCACGGTTTGGCAGCTGTTTGTCGGGAGCGTGGCGACGACGACGGATTCTGAGACTGGGATTTGGTTTAGAACAACTCTCTGGAGGCTAGCGCGAGCTTATGATCTGAGGGAGTGGAGTAGGGTATTAGCTATCTTGAGGAGAGCATTTACGCCTCCGTCTCAGCTGTTAGGGGGCTTTAGGTCGGTCTGGGTGGAAGTATTAGAGAATCAGAGTTTTCATGTTTAAGATACCTGCTTTGCTTATTTGGTATCTTGGAGCTGTTAGACTCGTTTAAAGTTGTATTTTAAATATGCTAGGAAATGCCGAAATGTGTCTATAATCATAAACTACTAACGAATACCGAAAATGCATCTTTCTCCTCGCCAAATCACTCCTTGTAATGATCCTTCGTCCGTGCCTCAGCAGCACCCAAACATTCAGTCGTCATAGCCTCATCTCTAGGAACAAGCTTAACCTTGAAATCCCTCGGAATAGCAACTAAAGCAGACTTGAACTGGTTGTAGTCCACATAATCGGTGTTGGGTGGATTGTCCTCGCTCGCGACAATCTTGTATGATGATAGGATACGAACGAGGGCGGCATAGAGGAGTCGCGAGGCGATGAACTGTCCGGAACAAGCGCGGGAGCCGGCTCCGAAGCTCAGGTGAGGAAGACCTGTAGTTTCTTTTTCGGTGGGAGGGTTGAGGGATTTGAGCCATCGTTCGGGGTTGAATTTGTTTCCGTCGGGGCCGAAGTGGTCGATATCTATGTGTTGCGATTAGTATTCGGTCTATAATATAGTAGAGGGTGGAATATAAACTCACCGTGATTACCAGCCTGGGCATTGATCAAAATCATCGTCTTGGGAGGAATGATTGCTCCGTTCCAGTTGACTTCCGTAACGGTCTTTCGAGGCAAACTCATAGCGCTGACGGTGTAGTAGCGACCAGCTTCTTTGATGATAGCATTGATATAAGGAATTTTCTCTTCATGGATACAATCAGTCCAGGCATCGCGAACATCCGGGTAGAACCTCTTGATATCAGCATAAGCACGATCTTGCCATTCCTGACCTTCAGGGGTAGCCAAGGATCCAATAGCCGATGTCAGAGTACCAGGAATGGTCTCAAAACCACCAGACACCAATGAGAGACAGATAGAAGACACTTCAACTCCAGTCAGCTTAGTCTCTTCATCCTTGAGAATAGCGGCAGAAATGCAAGGCTTATCGGTGCCGTTTTTGATCATGGCGCGGACTTTGTCAAGTAGTAGATTTAAATAAGCATCTCGACGCTCACGAAGCTCTTTGGATCGGATGTTCTTCTCGTTGTTGGGCATGTAGCGCAAGAGCGGGACGTAGTCTTGCAAGTTCTCAGAGGCACTGCGGAGGAGGGAAATGGCGGATCCAACATAGAGGATTTCACGAAGAAGCTCATCGTAGACTTCGTCCATTCGAATTCCGTAGCACAAAGTCAAGGTGGTGTTCAAAGCGTATCGTTGGATGAAAGGTCGGACGTTGAGTTCTAGCTGACCATCCTTACTATCGCGCTTCAAGTCTCGCACGATGCAGTAGCTTTCTAGGTCGAACATGTTGTTGTAGTTTCTCAATGCCGGTCTTCCCAAAGCAGTTCCAGCAGCCTTTCGCTTCTTCTTGCACGAATCATCCCAGGGCGATGAGCCGATTGTAAAACCCTGTGTACTGCTAATGATGCCGTGGAAAGTGTACAACTTGGGACGATCGATAATCGCATTCTGGTGACCCAGCAACATCTTGCGACAGTCTTCAAACGAGTTGACGACCACTGCACGGGTATTTCCCAATTTGATTTGATAGACGGAGTGTCCATATTGTCGCCACCAGCGCTCGCAAACAGTGGCGTGGTCCTCACCTAATTTGAGCAAATGACCGAAGACGGGGATTGCGCCTGGAATCTCCGGCAGGCCTTTGATGTGTGGAATGTCTGTTGCAACGAGCCACTGGAGAGAGTCAATTTACTGCTCACATCTTCTCAAGCGACGATGAGGTTTACCTTGTAAATCAGATATCCCACCAATGCAGCAAAGACGCTGAGAGAGTAGGTCTTTGGAACGACGTTGAGATAAGCCGCCAGGTCGGCGTCTATCTTGAGAGCGTCTGCCATTGTGATGCTCTTCAATGGAGAACTATGAACCTAGAGCGTGTAGTTGCTTGGAGGTATGAAAGGCTTGAGCTCAGATCTGCGACCGACTGTTTATAAGGTCGCACATGGATGGAATGTTCAAGGACCACAAGCAATGTTGCTCATCTCGTAATGCGATAAGATAAATTGGCCAGTCCGCTATTGGGGAAGCACCAAGTGGGATGCATGCACAAGGAAAATGTCGGGCTGTCCGACATGGACATCATCCAATGGTTTGTATTCATTTGGATCTCCTGATTATATCCTCAACCCCGCTTTATTCTTTGAAGCTGGAGATTTGCTATCGAATTGTCTTCCCCCTAGTTTTTTGAAGCTACTAGTTGTGTATCGTTGTTATTAGGGCATGGGCTTAGGGTTAAGCGGACAAGTAAATCTAGCCCTAATAGCTCTACATACTAAGATTGTATAACTGTCTATATTGCTAGATGTGATTATGATCTTGTAAATATGCAATCATATCAATTAAAACATCATGAAACGCATAATAATCAGTCTTCTTGACTTAGAAAGAGAGCAATTCTGCGATCCATCCAGTCGTTATCCTCCTGATTAGCACCACCTCCAGCCACATGTCCCCAAATCGAAGGAATGACGGCCACCTCTGCGTTTTTCAAATATTTAGCCTCTCTATCACTGACCTGCCATGTAAAATACTGATCAGTCTGGCACGGCATGAGAAGGCACCTTGCACTCAATTGGCCCAAAGCTTCAGACAAAGAAATGGCCTTCTCATCCGCTCTTAAAGAGCCCACGGTAGCCCCAAGATCAGACCGCTGCCACATGCCCAGCATCACTAACAAATCATCCGGATACCAATCATTATAATTCGTCCCGGCAACGACAGAAGCCCACTCATCCAGCGACTTATATCCTTGCTTCTCAAAGAGACGTTGCTCAAACCATTCCGCACTGGTCAACCAGGCAGAATATGCGCGACCAAAGGCGTGTAATCCGCGTAGTGCCGGAGATTCTCTGTTCGTCCGAAAACATCCATCAATATAGTCAACAGAACTCTCCAAAGCAGCCTTGGGACCTTCCAAAAACTGATAATTGTGTAAACTCGTCTTGGCCGAGGAACAGATGATGACCGCGTTGAGGATCATGCTTGGATACATAGCTGCCCAATGATAAGTGCATTGCCCGCCCATAGAAAATCCCACCATGACATCAATCTTTTCAAGTCGTAGATGCTCCCTTATGAGCTTATGTTGCGCGCGAACACAATCTCGATAGTCAAGGGTTTGGGGGAAATTTGGTGTATTTGATGGACTTGATGATTCGCCATTGCCGAAGAGAGCTACCACGATCACTCGGTAATATCGTAATGCGCCGTTGGCAAAGTTCAGGGTTGAGTTGATGCGGCCGCGGAAGCAGGTAGGTATGAGAGCGATTTTGGTTTTGGTTGGGTTGATTTCGCGGTATGCGAGTTGGACTTGTGGGAGGGTGGTTCCATCTTGGAATTGGAAGTTGTTTATGGTGAAGTATTGGATTGCGGTATCGGTAGTAGGGGAAGCCATCTTGATCAATGATGATGAGGTTGTTTAAAAGAGAGACTTTTTCCTGCACGCAACGAACGAAGCATATACACTTCAAGCCATTCTAGATTAATCGGAGAACCCGACGCTACGCATTGTTCTCGGTACATGATTACAACGAGTCAATTCCAGATTGGTAACAGAAATATATTCTCATATTCTAATTGAAGCATATGAGACGACTATTTTTCAAAAATTGCAGTAGCTTTAATTTCCACCAAAAACCTCGGATCCGGCAACTCTCTCACTCCAATCGTCGCCCTCGCAGGCGCACTGGCACGATCACCCCAAATTTTATTCCACTCCTCATTCATACCCGCGTATTGCGTCTTCATATCCAAAATATAAACAACCGCGTCCACAATATTGTATAGATCGGCTTTGCCATCCGAGGCGCCCTTAATTATACTCTCAATTCGTCGTAGAACCGCAGCGGTTTGTGCGCGGATGTCGAGTTCATATGTCCCGTCGGGTTTTTCCGTGACGCCTTCGTATTTGCCGTCTGGTGTAACGGCGGCGATTCCTGAGATGTAGATTGTGTGGTGAGTGCTTGGTGAGACGACTCGGGCATGGCTGTATCGCATGGGACCGGTTTTCTTTTCGGGGTCGAGGAGGAAGGACTGTCCGTTGGCCGACATGGTGATTTCTGCTCAGATGGTGTGATTGGAAGTGAGTATTGTGTGTATGCCTGATTTTCTCTTTTGATGCATTAATTGATGGATTATTTCGTGGTGCTCGATGTCAATATACTTCTTTACTTGTATACCGCTGAAGCGCGGCCCGTCCGACAATGGGCGCGGCGCGACCGACACAAGCCCAGCTTCGGTCACTGCATGGAAGCATGGAAGCACACGTAGTTTTGATGAAGTAAAAGAAATAAAGACTGACTACTGTCCTCAGCAAATTAGCGTTCACGGGAATGTGTAAATGTCTCTTGCTCCTGAAACTTGATGATACATCGTGGCTACAGCATCACGATTTAGGGCTACATTGTGATCACTGTAAAAGGAAATCTAGCCCTAGCCCTAAGCCCCGAGCCCGGACTCAAGAATAAGAAGAACCACCAATCAAGAGACCTACAATGTTTAGACGCACTGATGTAATTCGTGTCAATTGGCTAAGTTAGTTAGATTCCTGGTATAATCGTCCAGTCAGCACTACGAAGCACTAGGGTTAGTGAGGGGGCGAAGAATCGGAGCATGTCTGGGCCTTATCGGGCCGGTTGGGCTATCGATAGGCGGACTGATAACTAACCCTCATCTCTCGTAGACGGCATCAACTCGACGAGAAAATACAGGTAGAGACATATGTATATAGAAAAAAGTAGAAATATTAATATTAAATCGAAAGTAACATAGAGGAATATATGTTCTCAACAATGCAATACTCAATTATTCATAGACATCTGTAATCGAATGGATGTTATCCAGCGTGGGGGTGTGGAGCCCTATCCCGTGGTTAGATGGTGGAGGCACTGATAAGCTCGCAGTGATGCTCTTCTTTCTCTACTGCTATCCGACTCACTAAACGGATGATCAGTGTATGAAGAATCCCTGAAAAGTAACTAGAACTAGTATTCACAATGTCAGGACCAGCAGCCCGAGCAGAAAGCTCATGCAGAAGATGCCATCGACGAAAGAAACGATGCGACAAGGCCCTGCCTCAGTGTCGGGCTTGTCAACATGCCAATCAGCGGTGCAGCTATCTCGACGATGAGAAAGAGACGGCCACGTTCTCAATTGCGTATGTTGTCGAAACAATACTTCTGAATGTTGAAAACTGATTCTGATCATCTATATAGATATGTACGAGGCTTGGAAATGCGCCTCAAAGAATTGGAACAGCAGCTGGCAATGTTCCTAGATATGCGGACGACCGAACATGAAACGCTATTCGGTCCTTCAAATGACATTGACGGTGTGAGATTGGATTTCAATACTCGACCGATAGAAACCTCTCCAGTTCACCTAATCGCCCAACCGCAGCCGATACAAGCCAGCCCGCCAAACCAGCAACAACAAGCCGTAGTAAACGGCCAGCACATCCGCATTGCCCATAAACCCGACTCATTAGCGGACGAATTGAAGCTGCTTTCCTTGGAGGCTGCCGCAGACCGCCACGTCGGATCTTCTTCCGGAATATCATTCGCCAAACTCACACAAGCCGTTCTCCGACGACTATCGCCAGATCGACAAGAATTCGTGTTTGATGATGAACAGGACGAAGAAGATGATGAGGACGATGATTGCATTCCCAATGAAACCGAAACTACGCCTACATTTTCCTTTGCGTTCAATGAGATGAATACGCATTTAGTCTCGTCCCCGCCATTACCACTCTATTTTCCTTTATCCAACGATCAGCAACAGGACGGTCTCCTTCAAGAATCACTATCTCTTATCGAGCCAGCTCATATCAGCCATTTACTCGAATTCTATTTCGCTCATTCCCATACTTTATATCCGTTTGTTCGACAACATGAATTCACAACTGTCCTTTGGCGGTTGTATGCCGACCCTTCTGATCCCCTTGCTCAGTCCCCGTTGTGGCAATTCCGGATTTGGATGGTCCTAGCTATTGGATCGACCGCATATTCTTCGGTATCTCTGTTGGATGAGTCGGAATCCGTCCAGCTGTTCAACAAGGCCATGGTTCATTTTGAGGGTGCTATGGGATGTGGAGATTTGGTAAGCATCATCCTCACCCTTACGGTACCGTTTCTGCGTAAGCTAATTCATGTATAGGCCGCTCTAGAAGTTTTGATGCTACAAGTATCCTACTCTTTCTTCAACAAAATTGGTCCGAGTAAGTGAATTTCTCTTTTGTTATCAGACATGCTAATTTCATTAGATACATGGATTTTGATCGGAATGGCTGCTCGCATGGCGACTGGCATGGGCTTGCATACAGCTGAGCAATATAAGAGTCTCACAGTGGATCTTGCCGAACACCAGAAACGTCTCTTCTTCTGCCTGTATATGATGGACCGGTACGTCTAGCAACGAGTCTAAGACCTAACAGCAAGCTGACGGTTATAGTGTTGTTTCATTAGCTTTGGGGCGTCCATTTGCTATCCAAGACGATGATATCACTGTAGAGGTATGCTGAATCCATATCGTGCCTTCGTCAAGCGTGCTAACATAGCATAGCCCTTTGCAGACGTAGACGACGAAAACATCCAACCTGATGGCATCATACCATCCACAAAACTCGAGCCATCAACGATGGCCATCCCACTGCACATCCTAGCCCTCCGAACCATTGCTAGTGACATTGGAAGTAAAGTCCACGCAGTCCGAAACAGCGACCCAGCCAAGCAGCAAATGAAAGAGCAAACCCTGCAGTCCCTTCACAGACGGCTGATAGAATGGCGACGAACGATGCCGTTCCCGCTACCTGATCTGCAATCCAAGGTCCCTCATTTGTGTACCAACTGGTTCGATTTCAACTATTACACCCATGTAATCATGCTCTATCGTCCATCTCCGCTCTCCCAGACGCTAGATCTCGCTCAACTAAGAGTTCTCGCTGAAGCATCCAGCATGGCTATCCGACAAGCCACGACCATGCATCGACAGCAGCGGTTCTCGTATAATTGGCTCAATCTTGCCGTCTTGTTTAATGCGACGCTTTCCCTGATGTACTCGACAACAGCACAACCGAACAACTTGTCTCAGGTGTTGGAGTCGAGTAAAGCCGTTGAAGATCTGGAGTTGAGTATTGAATTGTTACAGGCTTTTAGTCGAAAGTTTGCTTCGGCAAAGAGGATTCAGGGGATGATTCAGATTGTTTTGGGCAAGTTGAAGATGCAGGTTGTTCATTCGTAGATATCTTTCCTAGCAAGGAGACTGTCAGTTCGGTGTTCAAAGTTATATAGAGTATTCTTACCAATGATGAAATCTCAAAAGATAGCCAACATCTGATCCCAGCCACAATGAGATATCTTTGCAGCTGCTAGGCAGACCAAGCTGGTAGCATAGCTGACAATTGCGAATGTAATCAAACCCCAATACTCTCCATTGCAACGTTGAAGAATAGCACCGCATATCGGGATTCCAGTGAGGGTACTAATCATATCCACAGTCAAAATATGTCACGACAGGATCTTACAGTGCGAGACATACCTGATACTGACAATAACATACGCCGTGGCATAAGTCCTCCCAAATCTCTCAATCCGACACAACTGCCCAATACACACCGGCGCAAGACTGACATTACTCCCACTCGCAAAACCGAACAGAACCGCAAACGCAATCGCCAGTGCAGATGCGCTACCATCACTGACGACTTGCTTAGATTGAGCCGGCATCCACATGCAAGCAATGAAGACCAAACACATGGCGATCGTAATGATAAGTGTATTGAACCTGCCCAGACGATCGGCGCACCAACCGGGGATCCAGCGCCCAAAGACGGCCGCGGCATTGACAAGGGATAACAACAAGTATGACGATTCCGAGGACATGTTGATATCTAACGCAAAGGAAGTGAGATACGTCAATGGGATGAACAAGCCCCATTCCATAAAGAATATCCCCATTGTAGCGAGCATGAGTTCCTTCTGTCGAAAGATTGATAGATCCGGAACGAGTCTTTCGAATGTAGCCTTTTTCGCTGGGAAACGTCTCCTGATCAATAAGAAAGCGAGACAAAAAGTAACCAGATCAACAATCGCAATAGTACGTGTTGCCCATGCAAACCCTAACTTAGACGAGATATGTTGAAACAACAACGGAAACACAACGCCGCCTATCGAAGCGCCTGACGATGCGATCCCAACGGCAAGCCCTCTTCTCCGATGGAAATAATGCGCTACAATGGATATAGAAGGGCTGAAAGCGAGCGACAAACTCACGCCCCCCAACAGACCAAAACAGAGCATGAAATGCCAATACTCCGTGCACACTTCAAGCAACAACAGAAACGCCACAGTCCCCAATCCACCGAGCAATATAAGTGGCCTCGGCCCCTTCGCATCAAAAACCGGACCAACCTCAACACCACAGAAAAATGCAAGAAAGGAATAAACGCCAAAGATCCAGGCGATGTCGCTGGAGGAGTAAGGCTGGAGTTGGTGCTCGCCTAGATAGGCTTGGAAGATGCCGAGACAGTTCATCAGGCCCATTGAGCCGAAGCAGGACATCCAGCTGCCTAGGACGACGAGCCAGGCTGTTCGGCCGCCTTCGGGGTAGGTTATTTCGATAGAGGCATCTTCGTTTTCGGAGCGGCTATCGATTACGGATTCTTTGCTACCGAATTCGAGGCTGGTTGTATCTTCGACATTGTTGACATTTTCGGTGAAAGTGTAATTCACACTTCTGGCGTTGTGTTTGACATTTGCGAGATCATTCTCACTCGCGGTTGAGCTGCCCATCAGTCGTCGACCGTGATGTGATCAGACCCGATGGCTTTGGTGTACGAGTCAGCTGGTGTAATACATTGACTAGATGATAAAGAGAAAACTAAGATACTAAATCATGATCATGCGGTACTTAATTTACGCCAAATCGTTTACACCGACAGTGGATGGGACCATTGTCGGTCTTGAGTCCGTAGATGTCGGGGGATCCGACGAGTTGCATGTCGACATGTTGATTCCTTAGAAGGATTTGGATATCACAGAAAAGGCAAAGGCACTTGGTAATTTTAGTCTTTGGGGGCCTCTGGACATGTGACTATAGTTATTATGCTACGGTTCATGTATACTATTTGGATAGAGTCAAATCTGAAGATGCTCCGTTGACCACAGTTCCATCTTAAGGCATAGACAATGGCCTCCTCACTCCCTAATGTATAACTGAATATTCCTTGACATCCTGAGCTACCTCTTTCTCATCCTCGATAACCTTACCCACCTCCACGCCGGTAGACACCGGCACTCCATCCAAAATCGAATCAATCTCCTCCAGCGACTTGCCCTTGGTCTCAACCCAGTACAACAACACAAACACAAACTGAAAAACATCCCAAACCCCATTGATCATGTACGACTTCCAGCCAATCTTGTCCATCGCAATAGGGAATGCATACACAGTAACCAGACCAGCTGCCGTGGCGGCAAATGTGTAAATACCCATTCTGACTGATCGTAAACGGAAATTGAGGACTTCGGGTGGATACAACATGCTCAACGGGGTCCAACCAAAAGAGTATGAGCCTTGGAACAAGAATATCATAGCAATTGTGCCATATATGCCGGATGTATTTGTTGAGGTGCCGTAGAGCTTTGTAAGGGCACCCACTAGGAAAAGGAAGAGCGTTTCTAGGCCGGAGGACCAGAGAGCTAGGCGCTTGCGGCCGATTCGGTCAACTGATACTGTGCCTATGAGGGCGACGACAAGACAGAAAGAGTTGAGGATGATATTCTGTAGGTGCTCGTCAATAAGAGCGCTTACCAAGAAGCTAACAAGAAAGACTTACGATCTGAAGCTGAGTAGTAGAATCCGTAATACCAGCCTGGTCCAGCATATCGCCCAAATAGAAGGAAACGATATTGTTTCCAGACCACATCGAGAAAACAGCCACAGAAAGCATGAGAAGCGTTCTCTTACGATCCGAGGACTTCTTAACCATATCCCTCACTACCTTCCATACACTCTCAGACTCGACGGATCGAGCCAGAGAATCAGTAATAAGGAGATATTCCGTCTGAACAGTAGCATTTTCCAACTCTCCATTGCTATAGATCTGAGCAAGGACTTTGCGACATTCGTCACGACGGTTGACCGATGCCAGCCAACGTGGAGATTCTGGCAGGAAGGGGAGAAGCAAAAGCAGCACGATGCTGAAGAAGCCCTGGAGCAGATTTGGGATACGCCAGGACCATGTCGAGGTCATCCCGCTTGTTCCATATGTGACTCCTGAAGCAACGAGGCCACCGACGTACCTGTAGAAACAAATAAGTATCTAGGTTATGATTTTTTGAGGGAGTGGTCAGGAGACGTACCAGAAATCATAAATCAAACATAGTGCAATACCTCTCCATTTTATAGGCAACGTCTCCGCAAAGTAGATCGGGCCAGCCATAGAAGAAAAGCCCGCTCCAATACCAACAATGATTCTGGAGACGACAAACATGGCAAACCCCTGCGCCGCTGCACCAAGCACAGCACCCACGATTGTGATGAGCGAAGCAAGCAACATACTCGGCTTCCTTCCGATCCAATCTGGAACTTTAGCAAACACGATACCAACCACCAAATTACCGATCCAGGTGGATGCGGTAGATAGAGCGGTTCTGGAGGTGTCGAGCTGGAAAAAGTCATTATAAGCGGGGAGGATGTTGAGGCCGTTCATTAAACTGCCATCATAGCCCATAGTGGTGCTCGTGACGGAAGAGCAGAACACGATTATAGCTACGAGGATGCTGGAGGTTTGGGGAACAACGCCCTCATTCCAGAAGAGGGAGAAGACCATGTTGATTGCCGTCTATGTCGAGCCCCTGTATCAGTCTGAAGGAAAACACACTGTGCTCTGAAGATGAAGTCACTAACGACCTGATAAGAGAAACCGTATATATCAACCAAGTTATGTTGATACGGTTTTGATTACAGAGGCATTTCTCCGGCAATTCCAGTCTATTTAAATGCCCCCTGGCTATCATCAACACAGCAGAGCAGCACTTGAGGGGTTGGTTATCTCTCCTCAAAGCTTGTCTAACCCTAAAACACCACGCTTGATATCTCATCTAGACATAGTCAAAGATAAGCAGATAAACCAGGCCTACTACATACATGTGTAGTCTGCTAGTATACTTCAAAGTGTTGATAAAGCCAGTCCTCCGGCAAGTTCTATTTGACGCTTCTTGGAACGGCGCATACTCTAAGTCTCAACCCGCCAATGACCATGAATGCATCTCTTATCACACAATACGTTTAGTCGTCGGACCTCGCGAAAATAGCGGCCATTTCGGCACTGAATGCGGCGGATAGGCCGGGACTTGCGGATTTAAGCGACGTGAAGGTGGGAAAGTTGGAGAGGACCACACCCTTACCCGCTATCAATTGATACGGCATGTTTCCGTGCTTTTGTTTGGGTGGGTGACTACATATATTATATGTTCTTGTTGTTGGATTGGTAGCCAAAAAATGTTGTATATGCTTCCGTGATTATAGGCTTTATAAGCAATTTGAAACAAGCGTGATATCACTTCGATTCCCTTCTATAGATATAGTCGAGAAGTACGACAATGGTTGGTCCCCTTGACACATGGCCAGCCTGGCCGGAATTCACCTCAATTCCCAACGACGAACAATCCGACGATCTTGCCACTTACAAATCAGCCATCATCCAAGAATACGGCCAAGAAGCCCTAACCAAGAGCTGGCTTAAGGTCTGCTCTGAACTAGAAAAGGTCACAAAGGAGATACGTGAGAAGGGGAGTGTGGTCATTCCAGAGATATCGTATAGCGATTTGCAGAGTCTGAGTCAAGAACAGAAAGAGGAGTATAAGAAAGTTGGATGTTTCCTGATTAGAGGGGTTGTTGATAAGGATGTGGCGGAGGAGTGGTTCAAGGATTTGAAGAGCTACGTTGCTGAGAACAAGGATTTGGTTACAGGTATGTTGTCTTGCAACGTAACTCGGGAGAGCAGCCGAGTGACAGTTTATAGGATGGCCGGTAGAAACACCTGCGATTCTGCGCATGTACTACAGCCCCACTCAAATGGCAGCACGCTCACATCCAAACTCACTGAAAGTCGCCCGCGAACTCATCGGCTGGTGGCATGACAAGGAAGAGCCTGAGAAATCACTCGATCCTCTAACATATGTCGATGCCGTCAGAATCCGACCTCCAGGATCACCCTTTTTCGGCCTGGGACCTCACATCGATGCCGGGTCACTCAGTCGATGGGCAGATCCTACATATCGTGCTTGCTACGCACCTGTCTGGCAAGGCAACCCGGAAGATCTGGATCTTTATGAATTGTCCATTCGCAAAAAAGCAAATACAAGACTATTCCCGGGCAGTGCTCACTGCAGCGTCTTTCGCGCATTCCAGGGTTGGACATCACTCACGACGACGGGTCCTGGAGAAGGTTCTCTATTGCTATATCCACATATCAAATGGGTCATGTCCTATGTTTTGCTGCGCCCATTTTTCAAACCCCCAGCCTTTGAAAAGGAGGAAGATATAATGGATGCAAGTAAATGGACATTTGATCCCAACACCCCTTGGTTCCCTGGTACGTTTCGATTTGACTCGCAACGACTTTCAGCGGCTTCACATCCCCATTTGCGTCTTCGAGAGTGCCTCGTTCATATTCCACCTATGAATCCAGGGGATACCGTTTGGTGGCATGCGGATATGTGTCATGCAGTTGATACCGAGCATAAGGGCCAGAGTGACTCATCCGTATTGTATATTGCTGCAACACCGTCCACGGAAGAGAATATCCAGTACGTTGACTCACAGTCGAAGGCTCTCCTGGACGGGTATTTCCCACCTGATTTCAGTGCAGAGGATAGAGTACATAGCCTTGAACCTAAGTATAAGGGGTGGAAGGGTCAGGGTGGTATCGTGTCTCCGGAAGGGAGAAAGGCAATGAGATTAGATGTGAAGGTTTGAGGTATTGGCCTATTTTATTGTAGTAAATCTCCAGATATATGAAAAAAGTCATCTTTCTGATTGAAATCACACCTTATATTTCCACCCTGCTACTCAAGGTCTGATAGTAACGCGGGCATTAGACGGAAACTGTAATCTACCATCGAAAGATACTGCTTCAATGCCATTATTATGTGCAAACCCATATAGTTGATGATCACCGAACGCAACCCATCGCCTGGCGCCTTCGGTCATTCCACGACCATAAATATAGCCGTTACATCCTTCTGAATGGAAACGCGCAGTGTTTGGCCATCTTTTGGCATCAAGGATGGGATCGACGCTGAACGACGCCCATATGGGATCCGGAACGTAGATTGTCCCATCTACCAAAGGCATCTTGCCTTTGTCATATTTCCAGGCAGGATCCACGCCAGTTTTCTTATATTTGGGGAATCGCACTATTAACTCTTCGGTCTTGGTAGAGTAACTGAAGAAAATAATGTCGCGATCAAGCTCCGGTGATTTCAACGGAACGATTTGAGAGACGATCGTATCGTAACGACAGATGTATTGGCTGAATCGAGCAAATGTAAAGAATAATGCAAGGTCGGGGTCAAATATCTGCCCGACGGCAAGAAGTTTCGTGTCCAAACAAGTTATTTCTTGGTCTGCGATTGTAAACCTCTGTCTGGAAAGTTTGTACGAGTTCAACGCGACCTCTCTTTCAGCTTGAATGACTAATAATACATTGTCCTCTGTATTGTTGTCATTGACCCAGCATGTAAAGAGCGGCTGACCCTCGACATTGGTTGACCGGACGCTATCAGTACCAAAATGCCAACTGAGGATTGTCGATTCCTCGGAAGGTCTCCCTATAAGAATAGCGGCTCTGTCATGACGGGCGTTAATCTCTAGAATATGTGGAGATGGCAAACGGATCTGATGAGACTGATGCGTCGACAACTCCCAAGCGGTACAGTACCTGTGATCATTAGTCTCGGGGTCGTTGTTGTTGCAAGGGGGGAACAGCTCGTTACCCTGAAGCCTGGACAAACAGAAAATTTCCGGATAAATGTACAAAACGAACGACACCGCGAGTTTCAGTGATGAACTCCATGACAGCCCCAGTCGTCAAATCCCGGACACATGCCGTCCTTTGATCCGCTGCTAACCATGCAACCTTGCCGGAATAATAAGAAACAAGCTGTTCTGCTGTGGATAGTTCTTCAAAATCGCATCGCAAGCGCTTAGGCCATGGGTAATATGCCTGTGTACGAGGATATCCGTATTTACAGCGCATCATTGCCACTGGAGACGACAGAGTGTTGTCTTCCGCGCCAAGAAGTGAAAAGGGATAAGAACGGAAATGAATCGCCCTGTAGATCTCTTTTGACGTGAAGATAGCCTGCCACCGCTTGGACACCTGGATGTGCTTAGGTGAGTAGACTCATGAAGGTTATCTGAATGCGATTTCGTACTCTTTGGATAATCCAGACTCGGAGGGGAGCTAGATGCTTTGCTATCTTAAGCACAAGTTCAAGCGGTAAAGCACCAACAATGTCATAATGTAGAGGATCCTTGGGACGAGCATATAGCTCGCGCCGCTCTGAAGAGGTCAAATCATCTAGAATGGCATTTAATCTGCAGGGGCATCTCAGCAAGTAGTCAAGGAAGCAGGAGCTCGAGTAAGTGGCTCGTACACGGCTTTGCGAGCTTGATTTGTTGGGAGAGATTTGAAGTCGTGTATGATACGCCCAACATGACCGTTGTCAATGTCGCCCAACAGACGGCTGTTCATGGCCATGATTTGGGCGTGCTCCAACAGTTCTATGGGGATGATAGTCAAGGTGTTGCATAAAGTCGAGAAGGAAGCGGGGCAAGATGTGCCTGGATGCCTTGATGCCTTACCGGTGCTGTAACTAGTTCGGCAGGCAGTCTGAGGCAGCGATGCCGAGATTAATCTTGCCTCGACTCCTTTTCTTCTCTTTACTCCGTAGTTCCTTCGTCCAAACAACATCACTCCTGATTCCTGATTCCTGAAGACCCCCAGCTCAGCGCGATCTAGACATTCTCGACCCGACTCGTCCGTCAATGCTATTCGCTAGCTCTCATATCGGCCCCCGCGCCATCTGGCTACGTGCATACCTACATGCCTCTCTAGGCCCACTGATCTGTTCCATCCTTCATGCTAAAAACGCGACTCCCAACATGCGCCTCTCCTGTCTTGTTCTCGCTAGTTTCAAGTCGATCAGAGTTCCTGCTTAGCCGTGTTTCGGAGGTGATTTGTATTACTTTACTACAGCCAGAGTGCTTGCCAGTGCCTGGGCAGTAACCTCGAGTCGGCGCTGTCGGCACTACCGGCTGGTAACAACCCATATCCCTGCCCTTGCTCTGATTAACATAAAATTGCAGTCTACGCATGCATACCACATAGCTGCATACACGTACATGGAAAGTATGAGCACCGTGAGGTAGTACTGCCTAGCTTCGAAGCAGCTAGTATCACTCAGCCCAGCTGTCATAGCTCCACCAACGAGAGGCTCGGAAATGATGATACACGCGTACTCGTACTCCTGCTGTTAATCTTCTAGGAGTAGTATCGGCTTTGATAAGCACTCTTTGGAATGCAGCGATTAATCGGCGATATCGATGGGCGCATTCACGCACTGCGACTGAATCATGTTTAATATACTCCGTATTATGTAGTACTGTTATGATATTATGATTGTGATTCTCAACCTGTAGACTTCTCGTTCGCTGCGTTGACTTGTATCGGATATTGGTCAGCTATCGTGACCACAATTTGCCACAGTCGATCGGTGGGGGAACACTACGAGAAGAGCTAGAAATACTAACTTATCGTGCAGTCAGTAGTATGAATAATTACATAGTAGCTTAACAGTCTAGAAGAGTGGTCTAGAAGAGTACATATGTAGCATTCTGCAGAAAGTTGCGGCAGAAGAAAGAGAAGCTTCCACGAGGAAATCCCCAGCGCCGGATTCGCTCCCCCGCAACTCCCTTTTTTCCTCCCCTTCGTTTGCTTCCTCTTCTTCCTGTCACATCCTCGACTACACCCGACTCGGTCTACCATTATCCTTACTGCCAGCAGATTCACTGTCGAATTCATCTCTTATAGTGCCAAGTTCCATCGTTCGTGGCCCTCCGATCCGTTCCATTGTTATTGTGTCATCATGTTCAGGCCTCTGGACCTGATTCGGCCGTGAGTCTTGAGTCTCTTGCGACGCACCTCGACACGATCCGAGCACCGCGACTGATAACGCCATCGGACCAGCATACGAGCCTTCTAGATCGCGGAATATAATACGAGAAGAGTTTAGAAAAGGGAGAAGAAGCGCGGTCAACAATAATCGAGAGTACATCGATAATCTTCATCTAACCGGCCAAGCCTCCGCCAGCGGACGACGCACCTCCCGCCGACGGCGTTCGCGAAAGAACCATTATACGTACTCGACTCGCCATGAACAGAGTCGCCGATCTTCCTACACGAGGTCCTTTTTCTGTTGCTGGCGATAGACAGCGAAATATTCCCGTGCTCAATTCCTCCGTGCCAACAGCTGATGCCAATCGCGGCGATCCAATGGATGTGACAACGGCCGCGCCGGATGGCGATTCCAGCATGCACAATGCCAACGGAGACAACCAAAGCCACTTGAACGCTTCAGGTGGTCAAACGATAGGAGCTGCTGCTGCCGCGCAACAACCAAAGGTCGTCCAGACGGCATTTATACACAAACTATACAAGTAAGGCGCTTTCGTGTACATTCGATCGCGGTACTAATCTTGGTCATACAGCATGCTCGAGGATCAAAGCATTCAGCATCTAATTTCCTGGTCCAATTCAAACGAAAGCTTCGTCATGTCTCCGACCTCCGAGTTCTCCAAAGTTCTAGCGTAAGTTCACCCCGTCTGTACATCATGACCAGCGTCTCATTCTTATAGGCAATACTTTAAACACACGAATATATCATCCTTTGTACGGCAATTGAACATGTACGGATTTCACAAAGGTATGGTCTCTCTCTGAAATGAAGGAACAATGCTGACGGTCAGCAGTAAGCGACGTCTTTCATACAAGCTCCCCTGACTCGGCGCTTTGGGAATTCAAACACGGCAATGGAAACTTCAAGAGAGGCGACTTGGTTGGTCTGCGCGAAATCAAACGAAGGGCATCCCGACATACTCTGATTCATCGAGACTCGTTTTCGAATAATAAACCTGGCGTGTCGCAACCAGGGACGCCAGCCGAGCCAATACCAGAGACGGGCGACATGCGGATGTTGTCTTTGGAACACTCGATCTACGAAATGCAAAATCGAATGTTGCGATGGGAAGAGACAAATTATATGTTGAGCTCCCGGTGTCAAGCGCTGGCGGAGTGTCTTGTCAGATGTCATCAATGGACAAATTCGATTTCGCAGGTCCTTGTCACTATGAATCAAGACCGGGACAGTGCTTTATATCGTGATGGTGAGTCGCCACAGAGCCTTGATGCCCGTAATCAAATCTGACTAACTGGTCGATAGTTTCGGATATGCAACAAGACATTGAACGACATCTGGATAGCACTCGCGCTTTGGAGATGCCTCACGAAAGCTTGTTGGCTAGCCGACAACAAGCGTTCTTTGGAAATGTAGCAGAACCGGGGCCACCACTCTCACCACGTCAAATGCCTCAAGACGACAGTCGCCGGCCTTCACTTGCGGACACCTCTAAACCAATGAGAACTCATATATCACAGCATCTAGCTGTCTCTCCTCGTCGGTATGGATCCATTGGTGGAGGACAGCCTTCGCCGGGTTATAGTCGTCCGCCGCTTCCTCCTCAACAACAGCAACCTCCACTACCTCCACCTTTGTCGACAGTAACATCACCGTCGGAATCGGCAATGCTCGCACGTCGACATACGTCTGCAGATATTCGTCAACATGGATGGCCACCAAGCGGGATACAACCTGGAAACTCATCTGGACCATGGCCCTCCTCGCCGCGTCGACTTCCGTCGACTAGTGAGCAACAGGTCCGTGATGTGTTGGCGCAGTATGAAATTACAGGGTCGAGACGACGAACTCAAATTTCACGACAAGCAACACCACCTCTAGGACCGCCTGATCAACCGGGACCCCCACCATTATCTGCATCTGCATCGCAGCAGCATCTCACCGTAGATCCGTCATGGTCAGCTGGGAGCAGCAACGGGGGGCCACGATTTCCACGGTACGACAGTTCACTACCAGCGACACGTCGATCCAGCATGGCAAGTAATGTGCATTCATTACTGAATCCCACGGAAACTAGTGAACGCCCTGAAGAAGACGATCAAATACTCGAAGACCGCAAACGAAAACGACTCCAATAATTTTTTTCTATATCACATCCACATTTTGCATCACGCTTTTTGTTTCTTTGTGTCAGTTTATACATTAATACCACGACATACATCCATCTCTTCTCATTTATATACCACGCTTATATTATCATTTATACCCGAGAACGAGGATGGGTCGATGGGTCAGTCTATCACTCAAGGCGAATGGAGAGTTTGTTTTCTTTTCTAATGTGTACAATGTGTACAATACCACACATACATGTCTGCCACCCACTGGACTTCTTATCCTATATATATATTTTTTTTTCATTCTTTCTCTTCATGCATTCAAATTGACGGAGTCTTTTCTATATATCTGTCTATACCAATCGATCTTTTGCATCCATGCCCTTTTTTCTAGGAACGTACGTATAAACGGCAGTAATATTTGGTCTGATCAGTCCACCCGCTTTTTCTTCTTCTTTTTCCGATCTTGTAGTAATTCATCCAAATAACTGACCTTGCCCGTCTTTTTGCGTTTGTTGGATGGTATTGTAGGTATGGTGGGTATTTGCGGTTCAGTGCTGTCGTTGACGTCGTCTGTATCCTCATTCTCTTCTGGTTTCATTTTCGCCGTCTTCTGTTGTGCATGCTGTTTCTTCTTCCCCAACGACGTCCTTCCTTCCTCCTCCTCATCATCTTCATCCTCTATTTCCTTCGCTTTTGCATTCACATCATCACTCTGCCCCGTCTTTCCGCGCGCTTGAGCTGCTTGCTGTTTCTGCTGTTGTTGCTGCTGCATAAACTTCTTCGCATTCCGTCCCAACAACCTCTGCCTCAGTTTATCGTCTAGCTTATTGCCGCCGGAGTTGGAGCCGTTCAGGGTATTAAACGCATCTTTAACGGGGACCGGGGCGCCGAGACCGAGTCTACACAATACCTTCATCAGCCCCACACATCAATTTTCAAGGATGGGGGGAGACAAACCGTTCAGGAACAGCAGTGAATATCTCATCATCATCGTCTTGTTTATCGTCGAGTCCGGGAGTATTGGATTCTTCGGATGTGGTCGTCGTTCGCGGTGGAAGCCATGATGCGACGAGGCGCTGGCTGCGGGCGAGTGCGATATTGGCGCGGTTGAAGATTATGTCTGCTTCGTTGGGGGGTTTTGTCGTCATATTTCTTTCTCCCTTTCCTCCGATAGAGAATGTTATTAATTTTTGATTTGATTGAGACGGTTGCTGTTTACAGAACAAGAAGAAGAGCTGGAGGGTTATGCGGAGTTAATTATTTTCGATTCTTAGCTTAAGGCTGATCCATAAATTACTTGTTTAGGTTAGAGGGTAGATATACGATCCACACTTCTTCAATTTCAAAGACAATCGGGCATACATAACACGCTAGAACATCATCAGTCATAAATCATCCATCTTCTCAGTCCCAACTAATCCACGAAACAGATACGCTCTTCGGCATATTCCCTGTATCGATCGAGAATGTCAGTCGCATCCAGCCCCTCCAATCCAGCCGTGTCGTTGTAATGCGATACCACGCCTTTGCCGTCTATCAATACATTCTTTGCCGATGGGATGGTGGTGTTGTTGTCATTCGGCAAAACAATGAATATCCCCGAAACTTCGCCAGGTGGATTCTTCCACAGCGGGAATTTATAGTTCTGTAATTCGTCGCGCTCGAGGTGATGCAGGAAGGAATTGTGTTGCTGCGCTTGAGAGAGCCAGGTGTAATTCTCTGTCGCATTTGCGGGTTTTGATGTTGTTGAATGGGCTTCAATGGGGAACCACGATTGCAGCATAGCCGTCCAATACGGCCAGAACGGATTCCAGCTCCGTTCAGATGAGTCCTGATTCAAGGAATCAGCGTCGAGTAACTGCGGTAATAGCACGCCCGGTCTGCTGTGAAACTCCGCGACGGCGGGTTGGTGAATGACATTCGCGGAGATGATGCCTGTGTCGGGGTTTTGTAATTTTGTGTTGACAATGGCAGGGATCACATTATCCTCGACGTAGACGACGTCACCGTCTATTTTGATGTATACATTTTTGGCATCCGCAGCAGGAAGATATTGACTGATCGAATAGGAATCCGATTTGTTGACTGTTTCGTACAACCATTCGAGGTGTCTCTGATCCCTCGTCTCGGGGATGAAGACCACTTCATCCAGTAGACCGCCATATTCAACGAGATTTCTCTATACGTCATTAGCCTCATATATACATAGTAGTAATTACCGTCGATGTCAAATAACACACCCTCAAATAACAATCCAATATCGAACTCCTCTCCCAGTTCCTATACTCCACCACAGCAACCACATTCACCCCTTTCAGTTTTTCGATATTACTCTTCGTACTAATCCATTGATTCCGTAAATGATTCAATCGGTGATTGAAGCTAGGATTGGTAATCAGCGCTAACAAGGTAGCATCTGTGTAAAAACAGAGTATGATCGCGCCGAAGAACGAGTATAATGCGATTGTCCCGCCGAGGAGGGCAATTAGTAATTTTGTGCGGCGATGTTGTCGCCGCTTGGAGCATGTGTATACGGCATTTCCGGCTTCGAGGTTCTGTTTTTCATTGCTAAGGGAGGCCATTTTTTTTTCCTGGTGTTATCCTGATCGGCGCCAAGATCTTATCTCCGGAAGAGGCGGATAGCTTCGTTTGATGATCTCATGTCATGAAATGAGACGTGTAAGTCGGGAACTCATGAAGATATAACATTCGAGAGTCAAAACCAAGACGACAGTCCCCCGGGGATACAATTACTTATATAACACATCCATATATTTGCCCGTGGAGCCAAAAAACTTCAATCGGATATGCGGACGGGAATCAATGCTCGCGTGATCGACGCTGTCGGCGTTGAACTGTTAGTAATCATGAGTTAATTGCTCCTCCGGGTCTAGCTCGCCAGTCACAAGTCCATACGCGCTCGCCCAACTGAGCCAACTCAAGGCCAGACCAGCTTTGCAACAAGCTTTCGATCCCGAGAATTCCGGCTGCAGCATTGGATTGCCGGATGCGGATGGTCTGGCTGGTCGTCTGATGGCTTGGCGTATATCATTTCAAGGCTATCCGAGGCACGTTTTTCGTGATTGGATGATTCTGGGGGTAATGAGAATTTGAAATCATGAAATGCCTACTATGAGTATGTACTGTGGGCTTGAATGCTTTTCGTGCAACCTGAGACTGCTCGGTCTGGATGGACCCTGCTGGCCAATTCGCATTCGGGCTATCACGACTCATGAGTCATGCCGGATTGACTAAACGGACTGCAACCCGAGCCCATGTATACCGACGTGAATTAATGAAGTGTAAATATGTCAACAGACGAGCTTTGGAATCATTGGTATTAGCGAAAGAGGTTCCAACGGTTGGTGTAGTTATTCGAATGAGATCAGTGTTGACACGTCGTAGTTGAGCTGTGGACGGGAATTACGGATATGGTAACGACTTCTACTATGTACCCATTTGGTTCCCATCTTGGTCTCTCTACCCGTCTCGTCGCATCTTACCAAGATGGGACGAAATACATAGTACTACGTACTAGAATGTGCACACCGCGCAAAAGCTGCGGCGTCGCTTTTTTAACGTGAATCCGCAGTCTAGAGGATCCTTTAATAAGCCCCCGCATAGCTATCATGATTTCCTAATTGACTCAAACCGAGAATGTTTAAAGCATTATGAGGGCCTCGGCATGTAAAATCAGATAAAATATTGTAGATTTTACGCCTGACCCCTTCAACAAGCCAGGTTCCTTGGTCTAGTGGTTAGGACATTCGGTTTTGGCTCTCAACCTCCGAATAGCCTGGGTTTCCCAGAGGACCCTTTTCTATTTTGATTCGTAACCCTAATTTAACCCTATTTTCGTAGTGGAAAGAATTCGGCGCTAGCACGTATTGAGAAGTGGTATGTAAAGAAGAAAAATCAATATCAAGAAAACTTTAATCAAGTCAAGTAATTGCATGTATTTCATATATTCTAATCAATGGTTAGAGCTGCGATTTGACTGGAAAGATACTGCTCTGATCTGAAAGACATCTCAGTCAATATTGAAACAATTTCAGGTTTTTGTGGAATTCGCGTATGTTGTTGACTACTATTATCCGGTCAAGAAGACACTCGCTCAACCCACCACCAGGTGAGATGAAATGCGGGTTAGGCTCATCTTACTCCAAGAGAACACCACAAGGCAAGAAGCAATTGATGACTTCGGGATCCGAGGCTGAAAATACCTCTAGCAAGTCAGCCAAATCAATCGGCGGCATCAGGATCTGATTCTGGAGATATCTCTAAAGAATCAGTCAAATCAATAATTGGGCAAAATCAAACGCCCCCGTTGCCAAGTCCATCTACAGAACAATCAGACGGCGCCCACCCTCGACTCTACTCAATCTGCACATTTTGAGAGCCTCACATCATCACCGGCGGATCGGTTTGAGGCTTTGGATTGCAATCAAAGCTCAACTCACGCAGGATTCTGTGCTTGTTTCAGCGAAATGTCAACTACGGCGACTGGCAGATTTTCCGACGGCACCCTCACAAGCCATGTTTCTCTGCATCTCAGCGTGTTGTTCTTATCTGGATGGCGCGATCTGAGTACTACGCTTGAAAGGCTCCTGGCACCTGTAAATGCAAAGTACGGTTGTCTCATACAGTTCCAATCCGAGCACGCCAAACCATGGGATCTTCCTCGTAACGAAGAGAACGACGATGATGAAGAAGTTGAATACATAACACAATAAGGACGACAAACAGGGTGCATATTTTGAACAAGATGTCCAAGGTTGAGCCGCAGCCATAATTCCTGATATAGCAAGATTTTTGACTAAATTTATCTCAATGATCTGAAAGCATAACATAAGTAAAAACAGAATGATTCCCCCCAACAGCAGCAGTCTGTAATTCTAAACTGTAATCATACTAACTATCTACTTCTCTTTCAACCACTGGGCTTGCTCTTTTTTGATAGTAGGCACATAACACCTTAGATTGTTCAATTATTCTTTAATAGAAGTTGATAGCTTTTCCATAATCTTCTAGGTTTACTCTTAGCCTATCAATCTTCTATATATATACTAAGCTAAAAGCCCCACCGCTGCGTAGGAGGAGATGGAGCGGCGGCGAGGAATGGCGGAGGAGGTGGTAGAGGAGTTCTGGTCCAAATCTACGTCGGATGACCACACGCTACGTTCATCCTGTAGAGAAATGCACAAGTACGTCCATGAGGGCAGACCTGATTTTGATTCAAATTCTTCGCTCTACGTGTCCCAGCCTCCGAACCGTGGCGCGTTGCCAGTTTCTTTCTCACCATATGCGTACTTATCTACGTGCACACTAAACCCCCGTGCTTTTTTTTTTCGACACACTACGCAGCCTCCAACGGATCACATCACTTATACGAGAGTACGCCGTTTGCCCTTTAATTCGGTTCGTCAAATCACTACGGAGGAGCTTGTCAACCTGAAAGAGGTCTATCGACTTCTGTGCAAGGCTTTATTTTTGATGATATCTACCAAGTAATTAAACTCGGCCCAAAACTAGAACAGGTCAATAGCAATTTATAGTCATTCAAGTGCGTGAGACCGCGGCTGGCGGTCATCGTTAAGAGTTCCAGGTGCCACCGCTCAGTTTAAGGAAATTGCGAAACATCGTTCGTCCATATTTGGTAAGGATGCTTTCTGGGTGAAACTGCACTCCCTCGGTTGTGAACTCTGCACTGTTATATTAGTCCCGATCTCTCTCAAAGCAAGAAGGGCCGAGGAGCCCACCTTTGTGCCTGCATCCCATAATGATGGGCTTTGCGTCTTGCTCCAGATTGGTCAAAGACGACACTTCGAGCGAGTCGGGAAGTGTAGATTGTGTGCCTGCAAGAGAATGGTATCTACCAACATCTAACGAAGGCGGCAGCCCATCATACACGCCCTTTCCATCATGCTTCAGTACCGAGGTTTTCCCATGTAAGATCTCACCCGCCACATCAATCTTGCCACCAAACACAGAAATCATGCATTGATGGCCCAAGCAAACCCCAAACACGGGTATTTTGCCACTGAATTCCTTAATTGCTGCTTTGCTAATTCCTGCATCGGTGTCCGGATGGCCAGGGCCAGGACTGATCACCAACTGTGTGGGCTTCTTGGCAATCAGCCCCTCCAGCGTGATCTCGTCATTGCGGTAGACCGTGACTGAAGCACCTTCGAGGGCCAGGTATTGATAGATGTTCCAAGTGAAGGAATCGTAGTTGTCGATGAGGATGACATTAGATGCAGAGCCGAGTTTTTCGATCCCTGTCGAATTGTTCGGGGGGTAGTCGACTAGGCCATTCTCCATGATGTCTTACAGTGACGTTCGTACCACGAAGAATACTTCGGTCTTGTGAGTTATCCAAAATGATTTTACTCTCGCCGGCTGGTTGAAAAGGAGATATTAATGAGCAGACGTGAATGGTGGGCTAAAAGTGAGTCGGCGGAGTGCGGAGGGGCGAATGGCTGACATTTTATAGCCCTCCGTATGTTACCATTATAATAACCATGATATAATATACAACCGGATCCTTTTTTTTTTTGAGCCGATACTACATGGTAGTTCCCCGGCATTTGATCGGCGATAAGGCCGTAATCGAAATCTACTCGTTTCTAGTTTCCAGAAGGACAAAGAGAGAAAAAAAAGAGGCCAATATGATGTTTAGGCCGTGAATATGGTAACCTCTTAAATAGGAAAGCCTACGTCTACCCAACATGAGAGTCTCCAGTGATTCAAGCGCTTTTCCCAATTTAATCACCTAGTTTATTGTGAGAATGACTTTTCCTCGACCAGAATACCTCCCGTTGGTGTGGTCATATGCTTGTCGCACCTCCGAAAGAGGATACGTTTGTAATACAAAAGGGCGCAGCATATCCATTTCTGCAAGCTGGGCTAGAAACCCTAAAACCCTTCTGCCACCCTTCACGATGAACCACGACGCATTGACTCCTTCCTTGCTTAAAGAACGCTTCCGATGATCAGCGACAAAGTCGTAACTTGCAGAATCCACTGAGATGATCGAGCCGCCTTCTTTGATATTTTCCCAACACCCGGAGAGAGTACTCCCTCCAACTGTATCAATAATAACATCGAAGCTCTTTTTGTTCCCGCTCAGCAGAGCACTGTACTCCACAGTCTCGTCGGCACCGAGAGTCTGCAGGAATTCTTTATTGCGAGCATCTGAGCTTGTTGCGGCCACAGTATACACATCGGATATAGACGCCAGTTGGACCAGGTAGATTCCTACCGCTCCAGCGGCACCGGTGATCAATAGGCGTCGTTTGGGCTCAGATGTCTGAGAACGACGGCCACCCGGTCTAGAAATATCCTCTAGTACAGGGACAGATATGCCTGCATGATCATATAATGCCTCGTAGGCAGTCATGGCACTGAGGGGCATTGCGGCTGCAGCATCCCAGGCTAGACCTTTTGGTTTCAACGCTACTTCATCCTCCATAACAATACAGTATTCTGCCCATGTACAAGGCCGATCACCATCAGTCATTCCAAAAATTTCGTCACCAGGCTTGAACGAACTTTGCTGGGAGTAAGTTTCAATGACGACTCCAGACAAGTCGTTTCCGAGAATGGGGTAATCATGGGCATACGTCTCCGGCCATGTCAACATGTCTCGAATCACTGTTGAGGCCTTGACGCGGACTAAAAGCTCTCCTGGTTTTGACGGCTTAGGGATAGGCAGATCTTTGTCAAGATGTAATGCAGAAGACGGAGCCGGGTTTGAAGGGGAGTATGCATCTGACGAGGCAGGAGCAGGATGAAGACGAACGGCCTGCATTGTGGAAGGGATCTTTTGCCAAAGGTGTGCTTAAGGTGAAAATATCAATCGAGAACAAGAACAGATGTTAGTGGGTGAATGGTGCACGTCCAGGTGGATGAGACTATACTATAGTAGTAAGGTATATGAATAAGTGTACGTACGTGGTCTAATGAGACCTCCATCCCACATAAAATCACGTGAGGCCACGTGATTTTGTGCGCTGGAGCCAGGCATCTCGACTACAACCTTGTAAGTATTATGTATACTATGTATGGCATATAATGGCAGTGGGCTATGCTGCATTGCCTGTTCGGCTACGTAAATGTTCGGCCTGATTGGTTCATAAATCGCTCATTCGACCTCGTCATAACCATCGTCTGGCGAGATATACATAGCTATGTAGTACGTAAAACGTTCAACATTTTTTTTTAGAGAGAGACTACGAGAGAGACTACGAGAGAGACTACGAGAGAGACTACGAGAGAGACTACGGTAGGGCGCCTGCCGTATTGCTTGGCCTACTCCACACCAAAAGTAACGTCGGAATTCGGATCCTTGCTGTGAAACCTGTGATCGACCATGCGTAGCGGAGCATCTTTTCCTGCAGCCATGAAACGCCATGTGGATGGATTTCTTTTCTGGATACATGTATCATGTATTACGATTACATGAAATTAACAGTATTAGGCTAACATACTAAGTTACATACTAGGCTGGTACAAACTATAACTTCGGGCCCCACGACGTATTGATATCATTACATAGTAAGTCGACTTTAGTAGACAGCAGAATTGGACTTCAGTGATGACTATAGTAGGGCGCCGAGTTGCCGATGTAAAGTCGATTATAATATCTTTAAGGATGCTATATTAAGAGATTGCGTGATCGTCCCGCTTTGGTTCGGGTGAGTACTATGCAGAATTTGGATACTACTCTGTATGTTGCTAGAAGTTCGAGTTGCGGTGATCCTGACTCATTACTGTCGGAATTGTAGCGAATGTCGGGGAATTCCACGGGATTTTTACCTTGCCGGGTTTCAAGCAACACATATGGGTCAGGCCTGGGCACGGTATATGTATGTAATCATAAACGTTGAATGCTCGTGGAACATTCGAAGATCTATTACGAGCTTTTACTTGTCCGTGTTTGGGCTTTACATGAACTATGAAGTTGTTTATTTCCACTATTTTGCCAGCATTGGCGGCTGCAGCAACCTCGGTCTCGATCAGTGCAGGGAAAATTAATGGTGGGCGCTGTGAGAGTGCTGAAGATACAGTCTTCTTCAAAGGAATCCCCTTCGCCGAGCCACCGGTTGGAGACCTACGTTTCGAGGCCCCGAAGCCCTACAATGGGAAGTTCCCGCAAGAAGGCCTGAATGCAACTACATCAGCAATCACATGCATTCAGTTCACACACGACTATACCCCAGACCTACCCACATCGGAAGACTGGTAAGCCAAGTCGCTCACTTTCATCATGCTTTATGTCCCTTCAGAGTCTAATCCCCTTTCAGTCTTTACCTGGACATCTATGCACCAGGAAATGTGACTAAGGACTCGGGACTGCCAGTCAAAGTTTGGATATTCGGTGGTTCAAATACAGAAGGATCTATATCGGATTCTTTATACGACGGCTGCAACTCTCCCGATGGCGATTCAATCCTTGTCACAATAAACTACAGAGTGGGCCCCCTTGGTTTTATGGCACTCAGCAGTGCCGGAATCCAAGGTAACCAGGGAATCCAGGATCTGATTCTTGGGCTAGAATGGGTTCAAAGCAACATTGCTGCCTTTGGTGGTAACCCTGTATGTTACGCCACTCCGATGCGAAATCACGTATAAGAGTATAGAGCTGATAATCGACTTGATATACAGAATCGAGTGCTTCTGTTCGGCCAATCAGCCGGTGCTGAGAATGCATATGTCATTGCATCTCTCCCTCAAGCTCCTTCCCTCTTCCACAGTGTTATCTCGGAATCAGGTGGTGGTAGGGGCCTCATCAATAACGCGACTACCCAAAAGGTTGGAGCGTCATATGCGCAGGCTTTGAACTGCAGTCTTACGGACGTGAGTGTGCCGATTTGGGAGTACTCGACTGAGCGTGCTGACCAGTAACAGAAAGCTTGCCTGAAGTCCAAAACTGCTGATGAGCTTACCGAGGCGTATAATGACGATGACTTCCTGTCTCAAGGAGTTGGCTACTGGGGCCTTCTCGGGGTCCTCGGTCCCATAACACATTCCTTCTACCCCTACGCAGATGGCAATATCGTCCCCGAGGACCCTTACACTAGCGGAGTAAAAGTCCCGGCAGTTTTTGGATCCAGTACGTCTTCACTATTAGGAATATCCCTTTCCGGACACGCAGTAGCTAATAGTTACACAAAGCTAAAAACGATGGTATCATTTACTCTCTCCTCTGGGCCAACTCGAGCGGAAATATTCCCTCGCTAGCGGCATACGAGGAGTTCTTGCGTAAGGATTTCGGGCAGGCCGCTTCTCTTGTTGAAAAACAGTACCCTCTTTCTTTATTCGAGTCTACTATCAGCGACTCACCGCTCCTTGGCGAGTTATCTGCCTTGGGAATGAACAAAACCGAGGCTGCAGTTATTGTGGCCATGGCCACCGTCATCACCGATTCAACGTACAAGTGCCCAGCATACTATGGTGCAGCGCAGGCTAGGCATAACAATGTCCCTGCATGGACCTACGAATTCACCCACAACGCAACTTGCACATGGATAAATACCATCCCTCAAGAATACGTCTCCCTTTATAGTGCCACACACACTGCTGAAATCCCGTTTGTCTTTGGAAACATGAACAACTTCGATCTCCCCGGTGGGAACTGCACGTACACTCAGTCCGAAATGTACCTCAGCCAGCAGATGAGAAGTCTGTGGACGTCAATGGCTAAACATGCCAATCCATCAACTGCGGGCCTCACTTGGCCGCGGTTCCACACGACAGACAAGAATCTTACGACTTTGGGAATGATCTTTGGAGACTCGGCAGTGGCCGGTACAGTTGATTACACTGGGTGTGATCTGTGGTCTCAAGTCCATGCTATCCTGGCAGGGAGCAACTCGACTCAACAACTCTGAGCAGCCCGACTCTTGGTTAAGCTCCACCAGCAGCGTAAATACATACATTGTCAAATGGTGCATCGATTTCTCTGCCTACGGCAAGCGGTTTTCTTCCTTTCACCGCTCTGGTAATGGGGCCAATTTTATGGAATCTAGTATGGTAAGAAGGTGTAATCAATTCGGAATTTAAGACCATATTGTAGAATGAGATGACTTGGAGTAATATTGATATGTCCTTCTAGAATAACAATATGACCAGCACTGAAATCTATGTATCATTAGGTATTAGATATGTCTGATCATTATTTAACCATGAAAGCAGATATAAAGAATTTAATGACTGAAATCCAGACTTCAATTGTGGAAAAGATTATATTACCCTGAAACACTCACTGCTGTACGTACAGTATGTAGTGACTAGGTTTTCTACTCCCTTTCGTGAACGAAGGGGGAAAGGAAGCAAAGGCTCAGCTCAGCATTTTGTACTCTAATGTCCCATCAGACAGCATAATTTGATAATGATGTCCTCGGTTATGCCGAAATTGAAACAACATGAGGCGTTCGAACAGTTTTGTGGCTATTGACTACTGAACATGAATACCAAAACAAACTGAAGCAGAAAACCACCAGGGAGTACCCTCAATTGCCCCAACTGTAAGTGCAGTCTTCATTTTTCCCCAGCAGCATCACCAGGACTTGATCAGACTTTAGACATTTGAATTTGGTACTTATCCTGAGGTGTTGCGCAACCATTTATCCATTGCCTTTTCCATCAAATCCTTAGTCAAAACCACCTATCAATTTTTAATAAGTATATCAAGTTTGAGAGTATATGCAACGGTTCAATCATGTGTGGCTTACCAATTCTTCTGACTCTATGAGTGTATCATGATCTGCGTCTTCAACAATGGCCCATTCGACATTCTCCGGCCCGACCATTTCGTCCCAGCCACCAGCATCGAAAGACTCACGCGGAACAGTAAGCCAGTCATTGCTCATTTTCAGCTTTGTCCCTGGCCCCTCGTTCTTAGCCAGTTTCGTTGCTTCGAGGACCATGTCTGCCATCCTGTCATGATCACCATGCCCAGCCCAGATGACGAAGATACGTGGTCGACTCGTGTTTCCTGAGTTATCAAAGGGACGAGGTGCATATTTCATTTTGGCGTAGTAAGCTGCGACTCGATGCTTTTTTCGAAATTCGGGAATCTCCACGTCAGGTTTGCCTTGACGACGGATTGGGGGGAAGACGCCCATCATCTCAAACAGCTCGACAGTTGCCTCCGGGATCACAGGAGGTGGTCGAGGCAATGCCAAGTCTAGCATAATTATCCCCAGAACTCGCTTTCCTTGTTCGTGGAGCTGATATGCAGTTTCATATGCAGTAGCTGTGCCCATGGACCATCCGCATAGTATGTACGGGCCCTCCGGATCAATGCTTTGAATGGTGTTTGCGTAGATGGTGGCAGTCTCTTCTATCGTCCAAGAAGATTCCGATTTGGTCATGAGGAATGGTGAGCCAAAGCTGTAGACCGCACGGTCATTTGAAAATTTAGGTAATGTTCTGTAGACGAAGGCATTTCCGGAGCCTGGAGGTGTGAGAAAGAGGGAGGGAACACCCGCTCTGGGAGTCCCCTGAAGCAGAACCGAAAAGCATCGACCCTCAGGCGCGTCTTTCATGATAGGTGTAAAATCAAGAAAGCCTGCCTTATCTGGAATCGAACTGATTTGTTGAAAGATTGCACCGACCGCTACCTGGGTGAAAAACAGAGATGACGGCAATGACACTCCTGTTTCTATCTGAACACGCTTGAGAATTGCGATAGACCGAATCGAGTCGATACCTAGCTCAATCATCCCAGCAGAGGGGTCAATCGGGTGTCCTATCGTCTTTTCGATCGCCATGCCTAATGACCGCATGACCTGAGGTCCTGAAATGGGTCCATCAATACTGTGCCCGCCCTGCGTATCCTGGCGTTCCCAGTATGTCCTGACCAGATCCTCTAGCTTTGTCTTCTGGACTTTCCCTGCCATAGTCGTTGGATATTTTTCATGTCCCAATGCCTGTATCGGTATTATATCTGCCGGAACATATTGTTCCCCCATCCGTGCCAAGATAATATCCTTAATTCTATCCGCCATGTTATCACCGAGTTTCTGGTTCACCACAGCAACAGGAACTTCGCCGGCAATATTGTCCGGTGCGCGCACAATTTGAGGCTGGAGGACATTGATGTCGGGGATTTGACCCAGGACAGCCTCGATGGCTGATGGTTCAATATTCTCGCCTCCACGGATAATGGTATCTTTGTATCTGCCAATCAAATAGAGACGACCGTCGTCACCAATGAAGGCTTTATCACCACTCCGGAACCACAGGCGGCCATCCTCTCCGTTGTAGAAGTTACTATCGAATCCTCCAATATATCCTTTGATCAAAGTTGGGCCTGAGAAGTGAATCTCGCCAGCCTCCCCAGTCCTAGTTGATATATTACTGTCCTTGGTGCATACACGAACAGTCATGCCAGGGAGTGGAGTGCCAATAGAAACATCTCTGTCTTTGATTATATCGCCGGCATGGCTCATGACATCAGAAGAAACAAGGACCCCCTCGGTCATACCGTAGAGATTTTCAACCCCCAATGCACCCAAGGTATCAAGGCAGATTTTGATGACCTCTTCAGTCGGTGGGGAGCCCCCCATTACAATTCGTCGAAGTGAATTGAGCTTCCCGGATGCAAGCGATACATTGCTTAGAGCATGCAGCATGGTTGGCACTAGTCCAGCGTGGCTCACTTGCTCCTCCCTGATGGCCTTCGCCACAGCCTCTGGAACGAAGCTTGGCCCTGGAAGCACGACTGTGGCGCCGTTAAGAAACGGACCCATAATACAAAGCCAGCCAAACCCGTGGTTATTTGGCAAAGTGAATAATGCCCGGTCTCCAGGCAGCATAGGGACACTGCTTTCACGCCAGCGTAAGGCGACGGAAAAGCCATACGTAGATGGTACAAGACAGCCTTTAGGGAGAGATGTCGTTCCACTAGTGAAGAAAATTGTCCGATCAGAAAATTCAGCGTCGTGATCTCTATAGACGCTTTGCTGAAGATCAGGAGCAGGATCGGACATCACCTCCTTAAACGGTGTCCACCCGTCCATCTCCCCTTCGACCAGAATTCTCATGCAGTTCTGCTCGGATGTCAATTCTTCTATGCGTGCACACATATCAGACTTTCCGGCAATAATGCCTATAAAGTCTGACTGACACTGTCCCGTCACGATTTTCAACATATGCCGCATCTCTCGGTCACTGGATAGACCCTTAGGGTTGATCGGAACATAGGTGCAGCCCATTTCGTACGCAGCCCAGGTAGCAATAACGTATTCGGCAGTATTCGGCATGAACATAACCAAAGGGTCACCTCTCTTCAATCCCCTTGTTTGTAAACCAGTGACAAGGCGTTGTATAGCGTGATTGAGGTCCTGATAAGTCCATCGCAGGCAGTCCACCTCATGCTTTGCGCTGTCGATGGACGTGCTTGGGATGCCGTACAAAGTAGAGGGCTGCTGGGTGCTGATGAGAGCGGCGGCATTGGGGAATTTCACTACGTTTTGATAGAACGCCTCGTAGAGAGTTGTAGGTGATTCTGGGAGGGGGCTTCCCTGTAGTTCGCTCGGGGCCATCATGGTGGAAGATGATCGCGATTTACTTTTGAGTATTCTCCAAAGACACGATGAAAGGGGGATAATGACTGCTAATGACAACAGGACGAGATACTAGAAGAAACGACAGTAGTCAAGTACGGAGAATCATACGGAAGTATAATTGACAGTACATGCCCACCACGTACAGGCTAGCTCAAGCCTGTTTACCTGACTCACCGGATATTACAATTAATAATATAGGATATAGTGGCGGCAACTCAGGCTACATTTTCCTAGCTGCGTGCTTTTGCAGTTTGTAGTATCTACTTACGGAATACTGCTAAAATAGTATAGACAAAAATAACTCCTCTAACTTGGCGTGCAGATAATTCAATTTCATCTGCATGCTGGGGGCTTCTACGAATCAAAGAACACGCTGATGCCATAATTATGGCATACATAAAGCGGATCAAGGGCGTAATGCATGGCTTACGCCCCCATCCTGACCTGGATTGTAGTCTGAAGTACCCGGCGACCGTTTTGCTTTACATAATGTAACAATGTAAGTGCCGGAAAGGCCTCAACTAAGATACAATCTAATAATATTAGATTGTATATGTACGACCCACTAGGTATTCGCAAGGTGCGGACTGCGGAGTGAAGACTCCACTAGTAAGTGTAGACTGTAGAGGATAAACATATCTTATTACGTACGGTGATCAGAATGCTGGCCCCTCTCTGGTTACTAATCAATATCAGACACTCTGTACAGTTGTCTTTTAAGATTCCTCCTACGCACTATGTTTGGAGGCGGACATGTACGTATTATTTTGGTACACGGCTCGCCATTGCTTTCTCACGTATAGTGGCAATCCTTTGGATTGATACCACGCACCCTCATTATTGACCATTATTGAATTTATATTACCCTTTATTTTCAGCTCATCATGGCCACCAGAACGACATCGGCTCGCCCAAAATTGACCATGGTTGTGGGAGAGCGGTCTTTAGATGTTGCTGATCTCGAAGTAATCAAGCTGGAAAGCCTCACTGCAAAAGACCCGGCTGAGATAGCAAAACTTTTGACAGCTGCTGAGAGTCAGGGGTTTTTCTATGTCTCTTTTGACGATAGTCTCTCAGGGAAAATTTCGGAATTTCTCCGGATGTGTTACTTGAACTCTCATGAATTCTTCACTAAGCCTTTGGACGAGAAGATGAAGGCATTTAGAGAGGATGACAATTACGGGTATGTTAGCTGCCCTACTCATCATAACTGCTAGACCTACAGATACTCATACATCAACAGCTACAAGCATGCAGGCATGGAATCATTCGGAGTAAGCATGTCTATGATTATCCCGCACTGTACTGTAGCTAACATCCGCTAGATCTCCCGAGACGAGCAGGGTAGTATGACTCTGCCTAGCCCCTTTGCAGAACACGCTGTAGCGACGCTGGAATTTTCCAATATTTGCGACACCATAGTCCGTACCTGCCTCCACTGCTTTTCTGATAGCCTTGGTCTTGGTGATATAGACAGTGCTCATCGCCCTGATGGAAAAAGCGACTCAGAGATAAAGTTCGTATCTTATCCAACCAAAGCATCTGCTGCTGATGCACCCGATACCACCCACACCGACAGCGGTTCGATCACCTTGCTCTGGTGCGAGAAATGGGCTAGTCAGATGCAGACGAAGGAGACGAAAGAATGGCTATGGATTGACCCGAAGCCTGGTTGTGTCTTAGTCAACGTCGGGAATCATCTACAAGGTCAAACTGGCGGTCGCCTGCACTCCCCAGTCCATCGAGTGAGTCAACCAGTTGACGGGTTTGAGGACCGATACTTTGTATCCTATTTTTTGAGGCCAAATTATGAGTCTTAAGAAACAGCACTTAGCTTATCAACACGTCGAGGGATTATTAATTGCCGATATGAAATTCAAGTTCCTCGGACACTTTTTGGATTGGGCGGAATTTTTTTAGACTCCCCTCATATTCCACTTAGCCCGTCAGCTTACTTCTTTATTTACCTTTTCATGGTCAATTACTGCGCACTTATTTCGTACTACTATAGCAGACTGTATCCAAATTAACGACATCATTTGAATATTCCTGTAACGGGGGAGAGTACGATATAACAGAGCAAAGATATCAGAGCAGAATGTATGGCATAGAAATCTAATGAGATGTGAATGAACGACGGAAGAAACCCATGTTTATATCTGCACAGGGCTTACTCCAGAGCATGAACCACCGATGTGCCTACAAGATACGTACAAAGATCCCTAACGAAAGCCTAAAACAAAGCCACTAGCTGGAACCATTTCCAAGACGTGAAACTCATAACGGAAGATCTCCGCGGTGTCATGGAACCTCGTCCGCTTCGCCTCTAAATCAAGTCCGAGGAGCTTATAGAAGAGATCTCTACGGTGTTATGGAACCTCTCTTCCTTCTCCTGAGTCGATCGGTGACAATTACATTGTGGATACCAAGGGTATATCGGGACAGTGGCATTAATTACAACGGTTGAACGTTCAAATACGGGAGTGTATCGGGGCAGAGAGTAAGTCGACAGTGTATGCAGGAGAGTCATGTGGATCAAATTTGTAATCGAAAGTCTGCTCCGCCTCGTGAGTTATTTAACGTAAATATTCTAATTATGAACAAGATATAGCAGTAGTATACTAAAATGGCAAACAAAGTTTGGTGTATTGCATCTATACCATGCTACTCCGCTCTGCAGTAGCTTCTATACAGACATGTACTTGACGGTACAATCCATTACGTATGGGTCAGCTCAAGCCTGCTCATCTGGCCCCCCAGTGTATTATAAATAAATATAGGATAGAGTGGCGACTCAGGCTACATTTTCGTAGCTTCGTGCTAATGCAGTCCTTGCTATCGACTTACAGAATACTGCCGAAGGCATAAACTTTGAAATACAATACTCCTAGGCCCACTCTCAGAAGCCTACTGATCTGGGAACTGCCGTAAGGAAGAAAATTAGAAACACCGCTGTGCTACATCCTTTCTACAGGTTGTTCCCCCTCTCGCATCCAAGACCAACGCGGTCAACACCTGCTTCGCCTCCCACTGCCATTCCATTCAGGAAAACTGATACCGAGCATCCAAGTCGAGTTCCGTTCAGCATGCCGGACCCTGTGAGTATCATGTCTCTAATCATTGTTATCACTGCTCTTTCTGAACTCCTCAGGCAAATGTAGAGCCGTCCCTCGACGTTGCGAGGGAGGTGGTGGCCAAATCGCAAAATTCTCAGTATCCGCCGAATGTACTTCCCCTGACCGCCTCGATCCCCGCTGACCTGCTCACTCCGACTGTTGCGTATCTGAAGATTGCTGCAAAGTATGTACATGATATTTTGGTGATGCTGGATTCTGCTGAATAGCTTCTGATAGGTCGAAGCTGTCGTTTCTATACGAGAGTGCAGCAACCACTGAGACAATAGGCCGATACAGCTTTTTCGGTGCAGGTATGTGGCCCTTTCTGCCACAATGTTAGTCCCATACTGAACTCCAAGACCCTAGAACAGTCATTAAGACCGGCCTCGGCCATGGCCCTGAGTCCGACCCGCTCCCGATTCTCGAGAAAGAGCTGTCTGAAGTTCGCAGCGCAACGATACCAGGGCTGAATCTCCCGGATGTGGCTGGCGGTGCCATTGGATATGTCGGATATGACTGTGCACGGTACTTTGAGCCTACGATAGCTCGCCCACTCAAGGACGTGCTCGGAATCCCTGAGTCTCTCTTTATGCTCTTCGATACCACTTTTGCGTATGATCACTTTTTCCAGATTATCAAGATCATCACGTATATTCCGATCACGGATGGTGGTGCCAACCTAGAGGAGGCATATCGAAAGGGCCAAATGACCATTCAAGAGGCAATCGATACCCTACTACACCCAAATATCCCCCTCCCACCGCAGGGCCCGATCCTTAAGAATCAAGAGTATAAATCGAATATCGGCCAAGCAGGCTACGAATGCCATGTGACAAGACTCAAAGAACACATCAAGATTGGAGATATCTTCCAGGCTGTGCCATCACAAAGACTTGCCCGCCCGACCTCCATACACCCGTTCAACCTGTTCCGACACCTCCGTTCCGTCAACCCTTCGCCGTATCTGTTCTTTGTTGACTGCGGCGACTTCCAGCTAGTAGGTGCGAGCCCAGAACTGCTAGTTAAGAATGAAAACGGCCGTATTATTACCCACCCAATTGCAGGTACCGTCAAGCGAGGCAGGACGTCCGAGGAAGATGAAGCCCTTGCTGCCATGCTCCGAGGCAGCTTAAAAGACCGCGCTGAGCACATTATGCTCGTAGATCTGGCTCGCAACGATGTGAACCGAGTGTGCGATCCCATTACCACGCAGGTCGACAGACTAATGGTTGTCGAAAGATTCTCGCATGTTCAGCATCTTGTCTCTCAAGTATCTGGTGTTCTTCGCCCGGATAAGACGCGATTTGACGCCTTCCGGTCCGTTTTTCCTGCGGGAACTGTCTCTGGAGCCCCCAAGGTGCGCGCTATGCAGCTCATCGGTGAATTGGAAGGCGAGAAACGCGGTGTGTATGCCGGTGCGGTGGGCCACTTTGGATACGACAGGTCCAGCCAGGACGGATCGTGCAAGATTACAGGCGACATGGATACCTGCATTGCCTTGCGCACGATGGTTCTAAAAGACGGCGTTGCCTATCTGCAGGCTGGCGGCGGTATCGTCCTTGATTCTGACGAGTATGACGAGTATGTGGAGACTTTGAACAAACTGGGTGCCAATATTGCATGCATTAAGGGCGCCGAGGAAAAATACCTGCTGTTAGAAAAGGAGACTGCAGCTGCCAAGTAGAATCTAAACATAGATGTACATAGTAAATTGTTGGTACAAAAAAAAAGAGTGATTCAATGTTCTCCAAAATACCGACTTCTTCGGCCGAAACGGGCGTCCCCGCATTAATTAATACTGGTGTAATTATTCCAATTTGACCACTTTACCGTACATGAAATTACCATGTTTGTAATTACCGTTACAGCGCCCCATGGCACCCCGCACCCCATCGTCAATTGGGACTAGTCTCTCCGTCGTCTACCTGCAGCCCTACCGCGCAGAATAATCAAGGACTGAATCGTTCGGGAAACAAGTAGGTATTCAAAATACATACAATACTCAATCTCTGAGCTTGTTGCAGAACAGGGGTGCCGGAAAGCTCTGACACGAGTCACATGACTATACAATCTTCTATCCAAGAGACATCCAAGAGATATAGGAATTTCTAGCTTTATATGTGCAGACCTGTCCCAGAAAACAATCAATTGACATTAGAAGTAGAATGGCGTAGAAGTAGGGTGTTAGGCCAGGCTGAAGCATTTATGGATTTCTGTTTTGGCCATGCTGAATCCACGATCGATGTCTCTGCGTCGCGCATCTCCAGCGGGAATCTCCCCAAGACAAATTTGTAAGCATTGGTACTGCTTCCGAACCAGTATCGCAAGGCGCTCGCTACTTTTTGGGCAAAGCAAGCCGGGATTCGAAGACTCCGATATCATCTCCTGCAATTCAAGGAACGCTAGAGACATACCTAGTAAGACATCAAAATTTCGAATAGGGCTGGACGCTAATTTGAGCATAGTTGTCGCAAAGTCAGACGGCCAAACTGAGAGGACGTCATCTAGATTCTCAGGAACGGGCAGGGAGGCCTGGCGAATCATTTCCAGGCCAAACTCGACGATACCTCCATTTTCCGCTGAGTAAGGCTGGTCGTCCGTTTCGAAGCCGGACTGAGCCCTCAAGAAGCCCACCACGGCGCACCCAATCTTGTCGCCCGATCTCTGTGGGGCGTATAAAAACGATTCCAGGAGGCAGCACTGCGTAAACCAGATTGGTAAGAGATGTGCAATATCGAGAGGAGCTGTCCGATCCAACGAAGCTAGTGTGGCTGGCTCAATGGCTCTGCTACCAGCAGCGAGGGCATCATGATCACTATGGTCTAAAGTCAATCTCATAGGAGACTGTCCGATGAAAGAGTAGTAGAAAGGGCTGTGCTTGCTGTCCATAGAGTCAATCCAAAGCACAAGCGTTTCGAGCTCGCTCGCCGTGAATGAACCGTACATCTTCCCTCCCCATTGAAGCGCTTGAACCAATTTGCTCCTCTGGCTGTCACCTGGATATATCCATGGCTTGCTTGCGCTCAAGCTTTTAATAAACCTCTGTCGCCATTCCTCGGTCGAGAACGCTTCAGGATCCAGCCAGTCGGTCAGCAAGCGCTCCCCAATTTTCACCCGACTGCCACAATGCAGCCTATGAGCCGCCTGAACCTTCGAGGCAAATATCGCAAGAACCTTTGACTGTCTGAACTCCAATCGACCGTGGGAATCATCATCGAGTCGTGCAAGAATATTTGTGGCTTGGTTGCCCTTTCGAAATTGCCACTCGCTAAAAATATATCCAGCCCGAATCCGCTTCCACACTGCATCAGCAGCCTCATCGCCCTCAGATTCAGCGATGTGCCGAATGTATTCCTCGACGCTAGCTGTAGCCATAGCAGCGTGGCCCGAGTGGCTATTGTCAATGGAGACGTGAAGCAGGAAATAGTACGAGTCAAAGCCGACTTCCGGCAACTCTTTCGCCGCTTGCAAAGTTTCCAGTTGCAGAGCTTCAAAGTGCATATTAAACCCAAGAATCTCAGGCAAAAACTCGTGCGGGAAGAGAGACACGAGTAGCTGCGCCACAGCTGCTCTCCAATACTTAAGGCTACCTAGCCTGTAACGAGGATGCAGAATAGCCTTTGTTGTTGCCGAGGGCAAGTCTGGTTCAATTACTCTCAAAAGGTCCTCAAAAATCTTGACATGATGCTGGTCGGGGTTTCCGTTCCCCACTTCATCTGTGAACACTTGCCAAGTCTGTTTGACGATGTGTCTCAAGGAGAAAGGCATTGTGATCTTGTTTAAATGCCCGAGCCAGGCGCCATCGACCAACTTTAGCGGTGCAATCTCCCTCAGCCAGTCCTCAGCTGCCTGCCGATTGAGAAAAAGCTCACGTGGACCTCCCGATCGTCGGCGACTAATGTACTGATGATATTGACTTGTGACACCATCTTGATCATTCCGTAGAAATCGAGAAAGCGCCTCGCTTTCAAAGTGCTGAACAGAGAGTATGTTGGTTTCCGGTGCCTTGGCGTAATCCTCCAATGCTTGCGAGAGCAAAACTAGGAATACCTGTCGTGCCACCGGTATTACGTCTGGGTGTTCCTCCAAATTTTGGAGCTTGAAGTAGAGACCTTTATAGAATTCTATCTCTCTCGCTAAGCCTACGATTGCCGTGGCAGGTGGACGTGGCTCTTTGAGCTCTTTGAGCTCTTTGGGCCCTGGTGCAGATAAATCATCGGATCCTGCAGCCTTTAGATAGTCTTTGAAAATTTTCCAAAATAAAAAAGCCGTGACGAGTGCGCATATGAGAACAATATTACCGGAAAAGCCGGCTTGATGATTTGTAATGGCCGATTCAGACTCGAAAGACATTGTAGATTTTTCGGCTTGTCAAGATGGAAATCTGATGAAGGAAGTCTCCAGTCTGGATTGCTGGATTGTTGGATTGCTGGCGAGGACAATGAGCAGGGTAAGCACTTGAAACTTTCGAGACGTGTGCCTAGGCTTACTCAAAGTGCTCTGGAGACGTCGAGGAAAGCGGAAAAATATCCTGCTTATTCGATAATCTAAGCTGTCTCTAAGCCTAACTTTTTTCTTCTTCACCTTTCTCTGATTTTTTTTCTTTCTATTTCTAGAACTCTTGTGGGCTAAATCATGTCAAATAATTTACGACAATGTTAGGTGGAACCGTGGAATTACGACTGTAAGCACCAACAGGAAGACTGTCTCAGTAAGTATTGTTGCGTATTTTTACGTCAAGTTCTGAAGAATCGTATCTTTGAATGCAAGTGGCCTATAATCAGCAGTATTTTATTTTTATATACTTCTAGCAGTTGAGGCTATAGGCTATTAGCCTATTACACGACTAAAACCTATTTAGGGATTATCTCTTCTTGGCATAGTACTATGATAGCAGTAATCCTATTAATAATATTACTCATAATAGAACCAAGGCTTCTGTAATTCTTACTCGATTCGAGATTGCCACCTATACTATTGTGAAATGTGAATCCTCCGCTGTGGCAACATATAGGTTCTTACTTTGATTAAACTAAATACAGTGACACAGTGTCACATCCACTAGAGCTATCGGGTAATAAAGCCTCAATATCCCCTTAAAATTATCTGTACTAAAAATGACAATACCATACAGCCAGGAAAATATAGCCTGCATTGCTACTACTATATCCCATTTCATTATTCATAAGATCTAAGTGGGTCGGGTAAGCAGGCTTGAGGTAGGTTGTAGTCATAGAACGGGAATATTGTAGAATGTGCATCCGGGCAATGTCCATTCCACAAGGCTAAAAATATAGCGAACGGACCCGCTAGAAGCCTAGAACATCCACAACAGGCATCACATAACAAATATACTGTTAACGATACATCTGTAACCTTATAGAAGTTATTATAGAGCAGAGTAGTATAGTAAATATATAATACCCTAAGCTTGTAGTCTTATATTTCCATTTTAGTATACTACTATATCTTGCTAATAATATATTTATATTATATTCTTTCTAAGTTTAAAATTTAAAACATCGTCTCCGATCATCCGATGCATGAAATGGTTTGTCTAGAATACTACTGTAGTACGACGTTTACAGGGCGGGCCGCGAATCCCGAAAGATGCCAAGAAACCCTATAATATACATACGTCGTATACTATGTATAGGTTAATACTCCGCCATGTCTACGTAGTAGAAAAACGCTAGTCTACGGCGGCGGAGCGGCCCGGGTCGTCTTTACATCTAAACCCTGCAGATTAATATACCAAGCTTTATAATATCGATGACTAAAATAGCATTGCGATCTACATCCATCTAGTCCGTAGTTCCCACTCCAAGAATCCCACATGAAATTTTGTCACCATACGATTGGGCGTAGTGACGATCCCCATCTCATCTAACTACGTATTGTTTTGCGGAGGTATATTTACGAATTAGGTAAGGCCGATACCGATACCCCAGGTCAATACGTGACGAGGGATAATACGTGACGAGTGATACAATGAATATTTTCGAGGACTGATTTTCTTTTCAGCACATGTTCCAAGAGTCGTATCTAATTAGCGCTGCAAGAATTGACAATAATATGACACATTTGCTTCCTATAAAGGTAATAGCCGCTGCGCCCTTAATAAATACATTCTCTGAAGCAGGCGTACCGATTTTTTGTATTGAGTCTGACAAATCGATTCATCCTACCAAACTACTAGATGTGCCGTCTATCTACATTCTAAATAACTATTAGAATTGTGCACGCCTCAACACTCTACGTATCTGTATCCAACATGATGGGGCAGAAATCTCACGATATTGCCAGCCTGACTGCAAAGGCTGTGGCATCTATTGATACATACCAGGCGACTCAGAATGAGCAGACCCGGCAAGATGCGCTTGCAAGTGCTACCAGCCTCGTAAGAGCTCTCGAAACCCCCGGAGATGCAATTTATAAACTATTTGCTTCGGTATGAACCAACTCTCAGTCATCTATCTGCCTGTCTGCTGCTGATACTATTTGGGGTCTATAGCCCGCTATTCTTATGGCTGTGAAGACTGCAAGTGATCTGAATATCTTCACTATTTTATCCGACAGGACGTCCCCAACCTCTTGTGAAGAGCTGGCTGGACCGAAAAACGCAGATATTCAACTTGTTGGTAGGTTGTCACCTCGACTTAAACCTTCTTGTACAAATTAACTTATTTCGTAGAACGTATTATGCGTGTCCTTGTTTGCAATGATTTCGCTAGTGAACTGGGTCCCGGTCAATATATGCCTACCGATCTGTCGAGGAAGATGACGGAGAGGAAAGCAATTGGAACCATGGACTCACTGTGAGTATTTTCCAATGATCTCCGACCCCCACAAGTGCCGACCAAATCTGATCTTGAATGTTTAAGCTTTGTCGACTTTTTACCCATTATTCAGAAAACACCAGAATTCTTCCAAAAGTCTAACTACAAGAATCCGGGGGATCCCAATGGAGGGCCACTTCAACATGCCTATAACACCACCGATTCTTGCTGGGACTGGTTAGCTAAGAATCCGGATGCTCTAGGTCGTTTTAATACCTTTATGGAAGGCGGCCGAGATGACACATCTCACTGGGCAGATTGGTTTCCCGTCAAAGAGCGGTTACTGGACAGGTTATCGCCCGATCGTCCGTTGCTCGTTGACATTGGCGGAGGCCGTGGTCATGACCTCGAGGGGTTCAAGCAACGATTCCCTGTTGAAGCTGGGAAGCTCGTACTTGAAGATTTGCCTTCGGTAATTGATGACATCCAACATCTCGACGGTGGCATTCAGAGGATTAAGCATAGCTTCTTCGAGCCTCAGCCAGTCCAAGGTCTGTGGTGCTCCTGTTCTGTCTGCCAATTATCTAACAGGTACTATAGGTGCTCGCGCTTACTACTTTAAGCACATTATGCATGATTGGTCTGATGACAAATGTCGGGTTATACTAAGGCACATTACAACTGCCATGGAGAGAGGGTTTTCAAAGCTCTTGATTGAGGATTATATTATCCCTGACCAAAATGCCAGGCTAAAGGAGACATTGACTGATATGATTGTCATGGTATGGTGCCCAGGAATAGAGCGGACTCGTCAGAGATGGACGGAGCTTTTGGAGTCAGTGGGACTAAAAGTAATAAAGTTCTGGCTGCCTCATGGGTACCATAAAGGCATCATTGAAGCCGAACTCCAGTAGTTAGCTTATCATATTGCAGATCCTTAAGGCCTCCTGTACCTGATGGCTTGTGGGTACATTCCCGCTTCACTTCGTGTATATGGTTCAGCAGATAGCCTTCCCAGAATAAAATTTGTCTGAGCTGCAAACTTCTCTCTGCACGCAAGATTGGCCTCCAGGCCTGCAGTGTGCGTCCAAAAAAAAGTCATTTAACCAACCATCCGTAGCTATTTGATAATATGGGATCAAAAAGTCGACCGACCTTGTGTTTTGGAGCTCTCAAGGTTGTCATTTCGACCTAGCTGCATTTGAACCATACCCTACCGCTTTCAGTTACTACAGGATGTGGTTCTATGTGCTTACAAAACAAATATAAGTGATAGTACTAGGTAAACATTGAAGCTACTTATTGAGGGCGGCCCGCCATAGCTACTAGTGACGCTGACTTCGAGTTCGGGGCATGAGTACAGCACCTTACCCCGATCCTCGAGTCACCGAAGCGTTGCTTCCACTAAGAGTCGGGACCGGGTCGAGGTTCTGGATTTTACGCTTGGGCGAAGTTTACGGCGAGGTCTGACAGTTGCTACTAAGCATTCAGCGGTTTGCAGTGGGATAGATGAGTGTGACGGTCGTACGCATTATATTGCTTGTTGCTCGGCCTGATATGGTGCCGCCCCGGATCTTACGTCGTTACGCTAAACCCTAGCAGCGGGCTTTTCCTTTGAGCTTCACGGCCTCCTAATACGGCACCGTTGCGGGGTCTTCGCACCATATAAAAGCTGTAGCAAGCGAGCTTGTAAGAGCTTCTTCTTCCTTTTTCCTTGTATGCTTAGTTTTTGAAATAGGCTACCTTAGTGGTAGGAATGAGCAACGTCACAATAAGCCACAGGGATTTTGGCTAATCCTACGGAGTAAAGGGCGTGGCAGTCAATTTGTGACATGAAAACCGATCAAACAGAGAACATTTTGAAAAAGGGGGTAGGACCTATGGACGGATCCCAAGATAAAAAGCAATAGCATAAAGACCATTGGGTTGTGCTAATTGATAGAGTAGATGGCTCTTTCCCATTATGCAACTTTTCCTCACAGCTCAATCTCTTCTTTCCGTCGCCGAACACAGGCTTTAAGGCCCGGATGAGCCACATGAGTCTGCCCACGTTGAAACCATGCGCCTTCATCAGGAATAGTGACCGAAACATCGTATTTCATTAGAATATTACACAGAAGTATTTTTTGCATATACGATGCAAAAAACCTTCCAGGGCATGCTTGGGATCCGTGACCAAAGCTAAAATGGTCTGGAGACGTCGACGTAAAGTTATATGATACTTGGCTGGTAGATGGTTCACCCTTCCGGCGTAGATTGAAGAATCTGTAACCGTCAAATTTATCACCTTCAGGCCAGACCGATGCATCAATAATGTGGCAAGCGGAGACAAAAAGTGCAGTCCCTTTGGGTATAATGAGTCCATCAGGTAGAACGACCTCCTCCAAAGCTTCTCGTTGCATCATGACTAGCATCGGTGGTTAAGAAAGACCTTCAGGAATGTGGGTAGATGAGACTTACGAACAGACTCAGGATGCATGCGTTGAACCTCCTTCAACACACTGTCCATGAGCACTAGATTTTGTAAGGTATTCTTGTTGAACCCTTCTTTCCCGATCACAGTCACAATCTCGGCACGGAGGTCATTTACCAGTTGACTATTTGTAAAAACCGAGTGAAGGACGTGAGTGAACAATTCACCTCCTCCATCATATGACACTAAGCAGAGCGCAATCAACATGGACGCAAGCTCGTCCAACCGACCTCCCGTCTTTTGATATAAGAAACTGAGCGGATCTTTAGAATCCTCGCCCGGTGGTTGCTGATCTAGCTTTTCCTTTAAAGGCTCCAGTAGTTTATTAATATGCTTATAAAGGGATTGAAGCTTCCGGCAATTAGGGAGAAAGGGTGCGACCCAACGCTTGGCCCATTTTGGAAACGCTCGAAGCTCATATCCCGCCAATGCTGATAGCTCGACGTACTCCGAACTTGCATTCACCCACTCTGGATTCCGATAAAAATCTTTATCGTTTATGAAGGTCCTAGACATAATCCGTCCAAATATCTTCCAGACGGAATCTTTCAACATAACCTTGTGGAATTCTGATAGGATCCTTAGCTTCAACTCCAAGAGTCAACGTTGAGGGTTATGGGGTCGTACCAGGGTCATCCGTCCAGACTTGATCAAGTGCGTAGTTAGATTCTTCATTAAGCGGTTCAATAAATGTTCCTTTTCAAAGTCAGACCTGGAACGCAAAGCTGGCCATGGTAGGACGACGCTTACCCAAATGGCGATTGAGCGAATGCTTTGTTACGGCGTGTATGATCTTTTGACTGCTTGTCATTGACTTCATTGGCTCAAAACCAGGCACATCGTTGACAAGTTTCTATTTCCGTGTTAGCTTCTGATTTCTCCAGGTTGACATTTTTTGCTTACATCCGCCAGTGCTGTAATGAAATCCAGGCGCTTCTCATTGCGGAGCATATCAACATACTTGCCAGAGAGAATTAAGCGATATCTAGAATCAGTATAGAGATAGAAAGCATCTCCGTACTGCCATGGGTAAATAGCCATATTTTGGAGAAAGACAGAAGCTCGGAATTGGGACACGACTGACCTTCTCCAAGCAGGACCTAACAAGTCCTAAGCAATCATGCCGGAATCGCTCCCTGGCTTTACCGTATCCTATCTCATACCATCTTCGACCGATGACTGGTAACCCAGATGGATTCTCCAGCTTTGTGGATTTCCACCAGTAGCAAAAGAGAAAAACGGCACCACAAAAGACATAGAATGACCCAATGTCAAAGTTTCGACATCTCGAAATTGCAGCTTCTAGACGAGAAGACATTTCCATGTAAGCTCTAGGCTTTGTTTCTCTCTCTCTTGCTCTCTCTCCCTCTCTCTGTGTGTGTGAAGCCGTACACTGTGTAGATATTCAGAGCAAGTTTTAAAACTCCCTCTGCTTTCGTTCAAAACAGTGCCAAGGCAGTACTAGAATAAATCTGATATGATGAAGGAATAAGTTTGATCCAGGCCAAGTGGCTCTAGCCGCAAAGTTCCTTAAGGACTCAGTGCTGAAAAGAAAGTTACATGGGTCAGGGTTATTCCAGACCTAGCCCTGTATGTTCTATGGTAGGATTTCTTGGCATCTTTTCAGCTTCCTCGGGGCCGCTGTGGGGCTGTACCGTAATGTATTTTAATGTGTACAAGATACCGGTATGTTTACAAGGCACGGTAATCTGTACGGAGCAATTATACGTAGTACATATCCCTGCAGCTCTCTGACTTGCCTCTGCAGATAGACGCAACTTGTCTGACTCAGCGGTGGACAATTTCGTGGGGTACTCAGGCTTTATTACCTGATTGGCTCTAGTGTGTGTTTTAAGATTCATCAAAGTAATACCCCTGCATGCATGCTCGGTATTAATTGCGATGATATACATAAGTGGCAATCTAGTACGAATGAAAGAACACTCTGATATTATAAAGCTATTAATCAACGAATTAAGGGCGTAATGTACGGGCTATGCATCTATTCTTAAATAGATGATGGTCTATAGGTACAGCCTGATATAGGTTCTACTAAGAGGATTAAATATAGTATCTATCTAAATAATAAGACCTAAAAAGGAAGCAATGAAGAGAGAAGGGCTTGATTCTGATTCTACTATGTATTATATAATGATGTAATACTATTAACTAGATCACTGCTATGCCAAGAAAAGATAATTCCTAAAGGGTTTTGGTCTTATAATAGTCCATCTTAGACTTAGAGGTGGGTTAGATTGCCAAATAACCAGGATCTTTTTCGGCCTTTCTTGAGGTCTCCAGGGCACTTTGGGTAAGCATAGGCACACGCCTTTCAAGAGCTCACCTTCCTCATCATACTCGCCAGCAGTCCATCAATCCCAGACTAAAGTCTTCCTCTCACTTTGTCTTGTGCAGCCAAGGACGGGTCGATACGTCTACCGCAGACAACAGAGGTATACGGACACAATGACCGCGTCACAGGAAGCATCAGGGCCCCAACAGGGTGAGCAATCACGCAACCCTAATGACCGCCCCGAATGCTTCTCCAGTACCCTACAAGAGTGCCTATTTGTCTTGACGACGACGATGGCTATCGGTCAGACGTCATTCTTTGAGGGGTTGGTTCTTGTCGTGTCTGCTTCCATCGGAGAAGATCTCAACATGAGCTCTGCTGAAATTACATGGATTACTGCCGGCGTTTCGTACGTTCTGAGTCCCTGCTATCATTCTTACATAGGCTCTAATCTTTGAGGACATAGACTCACGAGTGGCGCGTTCCTGTTGGCATTTGGAAAAGTGGCTGATATGTTCGGCCGTCGGATAATGTTCATGGCCAGCATGGCGGGATTTACATTAGCATTGGTGATCGCCGGATTCGCCAACGCAGCTATTTATATGGATGTATTCTCAGGCGTCATGGGTATTTTTTGCGCTTCTGCCGTACCACCTGCAGTCGGATCGCTGGGGGTGGTGTATTCAAAACCTTCGAAACGAAAAAATCGCGCTTTTGCCTGCTTCAGTGCTGGAAACCCGTTGGGCTATGTAGGGGGCATGATTATATCCGGTGTTGCCTCTCAGGTTGGTAACTGGAGAACTGCTCTTTGGACTTTGGCTGTGATATACGCCATTTTCACCCTTTTAGCCGTCTGGACGGTTCCCAGCGACCCTCCAAAGGCCAAAGCTCAGTTGAATTGGCAATCAATGAAGAAACTAGACCCTTTTGGCATGTTGTTGGCGATTTCTGGTATTGCTCTGTTTTCGACTGCACTTTCGTGAGTATCTCGAGCTATGAGCTTCGGTATGACACTGCTCACCCAGGCATAGGACGGCTGGAGACTCATCCAATGGCTGGAAAACACCATACGTCATTGTACTACTCGTTTTGGGGGTTGTTCTTATTGCTTGTTTCTTGTCCTGGGAATCGATATATTCAACTCCTTTGATGCCTCTTTACGTCTGGCAGGATCGGAACTTCTCTCTGGTAAATGCTCCTCTCTCCCTTCGCTATAATCAACTAACCCACCCAGCTGATGGGATCTCTCTGTCTTGGTTTCATGGGCTTTATCAGTAGTGAGTTCTGGATGGCTTTATATATGCAACAAATTAAGCACTATAGTCCCTTAGAAATCACTGCTCGTTTACTGCCGATGATTATCAACGGAATCTTGGTCAACATTGTCTGCGGTCTCATTCTGCACAAAGTCAGCAACAAGTTGCTCATGCTTATTGGTGCTACGGCGTACATGACTGCGTTCCTCATTATGAGTTTTACGCCGGATGATGGTATCTACTGGGGCTGGTATTTTGTGCCGCTACTGTTGATGGTTGTTGGGGCTGACATTGAATTCAACGTGGTCAACGTGAGCGCCCTCTCTCTCCCAATTTGAATGCTAATAAAACTTGGAATATAGATGTATGTCATGTCCAGTCTTCCATCGTCCGACCAGTCTCTTGCCGGAGGCATTTTCAACACTGCATCCAAGTTCTGCGCCAACACCAGTCTTGGCATCACGACTGCTGTTTACAACTCTGTCCGCAACCAGGGACCGGCAAGTCCAATCAAACCGTACCTGTCAACTTACTGGTTTTGTGCAGCGTCAGCCGGTTTGGGGCTCGTCTTGATACCTTTCTTGAAGCTGGGAACGCAGGGACACGAGGAAAAGACCAACTCGTCTGACGAAGAGACACCAGACACACCTAATGTTCAGGCAGACGCTGAGACAAAAATTTGAGCTGTCTCATGTACGGAATGGCGTTTTCTTCCTGTTTCGGATATACTGGTATCACATGTGGTGCAAATCTTGGAATGTCAACAGATTACATTAGACCTCGTATACTGATTGAATAATCACAGTCAATTTTAGTACGCCCAGAAGGACTGACCCTATACTCAACGTAATCCACTCTCAAATCGGTCACTCTTGCCCGAAAGCGCTTGCTTTGTACTATCTTTTAGAGCCCGTCGCGTCATTATGCCACCAATTCAGACAGAAAAAAATAATAATTCTCAAGAAAAAGACGGGCGGATCCGATTAACAATTTCGATATAAAAAGTCGAAAACCGACTCCGTACGGCAAGCAGTACTTTCAAGTCTTCAAAAGAGCTAATGCGCGCCAATGGACATAAATTCACCAGATCTAATAACATAGTTGCTCGTTAAAGCGACAATGGACCTATACAAGCGAGGCTTACCTCCCCGACCATCTATGGTACGAAATATGGCCAAACCCCTTCTTGCACAAAATGGAAATCGACAGTTTGGAGAGGACTGGATATACAATCCAGATCAAAGTCGCCCAGACCTCGAATCGCGATTTGTACGAGGATATAACTACGAACGTGCGAATTGCGGAGATCAAAGGATAATCCAGGTTCGCATACGACAGGCTACATTGGAGTATGGTATCTCAGTAGAAGATATCTAAAACTCTGTGCAGCGGAAAGGTGATTACTGGAAGTGATTGACATGCCCGGCTAAAGCTATTGCACCCTAGCAATCGAAAATAGGTAAATTCAATTAATGTGGTTGATTCTACTGGATGGGCTGTAACTTCATATGTGATCTTCAAAGCAACAAAATACTCCCAGTAAGGCTAATTTGAGACCCTTCCAGATGACTGGAGGATCGATATTAGCGACAAAGGGTGGACCACAGATAAGATTGGAATGAATTGGCTTAACCACTTCATTCCTTATACAAATGGACGACAATGGGCAGATATCAAATGTTGATCCTTGATGGCCATGGAAGCCTTCTGCAGTTTTTGACCGACAATGTGGAATTGAAGGACATAGAATAACCGGATGTCCTAATGGTGTTTCTAGTTATTTTTGGAAGTTGAATTTTGCTACTGTTTTCATGTATCTAGTTTCTGATCTTTTAGACCTCTATAGTATCAATTTCATGTCGGTATTGTCTGCGTCTTGCACCTAAGCCGAAGTCCGACCCATACAGATAATTACCCGAGAGTTATGCTGTTGCGTATATCCGGAAATTATCCTCAACCTCTGGATATGGTATACGACCAGCCATCCAATGGAGAAGAAATGCTGCAATCTATATGATCAATGGATATCACGGCATTTGTAACGAGACTGACAATAGCATGGAGGAAGTTCTAACAGCTTGGCAAAGTGAACTGAAGGGTTGGACTGAATGCATCAGCTCCGGGACTTCCGCTTCAGAGAACCAACTGAGGATGCAGCAGCCACCACCTCTCCGGGAGTAACATATGATTGTCGATTCCCCTTCCCCAAAAGTCGTTTGAATAGTATAGCGCCAGTGGCAACGATGGTGGAGCATTTGAATCATTTGTTCTAGGCCTGGAAAGGAAATTACTTCCCGAGGATACACCTTGTATTACTTGTTATGTTGCTTTCTGGAGGATAGGTTTTACCTGCATGGCATATAGACTCTGGCTAAATTGAGGCGGAGATCATCAACACCTCGCGCTGAGTCGCCCAATCGTAAGGTGTCAAAATTCTCGTGGAATTTTCGGAGGTGAGATTATGGAGTACGTAGATGGGTGTAGATTGTGATGCTACTATGTATAGTTAAACAATTAGTCATAGATGCTACACAGCTTCGTATATTGATCTGCATGATCTAGTGAGGTAAAAATTGGGTTTAATATAACTGTATAAAAAACATATTTCTAGTCTCTATACATACGAGATATAATAGTTAGTCTATTAACACTAAAATTAGTAATACGTAATTACGTATTAAAGATACCTTACGTATTACATTACATTACGCCCCATTATTATTACGGTCCCACATAGTAGATGCAAAGGCGGCCCGCTCCGTAGATCTGCCCACCCTAAAGCGGTTAGTACTAAACACCCCCAAATCAAGCTATAATCCTCGAAAATCTTGTCAATACGTAATATTATAACTATAGCCTATATATTATATCAAAACTTGAAGGCTTTGAAAACGATTACAAATTGTGCGAATAACACTTCGAATTTTTTACATACAAAAATTTAACTAGTGAAAACTTTGCTATAACATTACAATAAGATTATTGCTGTAATTTTTTATTTTTCTTTGCTTGCATATCAAGATCACTTTGTAAAGAGTATAATTCTCAAATTTCAGAGGATGATATCTTGATTAAGGGGTGTTGTTGTAGAATATATAGAAATATGATTTGAATTCCAATTTTGTATGGGAATCCTATACATAATTGGGATTTGTTCATTGAGCTCCGGAGGTTGTTGAGCCCCGGCAGACTACCACCCGCTCTAGGGTGGGGGAAGCGGCGATATGAGTAACACTATTGCCGATGCATCCATCTAAAAAACGTGCTTAAAAGGCACCCGCCCTATTTACCTAGGGGCGGAGGCCGATGCTCGCAGGAGGAAGTTCTCATTCCCTCAGTTATGAAAACATCTCTCGTCCCTCCACGTAGACCCCATCAACGGCAGCACCTGAGACGTAAAATCAATCTTCCAAGATTTCGCATGCCAAAATGTCTTCCAACGGGCCAGGTATTCAGTTGAAAATCACAGTCATCGGCGGTGGGATGGCTGGCCTGGCATCAGCAATAGCACTCTCAGACATGAATCCCAACCACCAAATTACAGTTCTAGAGTCAAACGCATCCCTCAGCGAGTTCGGCGCCGGACTGCAGCTGTTCGCAAATAGTACCCGTATCCTACACAAATGGGGTCTAACTCCCGCCCTGGAAAGAGTTGCCTTCCAGTCCTCTCACCTGTCTATTCGCCGCTGGGAGGATAATGCAGAATTAACCTTCAACATGAACAACCCTTGCAGTACATGGCTCTATGGTTGGCCCCAGTGGCAGATCTACAGACCAGACTTGCAGAAAGCGCTCTTCGAACGCGCGAAAGAGTTTCCAAACGTATCTGTTTTATTTGCCAAGTCCGTCGAATCCGTAGACGCTATGACTGGTACCGTCTATACGGTTGACGGGGAAGTTTTTGAGGCGGATCTCACGGTCGCAGCAGATGGGATCTGGTCTCGGGCCAGGCGATGCTTGCCGGCATCAAAAGATGTGACCCCAACGGCCTATCGGGAACATCACTATCGTGCTGTGATTCCAAGGTCCCGGATGCTCTCAAATGCCATTACTGCACCTTTAATAGCTTCCCCGGAGGCAAAATTATGGGTGGGGCCCGGCGTATTTGTATTGGCATATACAGTTGCCTCAAAGGAGTTGTACAACCTTGTTATTGGTGTCCCACGGCCGAGCGAGGGGGTACCTGTCGGGTCTTGGAATCACCCTGCCAACCTTGAGACAATGCGCAGCCTTGTATCTGGGTGGTGTGAGGAAGTGCGAGCGCTAGCTTCTCTGGTTCAAGAGGACTGTGTTTCCTGGACCCTAGGGGAAGTTCCCCCTATTCCCAGCTTTGTTAGTACATCTGGAAGGGTAGCGCTGGTTGGAGACGCGGCGCATGCTCTCCTTCCTCATGCTGCGCAGGGGGCCGGAATGGCGTTCGAGGATGCGGCTGGTTTGTCGGAGTTTCTGAGACATCTGAGGTCAAAAGAGGATCTACCGAAGGTGATGGATGCATGGAGTCACTTTAGGCAGGCTCGTGTGGATCATTTACGCCATACCAGCCGTGGCAATGCAAGTGACATGACACTTCCTGATGGAGAACTTCAGGTTGCGCGGGATATGAAATGGAACACTATTCGCGATAAACAACGGGCACAGTGGGCTGAGCTTGGACTGGAGAAGATTAGAGAGAAGATGATCCGGGAAAGACCTACGCCTGATCCAGATTGCAAGAGCACGTTTGAGCCTGGTGGTAGAATGTGGGTCTATGGGTATGATATATATGAGAATAGTAGGAAATTCTGTCGTGAGCATTTGGAATGGCTTGAGTGAAGGCTCGCTGCGTATCAGAGAGTCGGTGGGATTTCTTAAGTTCAGCCGACTGCACACGCCTGCATCAATGTTAGGGTAGATTTTCATTCCCAGTCCAGTAATATGTGATGGGGCTATCGATACACAGGATCAGTATGAGCACTTTTAACCTATCATTTATGTTGTTGCAAGTTTTCTTAAATTGATAGGGTTATATTATGAAGAGGTTAGAATACGGCAGCCTTATACCCGATCAGGCCGTTCCCTAAAGTACCTAGAAAGGTGATAGAAATTTCGAGCGTGACTCTAGAGCTATTTCATGCCCATCATTTGATGCACTCGTAGAGACATGGTATCAGAAGAAGCGAGAACCATAACCAAGATAGCGTTGCACTACTGCGCGATGGAACAAAGGATTATCTGCAACAGCCTCGGCCTTAGGGCATCACAGCTAAAAGACCCGAATCGTACAAAATGGATATGTCAGGTATGATGAAATAGGATGGAGCCAAACAGAGCCAGATGCCAAGAGATGGATATGATGATGGTGGCATATATTGTATTATTAGATGAGCCATTCCCCCAAACTCGATCGGCATGAGAAGTTGATGAAAGAGAAAGAAGAGTTCTTCTCTTACTGGGAAACCTTGCAGTTATGCATATCGCCAGTCGCGCAGAATAGATCACAGATTAAAGCTCCCGAAATCAGCTTGGAATTTCCCTCCAGCTGGAATACTGGATCATGGTCGGGATAATAAAAATATACATTCACGAGAGACATCCATGTAGGACGCCCTCTTTTTAGGCCGCAATTTTGAAAGCGATTTTACTCGTGGCGTGCGTTGTAAACAAGACTTGCCTCACCGAGTAAGAGTCCATGACTTCATGAAACAAAACCATTCACGCCGCCTAGCTTGTAACCCACTTAGACGCAACTTTTCACAGAAAACCATTTATCTGGTTTAAAAATATGGACAGAGATTTCAGAAAACAACCCACAAACTCTTCCAGCCAACTTTGGCCAGTTTGGCGGTAATAAACGTCACGAGACCGGCAAAGTAACAGACCACCACCCAAGTAATCAACGCCCAATACTCGCCATCAGATCTCGATAAGATTTCCCCGGCAATCGGGATTCCAGTTAGAGTTCTATGGAAGTCGTCAGTCAAGCCTTTCACAAAATGAAGGTTTAGAAGAACCAAAAAAAAAAATAAAGGAAAAAAAATGTGACGGAAGTACAACGGGCAAGATACTAGGACAACCTACGCAAAACTAACAATTGTGTACACCGTGGCATAGTATCGGCCGTAATTCTCCGTCTTACAGAGTTGACCCACGCACACTGGAGTTAGACTGATATTGCTGCCGCTGAAGAAGCCAAAAGCCAGAGCATAGACTATCAGCAAGGCCTTGCGGTCTCCAGCAGGCAGCCAGAAGCAAGCACTGCTCACAAGGCAGCCCAGAACGGCTAATATCATGGTGTTGAACCGACCGACGGAGTCGGCAATATAGCCGGGCAGCCATCGGCCCAAGACGGAGCCAACGTTGAGAATAGCAAGGATTTGGTAGGAAAATGATGCTGAGTAGCCCTGAGCCAGTGAATAGGAGGAGATATACGTCATCGGCACAAAGAGCCCCCATTCAATGAGAAAGACGCCGGCAGTGGTCAGCACAAGAATCGGATCTCTAAAGATCCGGACATCTGGTAGGATGTTCTCCATTGATGCCGGCTTGGATGGAAGCCGAGAGTGGATGAGGATACAACCGGCGCCCAGGCTCAACAGACACAGCAGCACCACGACCCGAGTTGCCCAACCAAAGCCAATCCTAGGGAATAGAGCCTCGAGAATCAGAGGAAAAGCAATACCTCCAAACGAGCCGCCAGTCGTTGCAATACCGGTCGCCTCGCCTCGTCGCCGGTAAAAATAGTGACCAATAGCCGCAATCGCCGGGTTAAAGACCATAGACGATCCTATACCGATAAAGATTCCAATTGTCAACATGAAATGCCAGTATTGCGTGCAGAAAGGTAAGGAGACCATAGACGCAATAATAAGAATCGAACCGCCCAGAAGCAGAAACCGGGGGCCTTTTGCATCAAATATAGGTCCAATCTGCGCGCCGCAAAAGAAGGTAAGACAGGCATACACGCCAAAGATCCAGCCAACAGTGCCGTCACTGTAATCAGCCAACTGGTGCTTCGACACGTATGTCTGGAATGTACCAATGCTGTTTAGTAGCCCCAGAGACCCGAAGCAAGCCATCCAGCTTCCTACAACAACCAGCCACGCCTGCAGGCCGCCTTCGGGGTACGTGTTCCCGGCAGGGTCAGTTGACTCCCGCAACACGGCACCTGACAGCGACGCGCCGTCGTCTCGTTGGGATACAATTGGATGTGATGTATGAGATTCTATTAGTTTATGACCGACATTGTCGGAGGCTGGCGCTTCAGTCGCTTTTGCTTGTGCCGGAGCTGTCTGGTCGTCGTGTACGGCGTTTACATCCTGACATCCGTCCGCCTCATGGTCGCGGCTTCCGGATGATGCTGGCTGGTCGTGGTCCGGAGTCATTGACTGGTCGTGTGTGCCGTGCAGCTGTTGTCTTGCTGATGAGTTGAAGCAAATCCACAGGGAATTCTGGGTGCTAGGCAAACACGAGGCTGCGCCACACAGTTGGATGAGAAGAAAAGAGTTGGAAAGCGAAATTCTTTTAGCCCGAACCCAGGTTTGAAAGAAAAAGCTCTGGGGCGAGTCGGGCTTGTTGACCCCTAAACGGAAGAATCCTTGTTATTGAAGGAGGAGATCTAGCAGCTTGGCAGGGTGAAATGATTTGTCATGAGTAAAACATGATTGTCGATTCAGTCGCTTGCGTATTACAGCGCCAATGGTACGAGAGTCGAGCATTCAAAACTTACGCTCTAGACCTGGAAAGGAAGTCAGTTCTTTCAATGTTGTTTAACAGATCCCCACAGGCTTTGGCTCGGCCAATGTGGGACTACGTATCTACGCTAGATGCACGCTAGAGAGTACTACCTTGTAACTATACTATATAGAGCATGTTAATTACAGTACAGAGTCCTCTGTGGAGCCCGTACATAGTAATTCTTACATGCGTAGTATGTATAGGGCGAAATGTTATGAATCAAAAAGAGAGCAATATGCGTCTGAGAGGTTTTTACGATTAATTGGCTAGCATCGCAAGCGCCCAAAAACTGACAGGCTGGTCATTCTACAGCTGTGAAGGACTCAAGCCAATATGGTTCTATTGGGTAGAGCGGTCAACGGGAAAACTAAGCCTGGAAGGGGAAATTATAAAATACAGAATTAAGTATCAAGCAGCGACTATATAAAGGCGTAGAACACATAACATTGTACAACCATGCTCCGGATAAGTAGTTAACTACATAACTACTATGTACATAGTTATCCCTTTGCCTATCACATAATTAGTTAACTAGATACAAAGATTCTTTATGCATAACTCGCGAACGACGGCAGTGATAGTGGTTTCTTGCGTGAAGCCCTAACCCGGGAACGGCCATCACACAGCTTGCAGCCGCAACCTAACTGGAGAGTCAATACATAACTAGTTATACACTATTCAAGTCTCACATTCCTGCAAAGGCAACACCTATCCGCCATCCAGTACATTGTCTAGGCTGCTATGCTCGGATATCCATGATATTTTCAGTAAAGAATGATATGTGTCTCGCAACTTTGTAAACACAAAGTGACAAAGTAAGTTTTGAATCGACAACCAAGTTGCTGCTTCGCTAGTAGCGAGCCTTTGATGGGGTTGAATCCTATCGAAGTGAAGAAGAAACATCTGGTAAAGTAGCTTTGTATTTACAAGCTCTTCTATCGAAGTGAGCTGCATTTCGTGAGATGAAGAATCTCTATGTTCGACGTTTCCACACATCCATAGAGTATGCAGATAATAAGATCTCTATCTTCACGCTTCTTGGTGGCGGCATTTGAGGCCTGCTTGCAACAAAGTATCCCCGAATTTAAACACCTTGAGTTTCGTTATCCTTTTGCGGTGTGTGATGGGAATGATTCCTGCGACTTCCTTTGTGCTCGCATTGTTGCTTCATCAATTTGCTCGTTCGACAGGACCGATTGAATGAACTTGATGTTAGAGAGTGCTTAGGGGCTGTCCTGCTCTAGCTGCGTTTCGAAACCTTGAACATACCATGTCGATAGCAAGGATCAAATCCCTTCCTGAGATACAGTGCCTATTGTCCATATTGAATGGCCACTAAATTATCGACCGATACATGTATCTATCCTCAGGCTTCTCATCATCAACTGTTTGGTAGCTGCCAAACTGTGAACTCCAATGATGATATGGAACCCTCGTGATCATGATCGGGATCCTCTTGAGTCGAATATATGTTGGTGGACTGCAAACACAAAAGGCCTGACATTAACTTTCGCAGCATGGGTGAGATGTTGCAGTTTACGTAGCTGGATTGGGCGGTATAATAGCATCATCTACTCATATCGACAGATCACAATGACATATGCCATAAACTTACTTTAAATCACAGGCAACAGCACAGCTTGATCTCAAGAATTTCCAATCTTTCATCGACTAAAGACTTCTGAGCCTCGTTTAATAATGGGTCAAGCCAGGCGTATCATGTGTGGTCTAGATATCAAAGAAGCTCGCTATGGCCGTTATGAGTCGATATTTCGGCACAACGGATCCTGGCGGCGGTATGAAGCTTATCCGGGATTCTTATTCATGAATGCCGAAGAAATCGAAAGTCGTTACTTTCCACAGAATCGCGGATTCTGGCAGGGCTTGTATCGTCTAAGTGCGTCGTGGTGGCTGAACTCCGTCCCATATTACGAAAGTCAAATTGACACTGTTGATACGTCTAGTTTTCTATGATGCTTATAAAGGCAAACACTGTCTGTCGGGCATAGGGCACGCCAGCGAAGAATACCCTTCCGAGTTTGTGGCGCCAAAAAACCCCTACCAAGCTTTCATAGGTCGACCAGCAAGGAACGATATGCGGCTGACCAAAATCTATCCCACGCAAGCCGTGAATTGGTTGGTCACTTTGAGACATAGCACTATGGATTGGCGTGATTTGCCTATCGCAGTGCATATGAGTTGTTGGAGACTGGCGCGTCTAATATTTGGTTCTGCCATCGAGGACAACTTGGACCTCTTTGCTGCTATAGCGCTGCAAACCGCCTGGACTGCATATGGGCTTCAGCATACTTCCCCCATCAGACGTTTCAATGGGATCACAGGTAAGTACTGATCTCTTGACAGCATATTATATCCAAAGGGGCCTAACAAGACCTCAATTTCCACGAGCGTAAAGATCCGTTCACCCAATTCGTGGATCCGTACAGAACGCGTGGGATCAAACAAGTCATTGCGAAGTAAAATATCCAAAATGCGTTCGCCTGATCAGTCCGAGACGACATCTAGTAGGATACTAGATCTACCTGCGGAACTGCTATATTACCAAATCTTGAACAGGGTGACCTTCAAGGATCTATCGAATTGGATAATTGCGACGCAAATACCCATTCCCGATTTATATTGGCGCGAACGAGCTGCTTTTTACCTGGTTGAAATGGACGATCTCTCCAAGAAAGACAAGGCAAAGATTAACTGGCAGTATCTGAGCACGAAGCTGGAGGTGAACAGCGAGTTTCAAATCCGTCGTCATGTGGTTGATAGCCTGCGAGCCTTGAAGCCAACGTACATGCGGAATCTGGATAAAAGGGTCTTTCCGAGCCTGAAGGATGTGATGTACCGGGTTCAGGACCAAGCCGTGCAAATGTCGTTGGGGAGCAGCATACCAATATCAATGTCTGAAGAACATCTGGATAGCTTTTTGAAGGAAATGGTGAAACATCAAGCTAGTTAAAGAGATAAGTTAATCAAGGTTGGCAAGATTGCTTGCGTAATTGTAATCTATCACCGCAGAATGACGTACCCGCAGTTTCCCCGTGCGTTCCTTCCCTGCGCCAAAAAAGCTGGCCGCCTGGCACGTGCGAGGAACCTCCATCCCGCAGCATTTTCGCCTGCTCTCTGTCTACAATCAACACGGCGAATGCTCCCACTCTCTATCGCCATGATATTCTTTTGTTGCGTGGCCTTCAATAGTCCTTCTTTCTTCGAAATATGAAAGCGGCTGTCGTGTTGCGCCGCCTGTGCCTTCGGCGCGGAGCAAATCAGACCGTCGGCACAACTCCGTCACTACGAACGTCATTACGGACCTTTTCAACAAATACCACCCCTCGACTGAAGCCGCAAACATGGCATCATCAGATATCGCAAAGATGGAGCAGAATAGGCAGAGGGAGAACCCCTATTGTCGGCTCGGTCTTGTTCGCAGCCGCATTGGGTCCCGGTTCGTTTATGGAATTGGCGGAGCGGAATGGTGAAGAGGAGACCGGGGAGAAGCATATGTTGGAAGCATCGCGGAAAGAAATACGAAAGACAGTTTCGGGGGATGCACGCGGTTTCACTCGACTCAAGCAAGAGGTTTATGTTTTCTTTTATTGCTATGTGTACGAGCCTATTGCAACGGGTTTCAGATTTCTTCATCTTACCATCATCTTCCTGCCGGTGTTGGTATCGGTTCCTGTGATATGGATTGGCAGCCGGAAACCTGACCGTAACAATCAGCGATGGGGGACGTTATGGTGGTTTGACTTTCTGGTCAAGTCAATGGAAAGGGCTGGCCCGGCGTTCATCAAGGTATGAGATACCCGATACTGGATAAGTTGTCTTTTGCTAATTCTTATATAGCTCGGTCAATGGGCTGCGTCCCGAACAGATATTTTCCCCCCCGAATTATGTGCTCGAATGTCCTCTCTCCACTCACACGCCCCGGCGCACTCCCTACATGCGACGAAAAGAATATTATGCAAAGCCTTCAATGGCCTTCCGTTTGACGAAATATTTGAAGAATTCCAGGAAGAGCCTTTAGGCGTTGGAGCTATCGCGCAGGTATACAAAGCGAAATTGAAACCGGACATTGCAGCACAATATCAAGAGGAACTGCAAGACATGCCAAAGGATTTGGCGGCCAGAGTACGAAAGAATGTTGATGTTTTGGTTAAGAGCTCACCTCAACGGGTGCCTTCGTCTTATGTTGCTATCAAGGTCCTACATCCGAGAGTTGACGTCACTGTTAGGAGGGACTTGAACATTATGAGCATTTTCGCACATATCATCAATGTGATACCCACCATGGAGTGGTTGTCTCTCCCAGGTGAAGTGGAACAGTTCGGCGAAATGATGAAGTTGCAGCTTGATTTGCGAATCGAAGCTACTAACTTGGTGATTTTCAGAGAACACTTCAAATCACGCACAACAGCCTGGTTTCCTTACCCTTATACAGAATATTCCACGAGAGAAGTTCTCGTTGAAGAATTCGCTCAAGGAATTCCACTGTCTGTTTTCCTCGAGAAGGGCGGTGGTGTCTATCAAGAGGAGATTGCAGACGAGGGACTTGACGCCTTTCTTCGCATGTTACTCCTTGACAACTTCGTCCATGCTGACCTCCATCCCGGAAATATCATGGTCCGCTTCTACAAGCCTAATCAACTTGATATATCTCTCAAAGCGCCAAAGCGCGCACATGAAGCTACCTCGAGTGCTGAACTAGATGTCAATGAACAAGTACTGCGACGTCTACGACCCCACACAAAGGATCCTGAAGCTTGGAAGGCAGCTCTTGCCGAGCTGGATCATGAAGGATACCGACCTCAACTGCTTTTTATTGATACAGGTCTTGTCACTCAATTGAATGATAAGAACCGACGCAATTTCCTGGACTTGTTCCGCGCAGTTGCCGAGTTTGATGGATACAAAGCAGGCCATTTGATGGTTGACCGTTGTCGTCAGCCAGAAGCGGTGCTAGATCCGGAGATCTTTGCATTGAAGATGCAGCATCTCGTATTAGGCGTTAAATCAAGGACATTTGCCTTGGGTAATATCAAGATTGGCGATGTTTTGAGCCAGGTACTTCAGATGGTCCGGGAACACCATGTGCGTCTCGAGGGCGACTTTGTCAATGTCGTTATATCTATATTGTTGTTGGAAGGAATTGGAAGGAGCTTAGATCCTAACTTGGATCTTTTCAAGAGGTGCGTATCTCATAAGCTGTCTAGCGATGAAGAGAGGAAACTAACATGTCATATAGCGCCCTTCCAATCCTCCGCCAACTCGGCTCGGGCACAACACTGCTACAAACCGTGTGTCACGGTGACACCTCCATGCTCCGAGTATGGGTCGGTCTTGAAGCACGCACATTCCTGCAAGCCAGCTTGGAGAGTGCCGAAATGTGCGTCAAATATGACATGTTGGCGCCGAATATTTGAGCCCTTTTCCATCTACACACCTTGACGACCTTGATAACGACTTCATCATACGTATATTGAATGCTTTCTTGCACATAATAAACAAATACACATACATAATGCATACTCGACATTACTGGGAAACAAACATTGGGACCGGCGTTATCATCATGCTCATTTCATGTACATATATCTATGCATTAACGAGCGTACTCACTCCTTTCATGAAGATTTTGTTTCTCTACACACTTCCCAAATACCAACGCAAGTAGCTTAAGGAAAGAGTTCATTATGTATATACAACTCAACAATATCTTATCATCACACTAATCAGACACGAAAGTGAATGGAGATGTCCCAACAACAAAAAACATACACATTGAAAAGCAAACCCGTAACCGAAATTAAACCACATATCAATATCGAATAGAATGACGCCGCCGGATCCGAGTATGCATTAAAAATAGAAGAGAGACTATGGCAAGGGAGTTGAACAGAAAGATTGATCATTGTTTCTCGCGTACTTGGGCACCGCTAGCCCTGTACCAGACATCGCCGCCCCAGCGCATCAGACGCTCCACGGCTGCGGTGGGTGTGTCGACGGCGGGACGGATATCGAGGAAGAAAACAGGTTCGCCGGTTGGTTCGGGAGGGCCGGAGTAGTAGTCGATAACATAGCGGACCTCTTTTGGTCCGGAGGGTGTTTGGCGGGAGATGTACCAGTCGTGTCGGTCAAAGGGTGGTTCAGTTCTGTCAAACTTGTCAATACTGAGCATACATCAAATGGTTGTGCGTGGCACTCACCCAAATTTAGCAGGATACAACCATCCCAACGCCTGCATAAACCTCGCCTTGGGACTCAACTCCTGCGGTCTACCCTGAAACCTCACCAAACACGGCTGCAACTTCTCCTCCTCACTCCTCTGCTCACACAACCACCTCTCCTTGGCCAACTCCATTGCCAAATGCTCATTCCCCTTTCGACACTTCTCCCATCCACTCCTAAGGCCCTTTGAGAAGATTTGTTCCCACTCCACAATCTCGGCCCACGCACCTTCATTCAAGAAATTGTGCACCGCCACCATGGACTCTACCGCGTCCTGCGGTGTATCGGTGTACCCCTTCCGGAGCATGGCATTATACATTTGTTGTGGGGAGGGATATTCCCATTTCTCGTTTGTGTTGTCGGCGCGCGGGATAGAGGAGATTTCGCGCTCGACGGGTAGATCAACCGTTTGGCTTGGAGCGCGTTCTTGGGAGATGAAGGAGAACATATAATTGAGTGGATTTATTCTTGATTTGCCGCTTGTATCTGGCGTTGGTTGTTCCTGTTGTTGCCGCTGGCAGTCTGATGGGGGGACGAAGAATGGTGAATTGGGTGATCTTTTAACTGGGCAGGCGCTGGGGACGGGTGCTTCGAATGTAGATGAAGCGCCGGCTTTGTGCATCGGACATCCTGGCTGTATACTGATTAGCAAAAAGATAGATATATCTTCTCGTAGGAAAAGACTCACTGGAGGCGCCGCTGATGTAGTAGTAGTATCAACGGGAACAGCGGCCGGCCGCTGGGTATCTGCCCAAAACCAACCCATTGTCGCTGATATAAATGATTTTAAAAAAGAAAAATGTATAGCAAAGCGTAAAGTAAATGCTGTAGGGGTGGGAAGAAAGAGATCGCGATGTAAACCTTGATGAAGAGTTCAAAGTTGGCAACTTTTTTTCGCCTTCTGCGGAGCCACAGGAAATTCCCGGCTGGTCGGCGCGATGGATGACACTCGGCGGGCCCCAAGTGGATCTGCCTATCTAATAGTACTATGTAACTACATAAGTTAGTACACAGTATCTTTCAAGCCTAGCCGGAGGAAATACATATTGGTTGCTATATCCGTATGTGCAAGCCATGTCGAGATTGTCGACATCATGAAGTTACATTAAGAAAGTAGCTAAATTTAGTCGAAAGAATTACTGTTAATACACACATGGAATCTATCGAAATAAGATGATAAACAGCATAAAAACCATCATGCGCGACGAAAACGTCTGAGGATCAGGAACCTTGTATGTCATTGTATAGCCTCGATATGAGGGCATATCCAAAAACCACCGCCAACCCAACCCAGAACTTATGCCGTCGGACCCAACCTTGCCCTGCCTCTCGAGCCACGTGCCCACCTTCCATCACAGCGCCCAGACGCGGTCCACTTCCAGCAGGACGTCGACGAAGAGCCGAGGTTTCAGGCGAGCAGTGGTTTGATGCCAACGCATTCGGGTCTGGAATTATATGCCCCGTCGCAGCATCGATGCGGTTGTCCTTTATCCACTTCCAGTTCTCCTGATCCAACTCCGGCCATTCGGTCCGGAACTTCAAGCCGCCATCGCCAGCCTTGATGTTATTAATTCCCTTGCTTGTAGCTGTAACGCCTGCAGGAAGGTTTTTCTGTGATCCTCCGCCCGTAGAATTCCACCATCGCGAGCGTGCGGCAAATAGTCTGCGTTCGCTGTCCGAGGCACTGACGCTACCGGTCGTCATTTCTTCGCTAGTCATAAAACTCAATAAACCGATAAGAATCGTCGACACCTCCCATGCTGGGTTGAAAGACTTGGGATGGAAGTCGCTGATGCTGAGACATAATCTTGTCGATGGTTGAAATCTGCCGCTGGGTGTGTGCATGCGAATTGCCGGCGGCGCAAATGGATATTCGGGAGGAAAAATCAGGGTGCCCCAGTATTGTCCATTCTCATAGGGAGTTTTCGGCGGACCTGTGAGGATATAATGCCATCTAAGCCAGGAAGTCAGCGGTTGTCTATATTCGGTCAAGAAGGGAGGGACTGACTCTAATATGTTGGTCTCTGAGGGATGTGCCACGATATAAGGGGGAGGGTTCTTCTGAATGTTTTGATATTCTCTTGTGAGCTAGATATGAAGATATCACTGTTAGTCCAGAAACGTCAATAGAAGTGATTTCGTTGAGACTCACCCGTTTATGTGCTGCCTTTGTAGCCATGATGGCGGTCGAGGAAGTAAATGTTTGAGCAAATAAGAGCGACGGACCAGAAGCGAAATAAATCAAGCGCTGAAGGGGACTCCAAGGATGGCAGGAGCTCGTTTGCAAAGTGTCGGAAGTTGTCTGAGGAGGATGATAACTGACTGAAAGAGGCGGTACGGGAGACCGGAGTTGGCTTGCACAGTTAATACGGTAGTAGGGTTTGGGCCAATCACGTTGCCAGCATCCATCAGCCCCACTACATATTAGGGAAGGCACGATCCGCAGTCTAGTCAGGCAACCACCAAAGATTCACCCCTTCGACAACTACAGACGATGGGAGACGCCAGATGGGTTACCGATAGTGCAGTAATCCCAAATCTCAAAGATGAGCAGTTTTGTTCTTCATCGGTTGAATGATGTCGACTCAGTAGACCACAGCAAGGTTCTCATGCCTGTAGCCGGACAGCTATCCTTAGCGTTTGTATAGTTCTTGAACATGAGATCCAAATATACCCACTTCACAGCGGATTCTGCATTGTACAATTCCTACATTTGCTCTGGCTGAAGAGGCTATACAGCGTCCGAATGGTCACCAAATCGACATGAACCACCAGATGACTGTGGAGAAGGTTGAGCTATCTGATCAACTTCGGCAAGCCGAGCAACAGAATCTCGTTCAAGTTGAACTGATTTCTATGCTACGTCTTCTTGAAATAGCTGGCGCTGGTCCACAAAACGATAACATCAATCTCTAGTCTATACACCAATCCAAAACAGCTTTGTTATACAGCGTTTTTTCTCTACTTTCCCCCTGCCATGATCAAACCTCAAGATAGATTCTTCTCCGAGGGTCAGGGCTACTTCCGCCCGAGCGACAACCCCCATCACCGAAACTCATTGCAATGTCTGGGATTGGGATCAACTGCGGTTGACCAAAGTTAAAGGCACCGCCAACTTTTTCCGCCTGACGAAGACGTGGAGAATCAAATATTGTCTCAATTCCCTGACTACCTATCACCGGAAGTCCGCGCAGTTACAGTGGATGAGGATGGGCTCCTCACCGGAATCTCGATAGATCCAAACGAGGATGATACTATGTTCCTTGCATATCTTCCCTTCTCAATCACCTCATCACTCTCCAATTGCCGTGTAATTCGGTACTCCAAACTTCAGGAGCTGGACCGGCTCGAACCAGGAGTTGATCTCTCTTTATACGAAGACGAGGAAATCCTCAAAAGGGCGCTTTTAAATCCAATCCTATTCCAAAGGGACGAAGATTGCAGATGGCCTGGGATGAAGTGAACTATCTTAAAAGCCTACCACCGCATCCGAATATAGTACCATTTGACCGCGTTGTCCTCAAGGACGTCGAGTCTCGCGTCATTGGATTTACTACGGAATATATACCAGGTGGAACACTCGAAACCCAACTGTGCCCTTTCGATTTGAGTGGTTCAAACAGCTGATTCAAGTTGTGGATTAGCTCAATCTGGAGCTAGGCATAATACACCAAGACATTGCACCCCGCAATCTGCTCATCGATCCCGACACACACGAACTCCTTTTTTTCAACTTTGATTGGGCTTCATGCGGAAACAAAGGCCTAGTGGAGGGTCGAGATGACGTGACTGGGGTTGTCTTTACCGTATATGAACTTATCACAAATTATACACACTTCACCGACGTTCCGCACTGGAACCGGAATATAGACATGGTGCAGAGTATCCCGGAGTGGCCTTGTAGTCGCGAGCTGGACTCTGATGTGTCGACATTCCGGAACTTCCTGAGTGAATGGGTTGCAACACGAAAAATTGATAGGGACATGGAACGATATCTCAATGCGCCCAACCGACTTACATGGCCAGATCTACCAACAGCACCAGACTATAACGTGCCCTTTGAACTGGGGAAAGATATGAATGGAGAGACGATTTGGAGGACGGGTCCACGTTCAAGACGCAGGGCAATTGAGAATGGACAATATGTTTTTTTTCGCTGGGAAAGGCCACCGCAGAGCATGTTAGTTAAAGACGGCAGAAGAATATAGTTCGATTGCATATGTATAATCCGGTCTCTGGTGGTGAAATTCGTAAGCATCGTAAGCATCAGATGTAGAGCGTCCCAAAGCGGCAAGCGTCAACCGCCGCGGCAATTTTAGGAAGGAACAACGACATCGCCCGCACGGACCATCACGTTTGCATTTCCTCGAGATTTCTCTCCAGCCGACGCAAAAACATCCCAATTGCAAGCATCGGCCAGCAAGATGGCTTCCTCACTTACGAGTGATGATGAGGATGTAAGTTTACCACAGAAATACACAAACGATTGTTCCCTAACTCAACGCCAATTGTCTAGATCTTCACCCGACTACAACAACCCGTCGATCCCAAGGTGTTGGAGGAGCAGCAGCAAGCTGTCAACGAGCGGATTAATGCCATCTACCAGAAGGCGCAAGCTCGGCTTGCTGAAATGGTACCATATTTCTGACGACCCAAGCACCAAAGCGCATTCTAACCCGTCCAGATCGATGAGAACTCGACGTTGCCCTGCACGATATCCCGCATACAGATACTCAACGCGAACCATACGCGAAAAGGTTTCCTGGAACGCATTTTCAATCCTATACTCAGTGCCAATCAACCGAAACCATACACACTAGCCGAAGCTCTGTCACGTGTGTCGCAAGGAGCAAACAAATTGAGCGGCTTTGGTAGGTTATACATAGACTTTTAAGTTTGTGGTTAACGTCTTGTATTAGACATCTTTCACGAACCAATCTCGATCTTTTTGGACAAGCCAACAGACCCCAATGCGCTACCCACAGATTTAGATGTCTACCTGTCGGTTCGAGAAAAGTCGAGGATCCTGCTGAAAACCGGAACTGATCTAGGCAACGCCGAGGGCTCTGCGTACGGAAATTTTCTATGGCGCAACATCTTCGGCGGCGCAGAGACATTGAATTTGAACGCATCTCTGGGTACTCGGACGAGATCTGCATACCAGGCCGCATTCGAGACCCCAATATTGAGTGACCCCAACTTCCGTCTAGAAGTCGGCGGAGTAGCTAGTTCTACGCAAAAACCTTGGGCCAGTCACGAGGAAGTTTTGAAGGGAGGATGGACAAGACTACGATGGCAGACCCAATCCGGTCAACGACATGAGCTTACATATAATGGATTCTGGAGACAGGTTACCGGGCTGTCACCAGACGCTTCGTTGGTTGTGCGGGGCGACGCGGGCGACAGTGTCAAGAGCAGCATTTCACATACCTGGGTTCGTGACAGCAGAGACCACCCTCTGTTACCGTCTAGCGGTACTTATGCCAAGACCCTCAACGAGGTAGCTGGTATCGGACCATTGAAAGGAGACGTTGCGTTCTGGAAGTCAGAAATCGAAACCCAGGGCGCTGTTCCCGTTCCTCTTCCTTTTGTCAAAGGACCAAGTGGCGTTAGCTTTACGACTGGACTCCGTGCTGGCGTACTCTATCCTCTCAATCTCAGCTCAAGCGCAACACCACAGCCGTCGCGAGTCAATGACCGCTTCTTGCTCGGCGGTCCTACAGATGTTCGTGGCTTCCGTCAAGCTGGTCTTGGACCACGCGACGGCAGCGACGCAGTTGGAGGTGACCTTTATGCCGCAGGAAGTGCCAACCTCTTCGTTCCTCTGCCTCGTGTCGGCAAAGATACGCCACTACGTCTGCAAGCATTTGTCAATGCCGGCCGCCTCCTCTCCCTTCGCACATCAGAAAACGAACGCCCAAAGACCAACAACGAAGTCAAGGATGCATTTGTGTCAAGTATAAACGAGCTTCAAAATGGTCTTCCCAGCACTGCTGCTGGTATTGGATTGGTGTATGCGCATCCGGTTGCCCGATTTGAGCTAAATTTCTCTCTCCCCATATACCAGCGCAAGGGCGAGGAGGGAAGGAAGGGGCTTCAGCTGGGGATAGGCATCAATTTCTTGTAGACATATGTATTGTAGCATTAGATATTGCACTAAATGATTTAAGCGTTCAAAATATACTACCACAATATACATAGTAGTATGTACTGACCTTGATGTAGGGCTAGTGACCAGCCAATCACGGGAGCTTCCACGGGCCAAGCTGTCTACTCCACAACTTATAGCCTTCCACCTAGAATCTACCTTCAACTTCATCAACATACAACATTCTCACTGATGCTTCCAGATAACAGGTAACCGTCATTACAAGAAAGCTGAACACACTGTTCCCACCTCAGTTTAAATAAACGAACACCACACCCCTCGCGCAAAAAACACCCACACACCGGCCACGATGGCCCAATACTACCCCCAACAATCACAACCCTCCTACGGCTCCCAATCGCCTCAAAACCTCCAATTCTACCCATCCTCCTACTCCGTCTCAGGCCACACCACCCCCTCCCAAGCCTCCTACGGCGTCGGCTACGGCCAACCATCCGCCCAAGCATACCCCGGCTCCTCAGCGGGCGGGGCGGGAGGTTATGGAGGCGGCTTCGGCGGTGCGGGTGCATCTGCGAATGTTGGCGTATCTGGTAGAATGGGGGAGCAAGGAGGATTGAGAACTGGGTGGTTAGCTGCGTTTGGTACGGAGGGGTACGATGGCGAGCCGCCGTTGTTGGAGGAGTTGGGTGTTAATTTTGATCATATCCGGAGCAAGGTACTTTACTTCCCTCACAACCTCTTAAGTTGATGATGGCAGCTAACGAGGGATATGGTTAGACACTGACAGTCCTCAACCCCTTCGCCCAAATAGACCAACACCTCATGGACGACAGCGACCTCTACGGTGCAATCCTCTACATCGTGCTGTACGGCACCTTCCTCCTCTTTTCCGGCAAGGTATTTTACGGCTACATCTACGGCGTCGCCGTATTCGGCACATTGGCTCTACACCTCATCCTGAGTCTGATGTCTCCTTCTCTTGATGCAGCGGGTGGGAACGTGGCATCACCGATCCCGAACGCGGCGGATCCAAACAGTTACGATCCTCACCAGAAACCACCGGGTCATATTGCAGGTGGCGCAACAGGCCATTTCTCAGCAACGCTGACTTTTCCCCGCTCCGCAAGTGTATTGGGGTACTGCTTCCTACCCCTCGTGTTGACGAGTCTGATTGGCGTCCTGCTCCCCATGGACACCATGTTCGGTTATTTACTTACCTCTGCGGCTGTGGGGTGGTGCACGTACAGCAGTTCGGGCATGTTTTGTGCCGTGGGACGGATGCGTGGAATGAGGTTTTTGGTGGCGTATCCGTTGGCACTGTTTTATATTGTGTTTGGGATTATGGGGATTTTTTCGTCAAGGGGGAGCGGCACTTTGGCCGCAAAGACGGGGAGTTATTAATTCATGCTGCGTAGCGGCCATCATAATCTCTTGACACGAGAAAAAGGGATGATAATGGGGGAGATGTTTAAGCTAGTTTACTGGGTAATGGTCGAGGAGTAAAATGTAGACAATGAATATGCATACATGACTTATGATTCTATCTATTATTTACTCTACTAATCTATAGTTATCGCTGCTCATCTTTCCTAGGAGCCCATGAACCCAACCACTCCCTCGCCTTCTCCAAACCACCACCACCCCCCTCCAACGCCGCAAGGCACCATCTGAGATCATACACGCCCTCTGCAGCAAGCATCTCCCCGAGCGAGCGGCGCTGTTGACTCGTCTCGTCCGCACAGAGGTAAAATGGTATCTCTCCGTCAAGGCCCGAATCTGTCAAAGGCGGTTTCGTATTGATCGGGTCAATCAGAGGTTTGATGACTTGCAGGATATCCTTGGAGGATGTCGGTAGTACCGACCCCGAGGCAGAGGAGCGCTCATGACCCGTCTTGCAATAGGCGTTTCGGCACCATGTCTTACCGCATCCGGTAAGCATTTGGGAGAGATATCTTCTCTCAATTCGCCGTTTTAATGCTTTTCCCTCGGGGTCATGCGCGTCTGTATACAATGGCGCAAAACATATATTGCACAGTCCCAGTGGCGTGCCTTTTGATGTCTTGAGGGTACGACCGCAATTCACGTTTCGACATATCGATGGTGCTGGTCGTGACAAACGCTCGAGGTCGTGATGGCGTAGGTGGGTTTTCATATCGCGCAGTCGGATGATCTTGTTACATAAATGACACTCTGTTGTACGGCCTCCGTCGATGATTTCATGAGGTGTAAGACCAGACAATAGAACTTCTGGGTCGTTCATGTCTGGATCCGACTCGCCTTGTTGTGGGACAACCAAGTGGCAGAATTGACATAAAATCTGCTTGCCGGGACATCTAGTTGTGCGATGATGCGCGAGAGATGGGAGACTGTCTGCAGTATAGTCGCAGTTGAAGCATGTATGCGTTTTGTGGAATATATAGTTGTGCTTTTCTTTGCTAGGCTCGTCGTTGCCATATGACTCGTCATGCTCGCAATGCCAATGATTCTGCCATTCACTCGAGGATTTCTGAAAGACATTCTTGCATTTTGGACAGAGTATATTGTTTCGGAGACAAAAGTTTTCATGTAGAAACAAGGTGCGTTGCGGAACCCATTGCTGACAATTTTTGCATTGTACTTCATCGGGGTTGTGCTCGTTCGAATCCGTCTCTTCACTTGTAGCATCGACTTGCATGGCATCAGCCACGCGAAGAGCATATTCAAATGGTGGCTCTGTATCGTCTTCCGCCTCATCTGGCAGAGAAAAAGCATGCACAGATATATACAGCTTCTCCGCATCAACCAGTTCCGGCAAAGATGCATCCAATTTCAGGACTTTGAAGGACTTGGACGACATATCTCCAAAAACATGCTCATCGCTCCTAGGCTGCGCTCTCTGATATGCCGAAAACGGACTGACATAGATATCCAAATCAGCACCATCCGCAGCCTCAAGTTCCAGCTGCACACTGCCGCCCTTTATCTCCAACTCATAATCCACGTAATCCCCCCTCCTAACCTGCCCTTGTATCTGCTGACCTCTCTTAATCGGACCTCCAGTCGAACTTCCTTTCTCAGAGCCCGGCTTCCTAGCCGCCTTTTGCGAAAGCTTCTGGAGCGTCTCTCTCGCCTGCTCCTCATTCAACGGCTCAATATCAACCTCCAGGTCTGTATCAACGATACAAATCCCATTCGCCTGCCCTTCCTTCTCTTCAGGGGCAACCTTGTCAATGAGAAACTCAAATGATCGACCCCGCCCACTAGGCACAGTAAGTAACTCCCCCAACGTCAACGTAGTGAAATTTTCTCGTAAATGTCGTTCGAGTAACGCCTTCCAATCTTCGGGGTCGTATCCTGCTTCCAGCGGGCGGAGTCGTACGTATGTCCCCTTTGGTAATTGTTGCGCATGAACCGTGACGGTAATCTGTTCTTTCTCCTCCGCTTCCTTGTCTATTCCCAAGGCATGCCGCAAGAATTTACTGAGACAAACGTGTCCCTCCTCGGCCGAAAACTCTCGAATACCAGCATATACAACCCGTCCATTGCGCGGATTCACAAGCCGAAAAGTGAGCGGATGCGGTAACTGAGGCTGTTGCTGTGCGCCACCGGAGGAACTGTACGAGTCTATTGCGCGAGCTCTCGATTCGGCGGCAAAGGTATAAGGATTAAACGGGTCGAAGGTGGATGTGTACTGTTGACCGCCGTTTGATTGCGGATTGTTATTGATTTGTACGACTGGAGCTGCGGAGAGGAGCTGTTCGAGCGCTGAGGGAGGGAGGAGGATTTTGTCGCCTGGGAGGGATGTATGCGCTGAGGAGAGGATGAGTTGTGAGGACCATTTTAGGGTCGTCATAGGGGATGTGTAGTCTGCCATAGTCAGGCTCTGTAATGAGAAATATACTGCAGCAATGATTCATTTTATCAATTAACTGACCTGTACCATGGATGTGGGCAGGTCCTTCTGGAAGCTACTCTGCCTCTCATTGCTAATCGGGCTATCTTATGTAATACATAGATTGATGGACGGAAGTTGCAGAGATGGCAATATATATAACACGAGTTTTTTACGTGTATTTAGGGTGATCGGGCCTGGTACATTATCCTACATTCATGGTGGTCCGTTCCTTGCTCCATCAACAGAATTGGGAAGTTTATGTTCCATGACATATTGAATTTAGGAGCATAGTACATGTATATATACCAGTTGCATTGGGTTAGGGTTAGGGTTGATTAAAAAAATTACTGAAAACGAAAACGAAGGCCCCTACGAGATTCGAGCTCGTGTCTCTCGAGGATGAAAGTGGAGTTAAAACTCAACACTAAGTCAAAGTCGAGTGTCCTAACCACTAGACTAAGAGGCCGCTGTGGATGCCTATCAGCTATGCTTTGTATAAATTTATTTATCATAGGACAATCCTATTTCGGTAGATCTTTGGCTGCAACAGCTGAGCCAGCCAGTAACTACATAAAACATTTAAAAGCCTGAAAATAAGAAATAAAAGCTACCAATTTTTCAACGCATTTGCAATAGTTGGTGTTAATCTGCTATATGGGATACTTGTATGACAAGATTCTACATCCTTTACCGTTTCTAGACACAGAATTGGCAGGAACTGACTCAATTGATTGACTGATTGGTCGCTTCTTAGTGCTGTTACAGAAAAAAAAACAAAGATTCCTCTGTTCTCGGTGTTATTTGATATCCCTTTCTGTTCGTGTAAATCAGCTCCAAGGCTTCATACTTGGGTCGGGAATGTAAGCTATCGACTTATGAATCCCAGTATTGTTCTTAGATATTGCTACTTTGTGCAAGAAAATAAATCATATGGCACGAAAGCCAGATATAAAGTAACTATCGGTTGCAAGCAATACCCAAAGATTCCAATTGATCTCGGGGGAGCAATTCAGAAGCCGCCCGGAAAGTAGGATGCGTTGGTGCTTGAGTTCTGACATGGATTTGCATAGGCCGTACTACGTAGGATTTGAAACAACTAGATGGAATAAGGGGATATCCTCATGCCACTCTGGTAGATGACAGACTACAAAGCCAGCCTTGGTCTGGTGGGTAGGACTCTCTCCACTTTGAAAGATCTGATTCCTGGGGGGGTCTTTTATTTCTCTTTAACTATTCTCTTAGCAGAGACCTGATGCAATATATTCCTCCACAGAGGACGACGGAAAAGTTCAATGTAATAAAGGTGAGAGGAGATCGGGGTAAAACCGCATTAAAACAAACGGGATGTAGAGTAGAGACCTGTCCCTTCTCATGCTTAATTAACCGTGGTACAAACCACCCCTAACGCCCCCTTGAAATTGTTTCAAGTCGTCCCTGGCCTTCCATCAATTGATATACAAGGATTTTCGTAGTTGCACCGGTTTAGAGTATTTCCGAGGAGAAGACAGCCGTATAACAGCACCGAAATAAACCTGACGTAAATTAGGTCTCTTCAATCAAGGTCTCTACCGAATCGTCGGGAACTTGTGTTGCACCAGTCGCACTGAAATAGATCAGTATACGTTTTCAACTACGTAGGGGATGGTCATACGTTTGTTGAGGAACATCCGTCATTGTGCTTGAGACAGTACTCGCCATAGCAGCTACCGCAAATACGTTGACGCTCAACTTTGCAGCTTGCACACTATTCACATAATTAGCCTCAATTCTCTGCGCGCAAAGATACTAACAAACTCACAGTAGGTCCACATTCCCAACAGTCTCGGCTCACGCCAGGACCCAATTTCTCCGGCGAGAGATCTCTACGCTGTCCTCCCGGTCTGCGCACGACAGTCTGATGAGGCGAAAGACGAGTCACTGCCTTCTCCGGGCTCGGCAGGCAGTTGAAACAGAACCATTTGTGGCACTGATGGCACCATCGACTCTGCAGACAATCTGTGCAACGCGCAATCATAACGGCCGTCTCGTTTCTCGGGACGGGTCGTTTGGCATCGGTAATGTTGGAGGCGTGTAGGGGTAGAGGGTTAAGGAGAGGGAAATGAGAATCGGGAGACTCGCCCCAAATGGCGGGACCCTCGGGAGATGTGCGGCAGCCATCGCATCCACGGGGTCCCAGGGATACTGTGGCAATGGCGGCAGGAAGAAGAGGGCCTTCTGGGCAGGGTTGAGTCTTATTGGTCGAGGAATAGAGGTCGATGTTATGTCTGGGACCTCGACATAGAATAGCGTCAAAGGAGATGATACCTTCGCACTTCTTGATAGTCTGCGCCCAGCCGGTCTCAATATTGGCTTTCAAAATCTTGCCAGATGGTCTGTACCACTCGTTAAGATGCTCGTCTTGTTGGTCTGGATCAGGTGTTGGAGCTGGTGCTGTCTGACCACCAACTCGAGATTGCCACCATTCTCGACGAGATGAGCTTCGACGATGGCGTGGCTTTCCGGTTGATTCCTTTGGCGTGAAATAGTAAATACCCTTCACTTTGGGCGTTCCTGGCGGCCGAGTTGGGCGCACGGCATATTCCAGTGTCTGCATGAGCTTACGCTCATTGAGATGGGAGCATTCCCTGATCGACAGAATGTTCACATTAAACCGGTCAGTCAAGATGATATCAGCGACTAAATCAGCCGGAACAGATAAACCATCCAATACCAATGTGCGCACGCTTGCCAGAAGTGACTGTCGCTCGAGACGGGAGAAGATTCCTCGTAACGGTCCGGCATAAAACTCGTCCTCAGTTACAGACTCGTCCTCGCCACCTGCATCAATGACTTGTCTCTCTGGGATTTGAGCTACTCGACATGTACTCAAATCGAGATGTCTGAACACATAGGGGGTCTCCATGATGACGGTGCGTACTGCCTTACACGTTGAGGCCAAAGCCATCATTGACGAGACAGGCAACAAAGGAACCAAGTGATGTAAAATCACATTGTTGGCCAGTAGATCGAATATATTTGTAGGAATGATAGGTAGCGCTGGGCAAACCTCTTCCTCTGGGGTAGGAATAATTTCCTGAACGGAAATAAGCCCCAACTCCTTTGCGGTGAGACGACCACTACCGGCGAAAAAGTCATGGTCGTAGCTGATCAAATTCTTCTTGTGAGCAGCCAACGCTCCTGCTGTGACATCGTCTAGAGAGAGTAAGTGGAGCGTATTGGGTTGGACTTCATGTAGGGCATTCCTGGCCCTTGCCAGCTCCGTCTCGAGGAGGTCGATGGTAGGCGTGTGTACGGCGGCAGACATTCTGTTTTGTTATATCAATGTTGTTTTGTTGTGGCGTGGGGGTTATTCGGTAATGTTTCCGGTATGCTCAGGAGTCGAAGAAATAAGTATAGACAGGCAGAAGAAGTATATAAACTCGATGAAGTAGAGAGAGCACGCCGGGAGAAGCCAGATCTTTGTACCCGAAGAGCTCTAAGGAGTAAGATAAGCCAAAAATATCGTTGTCTGTCTCCTTGTTCCTCACATTCCCCAATCGGGAAAGCGTAAGAAAAAAATTCCAGGCGTGGGTTCCCCCTTGACTGGCTGTGGGTCGATGTCGCGTTCGATACTAAAGGATGATCTGCTTGGATTTGGATCTTAGTGAAAGACAAAACGATTGAGGTTGAAACAGCGCTGCATATACAGAGAGTGTGGGATGATAGTCGATAAGGAGATATAATAAGTAAGATAATGGAGACGTACCGCGTGAACAGTTGATATTTTTCTATACGGACTGGATACTAGTATATACTATGTATAGTGCAAGCAGACGGAAGGACCAAAAGAGTAAGTCCGGAGAGAAGAAAAGTGGGAAGCACAACGTGCCAGTGGGTCGGCGCGGTCCAGCCTTTATATAGTACTATGTAGAAGTTTGAAGAGAATGAACAAGAAAGACGACTACGGCGTAGAAATAGAAGGATTATATGTCAAGCTGACATCTGTCGACTGAGGCAAGACAACATAGCGTAATTCAGGTGAAGCAAAAGAGACTAGTGTGCCCGACAAGCCAATAGCCTATCTGGACGTGCAGTATTCATAAAATAATAGATTCGCCTCATTACTATCCAGCCGGCTAATAAGACGAAGGCTAAATAGATCTACGCCAGGAAACTCTCTGCAGAGTCTACAGTCCGGACAACTGGCTAAGCCGTCCGGATCATGCAAGCCCCCCGGTGAGCCGATGTCAGTCTTTTGTCTACAATCCGGAGACCCGATGGCGATCTGTCTGCTGACGGACAGGCACATTGAGTCAGTACATCCGTACTCTGTACGGAGAGAGTAAGGCCACAGATAATAATGCACGAATCTTGACTGACTGTGCAGTATGTAGTAGCATTGTACTCGTAAGCCATACAAGACAAGACACAAGAAGCAACGATGATCCGATCGACTCTATCGCCACAGAGTACGGACACGGAGCAACGGCAGTCTGCAGAGAAAGTAGATTTGATAACTGGACTCGCCCCGCAATCTCCGCTTAGAAAAAGAAAAGAAGGTCACGCGCCGGGGCAGTGGGTACTATGCGATAAACTAGCCGTTCCAGATCTCTTGGTATTGTTCCCTGAGAAGTTAGTGCAACTTGGTGAGCTTGGTATGTAGTATGCAGTGTTGGATGCTGACGAGATGTAACTTAACCTTGGAACAATACTCTGTATACTCTGGTGAACATTCTGTGTATACGTGTGGATTTACTACTGCTCGTTCCGGGTAATGCTGCATGCCTAGAATGATGCCTAGATGCCAAGCGACATACAACTCAAAGAAAGTAGTCATCCAGATTAAATATCAAGACATCGGATCATATGTAGTGCACCAAGTAGTACAGCCCTCTTAGTCGCTATGATTCTAAATTACATACTTCTCAATAGTCCATGCCAATGAAGTTATGCCAATGCTTGGCCCGTCGATCAAACAATGGTCTATGGAACATTCAAATTGAATGAATCTACAGACACAAAACGCCAGCATGCCCAACAACGTACACACGTCTATTTCCAGACCTTGCCCAGACTGACCTCCTTGTCGTCGTGCTTGTTCAAGATCTTGGCCGTCGCCAAGTCAAAGTCTTCCTGAGTCACATGCACTCGTCGCTCTCGTAGCGCATACATGCCGGCCTCTGTGCAGACACCCTTCAACTCAGCTCCGGAGCATCCGTTCATCTTCTCGGCAATCTTGGTCAGGTTGATACCGCGCGTCAGGTTCATGGACCGTGAGTGAATACGTAGAATGTCCGCTCGAGCTTCCACCCTAAAAACGGTCAGCATGAAGTCAAATGGTCAAAGTAAACAGCACATACGTAGGAGGGGGAAATTCAATCTTTCGGTCAATACGGCCAGGTCGCAGAAGGGCAGGGTCGAGGATATCCAATCGATTCGTGGCCATAATAACCTTGATGTTCTTGGTAGGTTCGAAACCATCAAGCTGGTTCAACAATTCCAACATTGTTCGCTGCACCTCAGAATCACCGCCACTGCTACCCTCAACACGACTGGATCCGATACTATCAATCTCATCCATGAAGATGATACTGGGAGCATGCTCTCTGGCCATCACGAACAACTCTCGCACCATTCGACTTCCCTCACCGATATACTTTTGGACTAATTCCGAACCGCTAACTCGAATGAACTTGCAGTCTGCGTGATGGGCGACGGCTCGTGCCAGTAGTGTCTTTCCCGTACCCGGTGGTCCGTAAAGCAGTACTCCTTTGGGTTGGGCGATACCGAGCGATTCAAATAGTTCCGGGTGTTTCAATCCAAGCTCGATGACCTCTTTGATTTCCTTGATTTGTTGATCGAGACCGCCGATCATATCGTAAGTACTGTCTGGCACCTTTTCGACCATCATCAGGGACACAAGAGGATCGACGGACGACGGAAGCATCTTTTCGAGCTTATATGTATCGGAAAGCAAGGAAACACGTTTGCCAACGGTGAGTTTGGAGACGTCGACATTATCGGCAATGTCGACCACTACACTAGATATTAGCACGCAGCGCCATCTCTCAGATCCGTTATGGATAGATAGACAAACCGTATTTTCCCTCTGGGTGGACCTTGACAAGCACCTTCTTGGTGCCCATCACCTTGACCACCTCGCCGACATAGGATCCGGGCTGTTGTAGCAATCCGAGCTCTTCCCTCAAAAGACGGACTCTGGAGTTGTAATCGTTGCGTTGAGCTTCTAATCTGCGTAAGACTGCTTGGCCCTGTATGATCTCGAGCTTCATGCTCTCGATTTTGTTGCGATAGTAGTTGTCCAACGCCATGGTGATGAGACGAGGAGACGGCTCCTTCGACGGGTCTGTCGACGCGCGGGTGTTGTCAGGTTATATCCGGTGCTGCGTGGGGGTCTGCAAGCTATATCGAGCGATGTATTGATGGGTGAGTAGAATTCACAGACGTGGTGGCTGGTTGCGATGAAAGACAAGCTGTTTGTTTGATGGATGACGAGGATCGATGAGCTTCCACGGCGGACGGAACACAAGCAGGAGCTGCCAGCACGCACCAGCCACGGCCACGGTCACTAGCCACAGATTACATATCTGCATGTGGCTGGGCTGTTCTCCACCAAGAGCTTTCTCTGAATCAAAAGTTACTACGTACTACGTAGTATGAGTAGATAAACTCTTCACAACGATTCCATATTGATACTGACACAAATCACTTGGTTTTGCATGGCTTTTCGACTGTTGTCTATGGTTTTACTTATCAGGCAGCATACTCGTGGCAAAGCCAGCTAACATTGCCTTTCAAGCTCAAGAAACAGCCCAAGTCATAACTAGCTATACACACTCTTTGTCTCTAGACTAACTCCACCTCCAGTCCTTGACCACTCGCTTCTTCAGCTCGTAGTTTCAATACATTAAGAAATCAGTACTATATCCCTCTATTTGCTCAAGTGACGTAGAAAGGTATTGAGACAAGTAAAGCGGGCTGACCCCGTGAGCTGCCTGCCATGCATAAACTAACCTGCTTGTCCCGCCTGCCTCCTGCTCCTGCCACTCACTTGCATCTCTCCTCTCTCAACCTTAACTATCTCCATGAGCGTTCGGGGACATCCCCAACCTCGGTTTACATACACAACATGCTTCATAAGAGCTGTCATTACGAACGCGTGAGGTAGATCAGACTACACTGCAAACAGCTGCCAAACAGCGCGCCGCGAGCTCGAACCTTATCCTGGCAGCCTGATTATCAAGATAGTCAGCTGCAACGATGGCCGACCACGAATCGCGAGGCGACTCGTCGCGTTCTTTAGAAGACTCATTTACCGAAAACGAGTCGTCAGCTTATGCCCCCATTGTCCAACCGGACGAAGATGCGTCGTCCTTTAGAGAAACATTCCAGAGGTCCAGGCCAGGCCGTGGTTATGGTACGACCCGCTCCTCCCTTCCACCCAGATTCCACCTCATTCCAGCTTGCTGAAGCTCACTTCTGGCTTTAGGATCTATCACACAGTCTTCTGGACGGGCAAATCTGACAGAAGATGAGTCTCTACGTTCTCAATCTGGACGACTTCAACCTCCCCAGTCTCCTAACATCGGACCACAAATCGAGCGGACGAGAAAGCCGTCTACACTGCGCCGAATGTCTTCGAAGCCATACCGAGGTCAAGAGTTCTCTGTCGACGACGATGCACATGAAGTTGAGCAGGACAATGCCTTGCACCAAGCACATCAGCAGACAAGCACCCCAGCACAGCCGTCGCCCAGAATCCTTCCCATACCGACGAAAAATTCGACATTGAGGAGGAGAAATAATGCAGCAGCTCCTAAAGATAGCTGGCAGAATGACGACGATGATCTCGCACTTCCTGAAGCCGGACCGAGCAACTCTGGAGAGACCGATTTGGAAGATACGAATGGAGATGACAATGACGACGCCGACGATCTCAGCGATGCGGAGAGCTTTACATTGAGAGACCGTCAAGCAGCTATCAACGAAACCCATCCGTTTGGTATCAGGATTTGGAAACCTGCCTTGTACAAGAAGAACCGCTCCGTTGAAAAGACTGCTGAAGGGGACATTCACTCATCGCCCGGCGGGCGCGTGAGTAACCTGTTATTTCTGGTCAATTTGATGTGGTCATTTATATTCGGATGGTGGCTTGCAGCAGCAGCTCTAGTTGGTGGCATAGCTTGTTACTTGTGCATTTTCTCGCCTCAAGCTAGAGAATATGGAAACGTCTTTTTCGGTCTGTCTCGTTATATGCTTTATCCATTTGGGTCCTTCGTTCGACTCGAAACCGATGAACACTACGTCGACGAGGATGAAGGTGAAGGGCGCAGTATCAGTGAATATGAGCAGTGGCAGAGCGGAGATTTAGAACATGGACGACTGTTCTTCGGTCCCACCAGCAATCGATCTCTTGTCGGGCGACGACGAAGCAGTATCGAGTCGGGATACAGCGAGCATGATAGTCTTCTCGGACGCACTGGTAGAGGTGGTCGTCTTGGAACGAATGCTTCCAGGCCGAAACGAAGACTGTTTGGCCGTGGCGAATGGAGTCTAGCCAGAGTTGTCTTCTTTGCATTCTTCTATCTCCTTACGGGACCGCTGATGCTTTTGGTGTCTTTGGTGTGCTGGTTGCTTGTCTTTTTGATACCCATGGGTCGCGTGATGAACATTCTTGTAGATCATCTTCGTCGCCATCCTCTTGCGTTGTCGTTTCACTCCGATGCCACCTACACCCGGTTGCCATCCGGTCCTTCTTCTTCAATCCTTCTATGTACTTACCGGGCGGCAGGCCTGCGTTACTGGAAGTACACTATTGATGGAACTAATATCTTTCTTCTCAACCTCATGAGCATTGTCGTCTTCGTCATCTTCGACTACTGGGTTCTGGATGTGACTTTCGGATTAGAATCATGGTTGACGCATCCAGGACTCGTTTTCACCCTGTCTCTACTGTCAATCATCCCTTTGGCATACTTCATCGGCCAAGCAGTGGCTTCGATTTCCGCGCAATCTTCGATGGGACTGGGTGCTGCTATCAACGCTTTTTTCTCCACCGTAGTAGAAGTCTTTCTCTACTGCGTTGCCCTCGGACAGGGCAAAGCACAGTTGGTTGAAGGAAGTTTAATTGGCAGTATCTTTGCTGGTATTCTATTTCTTCCGGGTTTATCAATGTGTTTTGGTGCGATTCGACGCAAAACTCAAAGATTCAACGTCAAGTCTGCAGGTGTTACCTCGACCATGTTATTGTTCGCGGTGATTGCTGCATTTGGACCGACTTTATTCTATCAGATATACGGTAGCGTATGTATGAATACTCCTATACGTACACAAATGCTAACTCTTACAGCACGAGCTTAATTGTCGATCATGCGCCAATTCAATGGACGAACGTGATTGCCGTCGATGCTATTTCTCACAGGGTCCTGCTGTGAATGATGACTTCTTCCGCAAAGCTGTACAACCATTCTGTTGGTTCGCGGCCTTTTTCCTGTTCTTGTCATATATCATCGGCCTCTGGTTCACCCTCCGAACCCATGCTGCCGTCATTTGGGCAACTGATGGAGACGAGAAGAAAGCTGCTCCAGGCGTTGAAGTCTCTATGCACGACTCGCGCCATGCTCATCTTGCAAATGGCCTTACCGGGTTAGGAGAGATCCAGTCTAACAGCATTCGAGAGACTCAACTATACAAACGTATTTTGGGACACTCATTACAACAGATTGGCCTCCCACATGAAAACTTTGACTCCGGCTCCGTCGATGGAATACCACCGCATTTGGATCCAAGAATGTCGAAGTCTCCCGAAGACCAACACGGGTTACACCTTCGTGGGCTTACCGAGGAAGATAACAAAAGCCTCGCGCGTCAAGTAGCTGAAGTCGCAGCGACTGCTGCAACAGTAGCTGCGCGCGATTCTACCCGAAATCACCATCGCAGAACTTCTGCGAACCCACACAGTACAGGACGGGCGCAAGAGGCCAAGGCCACAAGTCAACCGGCACCTATTACTGAGGAACACGAATTTACTGGTGTTTCAGTAGAAGCACATGCCGGTGGGGGTCATGATGCGCCAAATTGGAGCAAAACGAAGAGTGCGATTATCCTTCTTGGAGCCACGGTTCTGTACGCCGTCATCGCTGAGATCCTTGTCGACACTGTGGATGTCGTTTTAGAAAGCGTGGACATAGATGAAAAGTTTCTGGGTATTACATTGTTTGCCTTGGTGCCGAATACAACCGAGTTTCTGGTATGCTCCCTCATATTGTTTATGTTGCATTGACACTGACCGGTTTGCCTAGAATGCCATTTCGTTTGCGATGAATGGAAATATCGCCCTTTCCATGGAGATTGGTTCCGCATACGCGCTTCAAGTCTGCTTACTTCAAATCCCAGCACTTGTACTATACAGTGCAGTGAATGCACAATTCATTGACCCAGCTGACCTGATCAGCCATTCATTCAAGTACGCTCACGAGCCCCAAGACCCATGATTAAACCACAGCTAACATCTTATCCCAGCCTCATCTTCCCCCAGTGGGACATGATAACCGTAATCCTCTGCGTCTTCCTTCTCTCCTACGTCTACGGCGAAGGAAAGAGCAACTACTTCAAAGGCTCAATCCTGGTGCTCACCTACCTAGTCGTCATAATCGGCTTCTACCTATCCGGCTACAACGATCTTGAGACTCTAGGTATTGACAGATTCGATACATTGGCACTCGGCTCTTCGTCGTCGTCTTATTCGGCCGCTGCCGGCGGGAAGTTTTATACCGTCGGACAGGGTAGGAGTGGTATTGCTTTCGCTGCGTCTCCGGCAGCGGAGCTATAACATAACCCTTTTTCAACATACTGTCTATAATCGTCTGTTGTTTTTGCAGCCTATGAAGCTTGCTCTTCTCCTTTTTGGTACATGGTCAATTGGTTATGTCGTCCTTGCATTTAAGATTGTTCTTCTTCTCGTTTCTTGTTTGATTGTTTCGTTGTAATTTTGTGTTTTTGTTGTGCATTGTTGTTGCAAACTCTAGGCATGCTTGGTCTGGGTTTATGTGTATATGAAGATCATTCTTATGGTAATATATTTTCTTGGTCGTCCTGATCTCTCACCTAATTCGACATGGTTATCTACTTGCATAAACACAATCAGACCGGTGCGTTGGTAGATAGATTAGAAGCCTTTTTTGAACCAATCGATATGTAATCAGCTATGATAACAATCCCAAACCTACTCACCACCTTCCCATTTCATCCGCTCTACACAAGTATTAAAAAGCACCAATCTCAGCCCCTGCCCTGGCCAAGGTTTCATAAACCCTCGGCTGCAACTTGTACTTAATCATACCCGCAAACAACATCAAATCCTTGGCCATCGCCAACAGTTCCTCGGCAAGAGCTTGGCGAATCTCATTTTCGTAGGCGCCTGCGTATAGTCGCTCGCGTTCGCGTCCGATGCAGGTTATGCTCCAGATGATTAGGGGGCCGATATTGCGTGAGATTACGCTTGGTAAAGACGCGAAAGATTGCGCTGCGTTGCGGATGTAGGGTACCGAGCCTTTGGCGCGGAGGGGGAGGATTTGGAGGTCGTTTATTGCCTGTATAGAATTGTTAGACCAATAAAAAAACGGGTCAAATAAGTAGAAGGTGGAACTTACGTCTAGTGCTGGTGCCCAGTTACCGATTTCGACTTGACCCTTAGCTTCCAACATTCGGAGCAACAGCCCGCATGCGTCGCGGTTGATTTGGCGAATCTTTTGGTAATAGAGAGCGTTGCTGTTGTAAAGACTGATCATGTTCCTGGCCAGAGTCATGGGGTCGTCGACTGTGGTCAGACTGAGGCTGCTGCCCGGTTCTGCAGACGTAGAAGGTCCCTGTTCAATCCTGGGCTTCAAGGGTTGGAAGTCCGAGACTGATTGGCCCAGATCTAACGAAACAGTATCTGATAGAGAGCGGTTGATAATTTCAATGACATGATCGTAGTCCTCGGCGAGATGGTAGAGAAGCACTGCATCAGCAATCAAACCCTTGTCATCTGCAACCGTTGCTGCTTGCACCGTGATCGTTCTGAGAAACTCGTCTTGGTCGACGAGCTTGATGAGTCTGAGACGTCGTTCTATAGCGCCCTTGATTCTCACGCCGTCTGCCCTAATATCACCTAGCAATTTCGCAAAATCCCTAGTCTCCAATATGAACTCTCGTAACGCTTCATGACAGACAGATGCTTGCGACTTTCCGAGTGCGCCGGGCAAATCGGCATTCAGACAAATAAGTGCAAAATAGTCAATAGCTGCTTCTACATTGCCAGTCCGGAATTCACGTGTATATTGCGTGATCAAGTAGGCAAAGTTGATCTGTGGGAATTGCTTCGTTGTGAACGATACTGTGGCTCAGTTAGTATGTCATCATCATCATCATCATCATCCAAACAAGAACTGCACTTACAAATCTCCTCTCCGCCTGTGTAAAAGTCTGCGACGCGCAAAAGTCCATAGTAATCTAGGGCAACTGCAAAGTGCACAGCACTAACCGGAGCATGAGACCCAAGATACGAAATTGCCTGTTCGAACATGCCACCCAAGATCTGCAAAAGAAAAAATGTTCCATAACCGCCTGGGGTATCTTGTCCCTTTGCAAACACGCGTTGACCGATTTCTGTAATGTCGGTTTGAATATCTTCGAGTCCAAAAACATTTCCTGCAAACTCCTCGACACGGTCGTCTTCTCTGGCTAGAACAAACTGCAGCCACATCCAATCCTCAACCCCCTGTCCAACACCATCCAATCGGCGCCGGCCCAGGTCACATCGACCGATGATCTTGTAACAGGCCATTCGGTAAGGATCGATGGTATTCTCTGGCGCATTTCGTAAACGTTGTTGGTACTCTCCATTGATCTTTTGTTGTAAGTCTCTAGGTAACCTCCTGCTTTGCGCATATGTGGTCATGTATGTAACAAACTTGTGGTCAAGCGATCGGAAACCAGGATCGGAGCTGACATATTCAGCAGCTTCAGTCACGAAACCGCATCGAAGTAGGTAAAAGATCAATATCCAACAGTAATCTTCGCCCACGATTTGAAGCTCTGTTCCGTCTGGGGCAAGATCTTTTCTGGCAGCACGAAGGCGAATGTAAGCGCGGATTCTGTTGATAGTCGAGGGGATTCCTCCCAGTTGCGCTTCACGTGGGTTCTTCGCAATGACGGCCTCAACTTCAGAGTAGAATAAGTTCTCCAAATACACTCGGGAACCCTCCACAATCCGTTTCCTCAAACTTGTAGCACCTTTTGATGTGTTTAATTCGTTCAGATAGTCACCAGCAAACTCCCTCTCCTTGATTGCACCAGGTTCTCCGAAACTGGTCACATTGCGCGATTCTCCAGTTATGGATATCAAAGCTTGGTAAGCTCCAGCTAGTTGTCGTGGCACCTATTATTGTTAGCCTAGGTTAAAGAAAGAGGGTCGTTGAGCGCATACATCACCAGCGGGATGATCTTCCACACTCCCAAACTCATGGAAGATGGCATATGGTTTCTCCTCAAGTCTTGCTGCGTTAAGCTCTCCAACTTTCCTAGCAAACAAGCCCATCTTCTCGCGCAAAAAGCGAGTATCAGGACCCTGAGCTCCAACATCGCCCCTGTCACCATGATCTGCAAAAAGTTGCGAGCTGGAAAGAGAACCACCTGGTTGACCAATCACAGATTTCTCCAACCCTGAACGCCCAAATACGCTTCGAGTGCCTGTCGCACCGCCAGGCTGCCTGGGATGTGTAGCTGAACGGCCAAACGAACCCCGGTTGAGACTGTCACCACCTGCCAAATCATCCCTAGAAGATAGACCAAAATGTTGAAAAATCTTGCGGCGCTGGTCATCCCAATTCATGTTGACTTTTTCTTCCAGGAAGGTATCGAAATCTCGGTGAACGCGTGCAAGGCTTTCGGCAACCATAGCTTGACGACCGCGTTGTTGTACACTTTTCATGAATTTCTCATTATCCGGGTCGAAGCCTTCGGCTTGCTTGAAGGGGCTGGGTATAGATGCCTGCGCATCGAGGGCTTTCAGATCGCGTAGCGCATGTCCCGGGGAGATACCTGACGCGGCGAGAAGGTAATGTCTAAAAAGGTCCACAGTTAATGGCCGCCACGGTGAAACACTTGATGCATTATATGATTACTTACGCCTTTTGATCACGACCTGGTTGACGCGTAGCTTTTGTATCCTGGCCACCGAGCTCCCTAGCTTTCCTGCGAATATCTTCAAGGCCCAGCTGAAGGCTAGGTAGCTCTCCATAGCTGGTGTCCTGCGATCCCGTGGCAAACGGGCGCTTCTTTCCGCGCTCCAAAAGGCTATTGAAGAATGCGGGTTGTGTAGCCTGGGGGGATTGCGTCGATTGTGCGAGCGGTGGTAGGGAATTCTGGGGCGCCTGCTGTGGTTGTGATTGTTGTTGAGTTGGTTGTTGATTTGTCGAAAACAAGCTTGAGGTGCCTGCTTGCGCAGGCTGGCCGGCTCCTAAAATCGATGACCCTTTATTGCCTCCGAATAGCGAGCCACCGAACCCGCCTGTAGCCATATTCGCTGGTGAAAGTCGTGAGGCAGCAGAGCGGACGAACTCTTTCGTTGTCTCTGAATTGCTGGCGGCAACACCTCGCTGTCCGTAGAGTGTGGGCTGATATCTGGCGTATCGTGTAATCAAACGCTCATTGCCTTTGCGGATATTCCAACGAAAGAATTTGAAGTGTCTAGACACAACGTGAAAGCTCTGATGAGCAACGGTTGTGGTAGCTAGGGTGTTGCTTGAGAAACACTAACAGAGCCGTAAATTCTTTAGGTTGGTTAAGCCGCAAGCTGTGCCCCACATGGAAGGAGCAATCAGATCGCGCCTGCCGACAATTTTCAGATCAGACAACACGAAACCAGGACATTGCTTTTAATTATTATCCATCGCATCGTTTTGATTCTCGTTTTGATTGTTCTCATACACGCATCTGCTGAGGTTCTGGAGCAACGACACTACAATGCCGGCTTTCGGGTCAAAAACATTTCGACGAGCTACAACAGCTTCATCTACGCTTGGGGAACGCTTAGGAACGATTTACAGAGCTAAACTGCCCAGACACCCTTTCCTCCTCTTCGGCCTACCGTTTATTACCGTCATCGTGGCAGCGTCATTTGTGCTCACCCCGGCCACCGCACTACGATACGAACGCCATGACCGCAGAGTGCGACAGCTCGATCAGGAGGAGGCTATGGCGCTCGGCTTGAAGGGAGAGAACGGAGAGGAGTCAATCAATAGAAACCCGCGAAGACGTATTGTTGGTAGCGACAGGGAGGAATACTACGTAAGCTGCTTGTGGCAAGCTGCCGGTCTGGTGGTACGGAATGCTTACTCATTCTTTCTAGAAACTGATGGCGAAGGATCTCGACGACTGGGAACAAACGAGGGTGAAGCGCTTCAAGGGAGAACCAGACGGGCGATTTGATTGAGCAATTGCCAGTCAGCGCCACGCTATCCGACATTGGTTCCGTACCTGTATATGTGTATATTGTGTATATTATCATTCTCAGCCCTTCTCTTCGATGTATCATATTTGCTACGAGATCTACGATGAACATTTACAAGACCGAACAACGGACACTTTGTCGTATGATGGTCGTATATCTAGAAAGTGTACTCTGTAGCGGCGGGCGGAATGGCAGGTGATGATGATGCAGCGGTGGCGCAAAGCCAGGACAGTCAAAGAGAGAGTGGCCGTATTCCAGCCATCGCGATGGTCACATGGGTATAGAGAGTGTACGTAGTAATACTATTGTATATGGAGTGATAGGTGATAGTAATGAGTACGGTGGCGATGGTGAGGTTCCTGGGGTTCCAGAAGGGCCGGTTGTGCGGCATAACGTCATTGCTCGACCACGGTTTCTCCGATCCGCTCTCAGTCAACTAGCACGTACGACTCTGCAGCCAGCCATCGTCACTTCCTCTTCCTCTCTTCCCCCCAACTACATACTACTCCTAGTACACACATACTGCCATTGCTCGCGCTAGAAACTAGAGGCGTCTGCTTGCTCGCTCGGACTGCTCTCTAACAGCAGATCAGTGATATCAGTCTTCCCCACTCGCAAGCCTCCCGAGAGGAAAAAGGAAGAAAAAGGAGGACGGTGTGCAGCGTACACGACGGAGGACAGCCTTCCCAGATCCACCCCTTCTATGGCTGACGTGGGGCCATCGTTGAGCTCGCAGCTGTTAGCCATATCAGTATTCACCGGCGTGTCTCGCTGTCTCGCTGTCTCGCGCTGAGCTACCCGTATCCCAGGATACTAATATTGCTCGATCTCGACCTATCCGACCCTAACAGTCTTACACAGCGTCTTACTTGTCTTTGAAACTCGCCTCTGGGAGGACTGATTACCTTACCACAACGTCACGTCACAGAGCATGTTCTGGATCTTTTGACATTCAATCGTCTGAGTTGCAATATGGATACGGGCTGCCCTCGGTACTACAGTCTGAACAATCTCCCGCTCTGAAATAGCCTACTATGCAGAGTTCTCCAACAACCAGGCAGTCACCCTCGTCATCACCGTGGGCCGCAGACCATCATTCCCGGCAACTGGGTGATATCTTCAACACGTCAACCACCCATCCTATACAACACTCGGCTTTTAACGGCACCATGCCATCTCCGTTCCTGTTTCCGAGGGATTCGTCTGATGGTGGCGGCTCTGGTGGATCAGCAATGAGTACAAACTACTTTGGTCTTCCCATCGACAACTACGGTAGCCCACCAGGATCCAATCCAGGGCCACACACGAAGAAGAACTGGGATATGTTGTCACAGTCATATTCTTCAATACCCAGTCCAAGGTTACAGAAAGTATCGCCAAATCTAGCGCAAACGCATATGATCAGTTTGGTAGGCTCTGTTTCTCAGGCCGGGGAAGAAGGTCCCTCGCGAACGGGTGATCGTACTACTCATGATGCCACCACATACCGGCCGAGCCTACGACCAAACACGAGATCATCTCGCTCTTTTGGGCCTGACGTTCAGACAGGTGGCTTGCTGAAACCTCACAATAGCGACATGGACATTGATGTTCATACTTCGCCCATGCAAATCTCACCTGTGGAAAACCAACAGGGACAGCTCAACCAGATGTCCTCTTTTGGCTTCCCAAATACATACTCACCCGACATATATCAGTCTACTCCAGCAACAAACGTTCGAAGTGAAAAGAACAGATATGGAAATTTTAGCTTGTCTCTACCAGGAACTACACATTCTCCATTACCAAACTCTACCGGGGAAGATCGTCGACGCGCACACACTCTCCCAACACCTACAGATCAGCTTCCCATCAGCTTCATTTCGGTTGATGATTGTCAACGATTGCTTCAGGCAGCACCAGAGACGACGTTGCTTCTTGACATCAGGCCGTATCCTCAATTTTCGCAAGCAAACATCATGGACTCCCTCAACCTTTGCATACCTACAACCCTTTTGAAGAGGCCCTCCTTCAACACTGAAAAGCTCAAGGATACATTCACCAACGAATCCGAAAAAAGAAAGTTCTTGTCTTGGAGACAAAGTGCTTTTATCATAGTATATGACTCAAACACGGAACAATCACGGGACGCCACACTGCTTATGAATGTACTGAAGAAATTTAAAGTGGAAGGGTGGCGCGGCGAAGGAAGGATATTACGCGGAGGGTTTACGGCTTTTGCCAGTCGCTTTCCGAACCAGATACGACGGCAGCGTCAAAACAACGCCAAACCATCGGGCATGCAGGCTGGGCCGATGAGCCTGAATCTTGCATCTACTGTGCCAGTAGTTGGGGGCTGCTCACTACCGGATGCTGGCTCAGCTGAGCCATTTTTTAGTAATATTCGACAGAACATGGATCTAGTCGGCGGTGTTGGTCAGGTGCCCGTCAAACTTCCAAATGCATTGACGCCTGAACATAGCAAACATCTCCCGCAATGGCTTCGCAAAGCATCGGCTCATGAAGACAAAGGGCACGATGTATCGCAGAAATTCTTGAAAATTGAACAACGCGAGCTGCATCGCATGCGAGAGGCCCTCGACTCTCATGCCAACTACGATGAAGAATCCTCAACAAAGTTCCGTGTTGCCGGAATCGAAAAAGGGTCAAAGAACAGGTATAACGACATCTATCCATTTGATCACTCTCGAGTTCGGCTTCAGGATGTTCCTTCTGGCGCGTGTGATTACATAAACGCCAATCACGTCAGAGCGAAGCATACCAACAAGACGTATATTGCCACCCAGGCACCTATACCAGACACATTCGCCGTAAGTTCTGTTTGCAAAATCATTGTCTGTATAGTATCACGCTTACAATGACTATAGGATTTCTGGCGTGTCATCTGGGAACACGACGTCCGCGTGATTGTAGCCCTTACAGCCGAGATGGAGCGAGGTCAAATCAAGTGCCATCCGTATTGGAATACCAACAGTTACGGTCCTTTCAAGGTTAAGGCACTCGGAGAGCGACGTGTATATGTGGACTTGGAACAAGATACGGAATCACCACAGCGTCCATCGGCGTCTGAGAAGAAGCTCTCTTCCGAAGGACTATTTACCTCAGGTGATGAGCGACCTTATATTCTCGTTCGGCACTTCACCCTCTCACACTCCGACTATCCTTTCCAGCCGATCCGAGAAATCACCCAACTTCAATACTCGTACTGGCCCGATTTCGGTACGACATCGCAACCGAGTCATTTATTGAAACTCATTGAGCAATGCAACAAGATTACCCGGAGGAGCAGTACAATTAAATTTAGCGCTGAAGACGCCGAGCCACCAGGTCTTCGGCCTATTGTGGTGCATTGCAGCGCCGGCTGTGGTCGAACAGGCACCTTTTGCACAGTCGACAGTGTGTTGGACATGCTCAAACAGCAGCGCACGAAACGAGCCGCGAATGACGACAGTAGAAAGAATAATAACGACGACAACGAGAAATGGATTTATGACGACTCGACAGATCTGGTCGCCAAGACAGTCGAGGATTTCCGAACTCAACGTCCCAGTATGGTGCAGAATCTGAGTCAGTTTGTACTCTGTTATGAAACTGTTTTGGAATGGGCTGCGTTGCATGACACCTAGATGGCAGACGAGATTGGGAATGCCATATCATAAGGAGGAGTACCAGTTCTATAGTTATAGGTATATATAGCATTAGAGGATACCCTATTTGTCTGATTAGATTTTGATCATGGATTATATTAATTTCCAGATATCCTTCGGTTGTACTACAAAGTAATAAAAGGCATGAGGCTGTCACGGGAAACTAAATTAGGATTCAGCCTTAAGCGAGACGATGTTTTGACGACCAGGCAACAACACCGCCACTTTAGCGTGTTCATCCGTACATACGAAGTCAAGAGCATGCATTCAAATGGTAAGTATAAATAATTCAAACCAGCAATTGCTTTGAAGGACTGAAGTCCTTCAGTACGGAGGAAGGAAATAAACAAGAACCGAGTCCGGCAACTACAAAACAAAGGACTCCTTCCTCAGGAGTAACCAGCCGCCCACGACAAACAAACAACATGCTCCTCAACCTCCCAGCAGAACTCGTACAGCTTGTACTGAAACATTGCTGCATCTCAGCATTTCTACAGGCTGCTCTGACCTGTCGCACCCTGTACACAATCGCCTCGTCTTCTCGAGATGTCATTCTCCACCACATGAAAACAAACCCCGGCTCTGGATTCAGGAAACAAACTGACCAGAAATCGGATGATGATGCTGAGCGATTGACTACGCGAGAATTGTTCTTGCTACTTCGACGGGGTGCTAGCGAGCATTTACTCTATGGCGAGCCTGGTTTTGACCGTACAATATACACATTCGATGGCAAGGTTATTGACATTTCCGCGTCTTCGCTGTGTAACAAGAAGGACGAAAAAGCTATAGCGTTGGTTTTCAAAGGAGATGAGAGAATATATCATTGTCTAGCGGGTGCCGATGGCAGGATACAGATAGAGAACACTCAAACATGCTCTCTGCCCTTCCTGATGCCGCTCCTGAACGCGGAACGTGTCAACATTATCAAGAGTACATATGCTACTGATCACAAACACCTACTCGGCATCCTCGTCAAAGCAGATGAGCAGAGCTCCAAAACAGATGACGATGATGCAGAGTCAGCCCCGTCTTTCTTCAGCCAGGAATTGCAGCGGGAGCGAGAGCGAACCCAAAATGCTTATTTTATGCTATTCCTTGAGGCGACCTCACGACAACCAGTAAGGGCCGGGGACTATCGAATGACAATCTGCGAAATCGAGGCAGAGGATGATTTCAAAGTCAATGCAGTGGCGGCTAAGGATTATCAAGAATTTGCTATATCGTGGGAGCAGATCAACGGAACCAATCATAATGTTGAGATGTACAAGGCTTGCTGGGACGCTCGCGACCGTTATAATCTGCCTATGCCTCGAGGATATTCCTGTGCGTCTACCATCTTCCCAGACAGCCGTATAACATGATCGATGCTAACAGTCAGACTAGTCACTTCGTATAAGTCGACCAGATTTCTTGACGAACAGGGCCTGTGGGTAGCAGGAAGAATACCGGACAATATCGAACTCTCGCGTCATGAGGAAGTATCGAGTCTAGGAGCAGTGGCCGACCTCAGATTCAATGACTCTAAGCAATTACTGTACACTCATCGAGGTTCTGCCATGTTTGGGTACTATCATAACTTTGGCTTCCAGGACACCACGGATTCGCAGATTTTGCCCCTAAGCGCGCATAGGAATTATGCCAATGTTCGGTTAGGAGAGTCGTTGGCACTTTCCTTTGCTGTGGAAATCCCCTTTTTCGCTACGCATGACACACGTACTCTCCAGGCGGGGCTTCCTGTCTGCCACTGGAGATACCTTTCCTACGGCATATCTGCTGACCGCGTCGACGGACGTACAATGGCCTGTTTGTTTATATCGCACACTTCAGTGAATTCTTTTCGTTGCACTCACCAGACGAACCTGGAGAGGGGACGGCGCCTGTCACGATGGTTACCCGTGGCCCGACTGTGCGATTACCCAGATTCATCAGTCAGCACGATAGGATGCCGTTTTGCCGTATCGCCCAACAGCACGCGCATCGCGGTAATACAGTGGGATACGTTGTATGTCTGGCCCTTGAATCCCGAAGAGGTTATCTGGTTTGATCTGAGTGACTATTATCCACCCTCCTGGCGTTCAGGGGATAGATTGGACGATAATGATATGATAGAGCTGCGTCCTGTGATCATACGGATGGAAGCGGTCTGTTTCAAGGTCATGTTTACAGAGAATGATGATGTTATTGTGGGTTTGACGGATCGTGGATTGATGACGTGGGATTTGAGACCGCAGGCTCGCCGAAGACGGAGGACGTTAAACCTGGATGTTGAGCATGTTCCGGTGTTGGAACATGAGCCTTTGTTAGCAGAGGATTATCCAGAGTATGATTCGAGGGAAGGAGAGTTTCTGCCGGAGGATGCAGGAAATTCGGCAGGAGAATCAGCAGAGGAGTCAGCAGATGATAGTATGTCAGTTGATTCAGCAGAGGACTCGGAAGAGGATTCAGATTAGGAGTCAGGTGTATAAACAGTATAGTGTACATAGAATCGTTGCTCGAGGCGTCCACATCTGATCTAAGAGATCGTGTATCGTAAGATCCATTATCCTCACTTCTTTCCTCGATTGTAGCCATTTATTGTCCTTCCCCTCCGCCTCCCGACAGCGTCAATACCGCAACGATCATCAACACCCACCAGTACCTACACAAAATTGTTAGCTATTATGCAAGTATGGCAAAATTGAGAATTGACATACTTTTGGAAAAAAGTCTTCTCAACCTCTTCCTGAGGCGCAGTGCCATCCGGACTGACCACAATCGGCTTATTGAGCTCCGGCAACGCACCAGCACTGGGATACACAAGCTCCACGCCCATCGCACCCTCGGACTCTTCCACATTATACTTCTTAGACAACGAAACATGATACAAATCATGTTGCTGCGACCCACTGAGATATAATTGCAGGGTATTACGCTGCGTCGCTGTTGTCGTGATCAACGCCGACTGCGAAACCAGACTTCCGACCCATTGTTTCGAACCATCTGCCACCGTGGTATAAAATCCTATCCTGTATTTCACATCATTGTCGCCATTCTCGACGGTAGGGGGAGTATAAGAAAGGACATTGCTTTCGAGCGTGTCGGGGTTATAAGCTATCTTGGCCAGAAGTGAAGGCTGCGGCACATTCACAGCCCAGTGGTAGATCTCGGCGGATTTGGGCAGGGAGGTCGATTTGCATTGACCGAGACCAATGGATATGGCTATGAGGAAGACATTGAGGAGGGCGATGAGGGAGCGCATTTTGTCACATGGATCCGCGACTCGGTGACTGTTGATACGTACGCAGTTGGTTGCTGGAGGTGTGGTCGGATAACTTACTCAGGTAAGCCGCCGCGTCGAGCCCGGGCCCGTCTCGAGTCCCCGCGCGGATTAGGCGCCCTTTCCGTGCGAGAGCAATCATGTGATGCGCTCAGTTTTATTTAGTTTCTCTAGTTCTGGCTTCTAGAATCTAGATCTGGCTATGGTTTGTTGAGGTACATTGAGCTCACGAGGATATTTCAGTATTCCCCGTGTTGTGTGCTACAGAGTATGTACAATGGCAGGATCCTTGTCATATGTGTATCAAACATACTATGTACTATGTAGTAATACTGGATGTACTGTTCAACCCAATGATCAGCAAAGGGGTGAGTGATGTTAGTAAGGCTCAGGAAGCCGGAGCCACGCCGATGACGCAGTGGTGGGTTGGTCCTTCCTGTCCGGCGTACCTTCCCCACGACCCTCAGTCCTTCCCTACTAGCAGCACACCGCACTCACGATGATCTTCCGAAAACAACAAAGTCCCCCAGACTTTTCTCTTTCTCCTGTTTTCTCTCCCCCCTGTAAATTCCAGTGATGTTATATCGGCCTGTCAAATTCCAACAGCGCGGTGTAACCTAGTCCCTTTGACAATCAGTCAATCAATCAATCATCAATCCCATCGTTCCATCCTCTCTGATTGCTGGTTACTCGGACATTGCCCGAATTGAAATCTCCCAGTCATTTTCATCCCTTCTCACCACCGCCAGCCAATCGTACTACTAACGCGAATTTGTACCACCGCCTCACAAGACAGATAAATACATCGTCATGTCTTCGCTCCCCTACCGTCGTCAGCCCTCGCGGCAGACGTCTCGACAAGCTTCGACAGACGACCGCGAAGCTGTGCAGGCTCAGATGGATTACTATATCGGTATCGACGTTGGCACGGGCAGTGCCCGTGCCTGTATCATCAATGACAAGGGTGATATTGTGGGATTGGCCTCGGAGAACATTGGCTTGTGGCAGCCTCAGCAGAGCTACTACGTATGTGAAGCGACTAGAAATGCATGGCAACCTTGAATTGTTCTGTTTCTGACTAGTGTGTATAGGAACAATCTACTTCCGATATCTGGCGTTGTATCTGCATCTCCGTCCAGCGTGCCATCAGCCAGCACAACATCAACCCTGAATTCGTGCGGGGCATTGGCTTCGATGCCACATGCTCCCTGGCCGTATTCTCGACCGACACCGACGAGCCCGTCTCCGTGACAGGTCCCAACTTTGACACTGACCGCAATGTCATTTTGTGGTTGGATCACCGTCCCGTCGAGGAGACCGACTTGATCAACTCGACTAACCACAACCTCCTCCGCTATGTCGGCGGAAAGATGTCCATTGAGATGGAGATCCCCAAGGTCCTGTGGTTGAAGAACAACATGCCCAAGGAGCTTTTTGATAAGTGCAAGTTTTACGATCTGGCGGATGCTTTGACTCATATTGCTACTGGTAATGAGAAGCGTAGCTTCTGCAGTGTTGTTTGCAAGCAGGGATATGTTCCAGTTGGTGTTGATGGAAGTGTCAAGGGTTGGCAGGATGATTTCCTCAAGGAGATTGGCTTGGAGGATTTGGTTACTGAGGACTACAAGCGCATGGGTGGTGTCGACGGGGTGGTGAGCCTATTTCATTTCGTTTTTTACTCCTTCTTATTCTTTTCTTTTCTTTTCTTTTCTTTTTGATTGATTTCTCTCCCTTTTTTGACTGATTACTAACTCAACCATATAGAACGGCGATTACTTGAGCGCAGGTGAACTCGTTGGAACACTCTGTGACAAGGCTGCTGCCGAGCTTGGACTTCCCCCAGGTATCGCTATTGGTAGCGGTGTCATTGACGCTTACGCCGGATGGATCGGAACAGTCGGCGCCAAGGTCAGCCTCGAGGGCGACGAGATCGATGCAGATGTCGCGAAGAACGACCGTACTCAGGCTTTCAGCCGTCTTGCCGCGGTTGCAGGAACTTCGACATGCCATCTGGCCATGTCTCCCAACCCCGTCTTTGTGCCTGGTGTATGGGGTCCTTACAAAGATACGATCATTCCAGGATATTGGATGACAGAGGGTGGACAATCCGCCACTGGTGAATTGCTTAAGCATGTCATTGAGACGCACCCTGCTTTCAACCAGGCTATTTCCGTTGCCGAATCATACCACACCAACATCTACGAATACCTGAATGAGCATCTGAAAGAAATGATGGAAGATCAACAGGCACCTAGTATCTCTTACCTCGGCCGCCATTTCTTCTTCTACGGAGACCTGTTTGGCAACCGATCCCCGATTGCTGACCCAAGCATGGCTGGTGCCGTCGTCGGACTCACCAGCGACAAGTCAGTTGATAGTCTTGCCATCCATTACTATGCCACGCTAGAGTTCATTGCATTGCAAACAAAGCAGATTGTCGATACCTTGAACGAGGCTGGCCACAACATCAACTCCATCTTCATGTCTGGATCTCAATGCCAAAACGAGATTCTCGTCAAGCTCATCGCCTCCGCTTGCAACATCCCCGTTCTGATCCCTCGCTACGTCCAAGCTGCTGTCTGCCACGGTGCCGCCATGCTTGGTGCTAAGGCTGCCAGTGCAGACGGAGAAGGCAAAACCGAGGATCTGTGGTCCATTATGGACAAGATGAGCAAGCCTGGTCGCAAGGTGGTTCCTACAACCGACAAGACTGAGAAGGCCCTCCTTGAGGCCAAGTACAAGGTCTTCCTGGAGCAGTGCTTCAAGCAAAAGGAGTACCGAAACTTGGTTGATGAGGCTATTGGGGCGTGGAACAAGAAGAATTGATTTGGAGTTTATTTGAGTTACTAGCAGTTAGATAGACGGTGCCAATTATGAAATTGTATCTTATGCAAAATCCTCTTCTACATCGGACTCAGCGACAAGATGCATGTGAACTAGCACTTGCAGTAGTCGGCCTACAACATAGGGAAAACATCACCCATAGACCCGTATGGCTTGTAGTGTATTTCATTAAACATCAATTCAGACATAGCTATTCACCTAATTAAAAATCGATTTCTGACCACCATTCCCAGCAATATTCTCCGCTTCAGCTAATAGCATATCCAGATCGTCGTCCGGCGGTGGATTATTATCATTATCTGTTGGTGTCACAGGCGCATTTGTACTTGGTTTGTTTTGCTTTGTAGCGGAGCTTGTATTCTCAGCTTCAGCTAGCAGAATGTCAAGGTCGTCATCTGGCGGTGCGTCTCCGGCTGACGGTTTGTTGGATGTATTATTCTTTGGCGCGGAAGTGATGTTTTCTGCTTCGGCTAGGAGCATGTCCAAGTCGTCATCGGGTGGCGCATCGTCATTAGGTCGGCTAGATGCGTCCTGCTTTGGCGCGAAGCTGCGTCTCGGACGTTCAGCGAACAAGTCGTCAAACTCATCGTCTAGCGGACCATCATTTGTTGTGTTGTTATCCGTGGTGGTTGGATCTGCCGACATCCCGTTCCTCTCTGCGTTGGAAGTACCATGGTCATAGTTATTGCTGTCATCGTTGTTGTCGTCACGTCTGCGATAATCCGGCTTCTCCTCATTTATCCACTCCCTCCGCATAATCTGCACTCGCTTCGTATGACCCAATTTCTCGATCATGGCGAGACCATCTGCGAATTTCGCGCGGGGATATAGATCGTCGAGCCATAGTTGGTAGAAGTTGAGGAGGCGTCCCAGGTCGGAGAACTAGCAATGACGGTCAATTAGTCTCAGTTCTCAGTAAAGAAAGAATAGAATATGGACTAACCTCGTGCCCCTTGCCTTTGAATTTGAGCTTGGTTCTGACGTCCTTTCGTAGTTTGGGGATTCCTTTGTGTGAAAGGAGACTATCCAGTGGGTACACTATTAGCATATAAAACATTCTAAAAGCTAGGATAGATCATACCGAGCCTCGTCGAGTTTAGCTATAGGCACTCTTTGCTTGGTGGGTTTTATATCTGCGTCCAAACCCAATACTTTGGTCGCATCGTCGTCATTATTGTTGTTTTCTGTCTGGGATGTTCCGTTGTTCTGAGCTGAAGGGAGATTTTTGATGACGTCGTCGAGACCGGCGTCGTAGTCAAAGAGGTCGTCGATGTCAGACATTTTGTCAATATCTTTTGTCAATCGCTCAAAAAGCGTCTAAGATAACTAACTATGAGGATATCTCTGGCTCGCGTTTGACGCGACGGAACATTTGGGGATCATTTAACCCAATCGGGAAGCATTCATGCGCTAACCCAATAAGGTATAGCCCGGAGGACCGCACCTCTCACTGCTCAGTGACATCCGGAGAGTTCGACCTCACCTTTTAACTCAACAACCCCGACGCCTCAAACCCACAACTTGGGAGCAACGAGTCTCCGAAATAATGGCCATTGAACCCACAAAGGCTATCGTGCCCCCTCGAGGGGTCAAGACTGACTACCCTGTAAGATTGGAAATGCCATTGCAATTGCTTGGAGACGTGCTAATTCGAGTTCTTTCCGTGAAACAGTTAATTGATTCCGACCCGTATGACACCCAATTCAAATTCTCGATTCGCCCATTCTCTCCTGTTGGGTCTCAATGCTATGATACAAATGGACTTTCTAACTCTTGGGCAGACATATTAAGAGAGTCTTCGGCTATGCTCGAGCTTCAGACTACGTCGTCGGTGGTGCCGCCGCAGCTGCCTCCCCGCTCGCCTTCTGGCTTATGGAAAAGTTTAGTCCTTCTCACGTTGGAAAGGGAGGGTTTGCGCCGGTCATGCGCTTGGCGACGGCAATTGGTATTCTCGGAGGCGTCCACATTTTCTACCAGAGATCTATAAGTATGTTACACTGCTATCAGTGAATGTGCTCCGACATATCTAACAACTGCTGTCTCAGACCGCTTCTACGGCTTCACAGAAAATACACGCGAGGTCGAAAAGGATATGCGCGAAATGGTCGACAAGGTCAAGAAGGGCGAGCCACTGTATGGCAAATCACAACTCTCAGAATACCTCCAAGGCGTGGCTGCCCGCAACTCGCGATACACCGGTCTCTTTGCTCATGTTATTCCATGGTTCAATGTGGTTAACCATAACCAGGTATGTTAGAATCTTTTGCGCTCTTATTTTTTTTTTAGGTTTGCGGATTGGTAGCTGACTTTCGTATAGCATGGTGTCGACACAGCCAAGTATTATCAACAGGCCGAGAGAGAGCTCGAGGCGGAGCGCTTGGGCAAATGAAGTTGTCAGTCGTTTTCATAGATTTTTCTAGTCTTGCGTGTATTTTATATTCCAATGAATATGTTTTGAAGGAATTGTGAGCAACATTCTTGTTTTGCTATTTTTTATTACTGTGTTGCCGGCAAGCACCAAGAATTGAAAAGGGATATTGCGAAACAATCTATAAAGGATTCTATCTATACGTCACTTGCAAATTCGGTATTCAATTCACGGTTTCGTTTTGGTTTCGGATTCGGTGCTAGATATAAAGTCAGTCTTGGACTCCACTTCAAAGTAGCAGACGTACCATTTTCATTTTCTTGAATATAGAATCGTCGCAGTAGCATGATGGCATCGTTCTTGAATATACCGCTATACACCGGATAGGGCGGATCTATACAGGGACTGTTGGCATATTAGTTTTGGAACATAGAACTGCGAGGGATTGGAAAGGCTGACTCTGAATGTAGTGATAAAACACTCCCAGTACCTCCAAATCTCTCATTGGCGCAGCCAAAGAACACCCGGCGGATGTTATACTGTCTCAGCAGCGAAGCACACATCACGCATGGCTCAACCGTAACGTAGAGATCGACTTGCTTGAAAATCGACCTTGGGTATGTCTGAAGCGCTTCCTCGATTGCGAGGAATTCTGCATGTCTTGTGCCCTATCCGAGTTTCTATAATTAGAGAACAGGATCTTTGTACATGAGGATCTAGAGTTTGTACAAGACATACGTTCATAGACCGATTTGTATCGTTCATCCCTGATCCTATTATCTTGCCTTGTAGTACAAGGACACATCCTACTGGAGTTTCACCAGCTGCCAGGGCTTTCTCTCCCTGCATTTCAGAATGTCAGTGAACGGAAGGCAATTGCAAAGATACAGAAAAAGTTGTTACCATTAAGAGTGCCTCTTTCATAAACCTCTCCTGATCTTCTTGGGTGACATCGTCATCATCTGGTTTTGTCTCACATTTCGAAGTCATTATTCCAGACGGCTAGCTCATCCAGAGTTTGTTGTATTGTGAGGGCTGTAATGGGGCAGAAAATGAACTATATCGTTCATTGAAGATATTGTTGTACTGTAACAGAAAGATTACATTTTGGAATTACAATACCATGTATGCAAAATACATAGTAATCACTGCCAAAAGGTTAGATGTGATGGTATCAAACGACAGTATTACGGTATCGGTAATAATCGTGGGGCTCTCCGTTGCGACACCTTAGAGCCTTGCACGCGTTGACGGGTAAATCAAAGCAGCCAATTGAAATCTTGATGTTTTTGATACTCAAGATCACTCACTCACAAGTCACCTACTGCATTTGCCGGCGTTTAGCCTTCACAAATAGCATCATTCATGACACCTACACGTCTCTCATCTTTGTGCTCCATGCATTTGTAGGAATACCATCCATGGACACGATTGAAAAGGGACCATGGCAGGGGACGAGGAACCACAGTCTCGAGGCTTACAGTCAATAAATGGAAACTTCAATGCAGAACCAGCATCTTCAGCAATACTGAACGGTTTCCTTCCCGGCCATTTGTCCTCAGAAGCATTCGATACCATCTCTCAGCTTCGCAAGGAATTGACCGAAAAAGGACCAGGGTCATTTTCCCGAACTGCTGAAGATGTCAGGAACACCCAAGCTCTTATACATGTCGCTCTCAAGGTTGCTGCTGAAGTCGCCGCTGTAAACGGCCAGCTTCCTGGCGATGAGACAGAGGGTCGTCTTTTGGACTGTCTCGATATTGTCCAACTGCTCGTTGAGAATTCGCTCAGAGGTCTCGATGGAGGAGATATTGATGCGGAAATTCCCGGTCAAGATACGCCATTGCCGTTTCATCTACGGCTTATTGTTGAGTTGGTCGATCTCGGCGTCAAAGTGCGTCTGAATGGCGTGGAATCCAAAATTAAAGGCATTCTGGTCATGATCACGCGTTCTCAACATGACATGTTTCGGGCTCCCCTCTTTCCCAGAAATTCGATTTCAACTATACTCAATGCTGTAGCTACAGGTAGACATCTGCTCTTGTATCCTGGATCCTGGCAATTTACTAATTTGTGATATTGCAGACATCATACGGTCCTTGGAAATGGTTGATGTTTCAAAGATTGCAGCGTCGGACATTACTCTACCTGGCCCTGGAAGCCCACTAGAAGAACATTTGACGGTCAAACTCAACTTATCAGGACGACCTTTCCGGTCTCCGATCCACCTCGGAGATATCAGTCGCACCATGTTTATGCTTCTCCAGATCTTTGAAGCGCTTCTTCAGCCTGCAGAATCAAAGCCGGGTAGTTTTTCAGCGGCCGGCATTGTACAGGACTTTACAACATGTCTAAATCTAGCGGGTCGCGTAGGAAAATGGCTCATTGCGCTGATCCGGCGCTGTGGCACGAACACCAGGCGCTTTATTATCGATCCTATCATTGGGTACCTCTACTTCTCTGACCTTCTATTAACAAGATCTTTGGAGTATATCGAAATCGGATCTCTGGACGCTCAAGCTAGCAAGGTCTTTATTGAATTTCTGACGGTGGTCATCTCGGACACCAACCTCAGTCGTGAACCCCAGGTTGAGCAGGCCTTGCATCACTGCCTAGACGGCTGGAAGGAGAGCCAAAAAACCTCACTCGTGACGAGGATGACAATACAAAGCGTCCTGATTCCCAGACTTGTTGACATACAAGCTATAGACGAGCAGTTTGTCACTTATTCGTCCTCGTTCCAGGTAATTTCGGACTTCAACGCAGAAAGAATTTCATTCTAATACGAACACACAGAACTTGATAAAAGAGTTAATTGATGCCCAGAGGGCTTTATATCCACATGGTAAGACCCCGAGAAACCTCCCTTAAAGGAATCGGGTATACTAACCAAAACTCCTTCCTCAAGGGAATGAGCTGGCTCATCGTGCCCCTAAGCGTATACGGTTATCCGAACCTCAACCTATACCTGGCGAGAAAGATATAGCCCAGCAAATCCTAGAAAATGCCTCCAAGGTCATTGTATCTAATGATATAACAATTTTCAAGGAGCTGGCACAAGCTGCAAAGTAAATCTAAGCCTCGCAGTATTGTCGACTAATATATACTGACTATGTTACAGGCAAAAGTACAAAGACCTTACGGAGCAGCAAAAGTGCGAGCTCTTTACCTCTATTGCAACCTACCCATGTATTGCAGCAGCACTTCAATCCAAAGCATCTATCCCCGCGTCTAAGCAATCCTCAATTGCCTTTCACTGCCACGTTTGTGACTCAGAACGTACCGTTTCTGATGCAGTCGTGCCTTGGCATGGTGACGAAGCCAATGATTTTCGAGGTTTCCTCCTTGAGTTTCTACCTAAAACTTCACGAAGTTCACCCTTACGAATATCATACTTGCTTGCGGTGAGACGATTCCTGTACCATGAATCCGAGATTCAGAGTCTGTCAATCAAATCCTCACCAGTTGGTGAACTGTGCCTCCATTCTTTGAAAGCCGCTTCAAGAGAGCTGCGAATTACGACTGGGTTAGTATTTCCTTCTCCTCATGACAGTAGTCATCTCTGACTTTTGAAAAGACATATTTTGCCTTGCTTCCTACGCAAAACTGTGGATGTTCAAGTGCGACGGCAGAACTTCGTCATCATCCTCGAGTGCCTGAAAAGCGTCTCAGAAAGAGCGGATATCCCTTCTCAGGAGACTTGCATTTTGACATTGTGTCGACTAGCCGAGTGAGTTCTGAAATTCCTATAGAATCATGATAGAAATCGCTAACAGACTTCCGTAGGATATCCGAAGATGAAGAGTTGAACATCATACTACTCCGTCTTTTGGAGTATTTAGGACACGCAAACCCGTACATTTGTGCAGTAGCTTATACAGAGGTAAGTCCTGGCCATTCCTACCACGAGGCTTTGAACTAAACAATGCCCGCAGCTTTTGAAACTATCGCAAGAATCTTCAACAACAGTCGCAGGTCTTCTTCGCCCTTTCTGGAGATCGTTGTCAGTAACTGTGGTAAAAAACTTGAGGAACCGACCTCACATGGCAGAGCAGCTATGCGACTTATTGGGCATGTCAGTTGACAGCTTCTTACAATTGACTGAGGTTCACACGTTACCATATCTTGTCTACACCCGCAGACGAGAAATCATCATGAGGATTGCTGCAGCTTACCCCTCGAAGTCGGCCTTCGAACTTTGCATGGAGCGCAACAATTTTGCATCAATCATAGCATATTTGTTGAGTCAACCGGAGGAGAACCACGAGGCTATGATCTACTCGCTTCTGGTTGATATTGATCCCAAGTTCAAGGAAACTTCAGTCACCATGTTGCTCAAGGCAGAGCCTATTCCTATTACGCGTGAGCTGTTGAAAAATATGGGCGATGCTGGAGACGGTCATGACGGGAAGGTTCGTCTATACTTACATCTATCGCTAGGGGATGATACACTAAAGTCTATCTAGTTTGACGGTGCACTCCGTCTCCTTGCTAAACTCATATCATCAAAGCACTCCTCGGGAACCTCAAATTCGAAATCTCACCGAGAGGTTGGTCTCTTCATAGAGGAACATCTGTTGGGTCTGATAACTGAATTCTCTGACACCGTGAATGATGTCCGCATACGTTATTCAAACATGGAGAAGAAGCGCAATATCATAGCAATCGGCGAAATGATCAAGCTTGCCAGAGGCCATGTCAACGTTGCGATTCCCCAGGTTTGTCTGTCCTAGAATACCGTGGCTGTTCACCCATCTGACTCGATAATTGTGTAGATATGCTCCTGTCTCCGATCATCTCTCGAGGTCGAGGAGTTATGTGATCATGCATTTGCCGTATGGTGTATTCTGATCACTCATCTCGAGCCTGACGAGGTTGAAGCACTTATCGATCAGTCAATTGCAATTATTCTTCGATACTGGCCAGTCATTCAAGAAGGAAGTAAGCAAATGGCGCTAGTCCTGATGGATCATCTATTTCAACATCATGGATATCAGCTACGTGAGATTTTCCAGACTCTACCGTCACTACTTTCTATCCCTGAAATGTCCCGCTTCGAAACTCAGATAAATAACTTCAAGGGCTCCATGGACATGAGTGAGCGGTTGGTGGCATTCAGTGTCCGCTGTCAAAGCGAAAGTCTCACTGTCGTTGAGCAGGCTCTGCAAGAGCTGGTTCCTTTCCTAGATGAGAAAAATGAGATTCTGCACAGGACTTTACTGAACCATCAATCAAACAGCGGCGTTGCACAATTAACACGCTCTCTTCTCGATTGTTGCGTGAAGTTTCAATCCGAATCGGATACGATTGCCATGTCAACTGCGCGTGCACTTGGGTTGATAGGATGCTTAGACCCAAATAGAGTCGAGATAACAAAAGAGAAGAAAGATATTGTTGTTCTTTCGAACTTTGCTCGTGCCGAGGAAACATTCGACTTTACAATGTTCTTCCTTCAAAACGTCCTCGTTGATGCGTTTTTGTCAGCCTCAAATACTCGAGCCCAGAGCTTTCTCGCTTACGGCATGCAGGCTCTTATGAGCGCGAGTCATATTACTACAGAGATCACAACACCATCTGACGACCTTGAGAAGAATGAGAAACACAGGCGCTGGCTCAACTTACCTGAAATTGTGAGGAATACAGTGACTCCTTTCCTAACGTCAAGATACTCTATTACTCTGGGTGCAGCCAAGACCGAGTGCAGCTATCCACTGTTCTCACCAGATATGAGCTATGGCAAATGGCTACGTACCTTCGTCATGGACCTACTTCAAAAGTCCTATAGCTCCAATGTTAAGATGATATTCTCAGTCTTTGCTCGAATCATTCGCGACCAAGACATCACGATCCCCGCTTTCATCTTGCCTTTTGCTGTGCTAAATATTGCAGCAGATGGTCATGAGGAGCATAAGCGTGAGATTCGCGAAGAGTTGGTGCGTGTCTTGTCTCATCCTTCACCTGAAGGCAGTACTCGTGTCAGAGAAAACGTTCTCCTTTGCAGTGAGGTAAATAGGCTCCATCCTGAAAGCTTCACCATTCTCAATCTAACCAATGTTTTCGCAGAGTGTATTCAATGTTCTCGACTACATGCTAAGATGGCTGCAAGGAAAGAAGAAGCAACATGCCATACTTGCAAGCAATCTCTCTGGGAAAAGCACGCAGGCAGAACTCATGCTTGACCTCTCTTCAGCTCAAATCAAGAGCGTAGAACAAATATTGTCCTCCATTCCGCCGGAAGTGATATCAAAGAGAGCCGTTGAGTGCAAGTCTTTTTCTAGAGCTCTTTTCCACTGGGAACAATACATCCGGCAAAGCAAGAGCTACAATGAGAAGCGAGATGATACTGATCTCGAGCCTCTTTATCAACGTCTGCAAGAGATTTATACACAGATCGACGAGCCTGATGGAATTGAAGGTATTTCGACGTATTTGCATGTACTTGATGTTGATCAACAAGTCCTCGAGCACCGAAAATCTGGCAGATGGGCTGCTGCTCAGAGCTGGTATGAGTTGCAATTGGACGAGGATCCGAACAACACCGACACGCAGTTGAATTTGCTCACTTGTTTGAAGGAGTCTGGTCAGCAAGGTAAAATACCAAAAACCTTATGTCATTGCTCGTCCACTAATCTCGTCTCAATAGATGCGCTTCTAAGCAAATTTGAAACATTCAGCGAATCTGAAGAGTACCCCTCAAAGCTGTTCCCATTCGCCTTGGAAGCTTCCATCTCAACTGGAAAATGGTCCAAGCTCGAAAAATATCTCAAGGTGTGCCCCAAGGAGAACGCCACAGATTTCACAGTTGGCATAGCTTCAGCTCTCAACGCTCTTCGTAATGGCGACAAATCTGCATTCAATGAAATCGTACAGAAACTACGGCTGAATACTACGAGGTCAATGACAGCAAATTCAACTATGTCTTTGCAGACGTGTCACGATATGCTGCTCCAGCTACATGCCTTGTCCGATGTCGAAGCTATTGTGAATGCAGACATTCATACGGGAATGACGAAAACCGAGCTCGTCGATACTCTGGATCACCGGCTTGATCTCCTTGGTGTGTACATATCTGAAAAGCAATACCTTTTGGGATTAAGACGAGCCGCCATGGAACTTTCGTGAGTATATCGGCGTGTGTATGTTTGATGACACTTCTAATTTGTGGTACAGAACCGGATTTTCAGAACCAGACATAGCTGCTGTCTGGCTTAAGAGTGCCCGGCTCTTCCGAAAGAACGGTCATATCGGCCCAGCCTATAATGCTGTCATGCATGCGGCACAGTTGAAAGCAAAGTCAGCTACAATCGAGCATTCGCGTCTGATGTGGTCTGATGGACACCATCGAAAGGCAATACAAACGCTCAAGGGCGCTATCGCTGCTAATGCTTTTGTTGCTGAAGAGTCTGAAATGTCCGTGAGAGCGTCTGTCTCGATGACCGGTGAGAAACAAGCTACACAAAATATTCTCGCAGCGAAGGTCAGTATTGATACGCACACAAAGGAATACCATTAGATGTTCCAGGAGCAACCATTGTTGACAAGAAATTAGGCCCAACTATTACTTGCAAAGTGGACAGATCGAGCTGGGCAGACTCACTCAGAGACCATTGTTCAGAGTTATCGGGAGGCGATCAAGCTATTCAGCAGGTAAGCAACGCTTGTTCTATGGATGCTTCATGGAAGCTATTCTGACAACTGCGTGCAGATGGGAAAAGGCACACTTCTATCTGGGCAAGCATTATAACAAGATCATCGAATCCGAAAGGGCAAAGCCACCTGGCAAACAATCACAAATTTAGTAGGTTATTCGGATATTGCTTCTTTCGACCATACTCCAAATAACTAATTTACTTCCAGTCTGAGTGGGGAGGCTTCTAAACTAGCCATTGATAACTTCCTTAGGTCCTTGTTCAGCGGAAACAAATTTGTCTTCCAGAGTTTGCCAAAGATCTTGACCCTATGGCTGGACCATGCATCAAATGTGGACCAGGCCTTCGATCCTAAAAGAGGAGACAACATGTAAGTTCCAGGAGATTGGTCGAAGAGACTGGGGCTGACGGTGCTTCAAGTGAGTTTCAGAAACAGATCAACGCCCAACGAGAGAAGTGTCTAGAAGATATGAATCATCAACTGAAGAAATATTTCAATCGAATACCGGCAGAAGTGGTAAGATCGATCTTTTTCACATTTGGCCTTTTTCATTTGCTGACCATAGCGATAGCTCTTCACAATTCTCTCCCAACTCGTTGCTAGAATCTGCCATGCGAATGACACTGTACATGAAATATTGACTAGTGGAGTCGTCAAGATCGTTGTGAATTTTCCGCGTCAGGGTCTCTGGACTGTTCTAGCTCTGGTGAAATCTTCATCAAAAGACCGCGCTTCAAGAGGCATGACATGTCTCAAAAAGATAACGGTAAGGCCCCAATTCAACCCTGAATTACTCAAGATCCAGCTATCTGATCATTAATTAAGGAGGTGAACAAAAAACTCAGCAACAACAGGAGCGGTTTCACACCATCAGAACTAGGCTCAATGATCAAAGGGGGGCAGAAATTTGGGGAAGAACTATTGAGTCTATGCAATGCGCGAGTCGAGGAGAAAGGGACAACCAAAATCAGCCTCTCGCGCAACTTGGGATTCAATCACAAAGTTGCTCCGTGCCGATTAGTCGTGCCGTTTCAAAGCATGCTGACTCCAATCCTTCCGCCATCTCATGAGCAGGCCTTCATCAAGCAATTTAACCCATTTCCGGGAGATGTTGTTAGCGTAGAAAGTGAGTGGATAATTTGCATGAAACGTCGGAGTGATATAATCGAAGCTAACAAATGAGCAGAGGTCCTAGACGACGCATTGGTTCTCAATTCGTTGCAGAAGCCACGCAAAATCAGCATCCTGGGTACCAATGGAAAGGTTTACAGTCTGCTATGCAAGCCGAAAGATGACCTCAGGAAGGACCAACGCCTGATGGAATTCAACAATATGATCAACGGTTTTCTCAAAAAGGATGTCGATTCCATCAAACGACGCATGTGTAAGTGCTCCTTGATCTATTTGGTCGATTGTTGCTGACTTCAGGAAGATATCAAAACATATGCCGTGACACCCCTAAACGAGGAGTGTGGACTTATAGAGTGGGTTGACAACCTACGCACTCTGCGAGATATTGTCATGAAACTACTTCGGGAAAGGGGCATAATTCCCAATGTGAGATTCCCCAAAGCCAATGATCCATCATAGTCAGATGCTAACGAGTTTGTGATGGTAAGTTCAATGAGATTCGCCATTATCTGAACGAAGCCTGCTCGCATAATGACAAACTTTCTGTCTTTACGACGATGATCTTGACAAAGTGAGAACACATCTCTATTCCTTCAAGATGTGTGACATAGCTAACCTTGCATAGACTTCCTCCCGTTCTGCATGAGTGGTTCGTCGAAATGTTCCCAGATCCAGGAGCATGGTTAGAAGCACGACTACGATTTACTCGGACCAGTGCTGTTATGTCAATGGTTGGCCACGTTCTTGGGTAGGTCTTCACGAATTAGTCGTGATATCAATTGGATTCAGATCCTAATGAACTGCTAGATTGGGTGATCGCCACGGTGAAAACATACTATTTGAGGAAAGTACAGGGGGCATATTGCACGTTGATTTCAATTGTCTTTTTGATAAGGTACGCTCCATTATACGATCTTGAAAAGTTATTGACTAATTTCATTATATAGGGCTTGACCTTCGAGAAACCCGAAGTAGTCCCATTCCGCCTTACGCATAATATGGTTGATGCTTTCGGGGCATACGGCTACAATGGTATGTAAACCGGCATCTTCTCACCACTGAATACTCAAGCTCACTACGTTTCTGTCCAGGGCCATTCCGAAGGACATGCGAGATAACGCTTGGACTGCTACGGCAAAATGAAGACGCGCTTATGAATATTATGGAAACCTTTTTATACGACCCCACAACAGATTTCATTGGGAAAAAGGCAAGACATTCATTCTCAGTCCGAACACTTTTAGATAAATATCAAACTAACTGACTTTTGTGTGATGACAGAGACGAACCCACAAAGATGTACCGGATACACCAGAAGGGGTTATGGAGAGCATCAGAAACAAGCTGAGAGGTCTATTACCTCGCCAGTCGGTGCCGCTTTCGGTGGATGGACATGTGGACGAATTGATATTAAAGGCAACGGATAAAAAGAACCTGGCTGCCATGTACATTGGTTGGTGTCCGTTTTTCTGATAGACGCAACTTGCCAAATCAGCTGTTGCATTACATAGTGACTGAAATGAGAAGCCATTATAGAGCATGACAGCTGCTGGTGTTATATCATTCATTCCGCAAGTGGTTGCCTTTAAAGCTGTTTTGTCATTATCGTAAGAGTCGGACTTTCACTCCGCGGATGATTTCAGAGCATGGGATTTCGGTGGAATGTCCGAATCAAACCTGGACTCATCTTCGTCTGTTGTTAGGCCGCTGAGGTCTGTTCCTGCTGGGGCTGCGACTTCTATCGGAGTAGCTGCTGGCCCTTGAGCTGTAGCTGCTGTAACTTGGACTTCGACGTCTACGATTTCTCGAGCGCCTTCTCGGTGGGCTCCGTCTCCTTGGTGGGGAGCCCGAGTCAGAGCGGGAGTATGAACGTGCTCTAGAGCGTCTTGGGGATGCAGAGCGCGACAATGATCTTGGGCGGTAGATATCATGTCTATCTGCCCCACCGTTAACAGGACGTCTTGGAGATCGTCTTCTTGGTGGTGGTGATGGGCGTGGCGGATGTTCATGGCCAGGCGGATATCGTCGGGGTGAGATGGATCTATCTTCTGGTCCGGGTCTTCTGGCTGGAGGGGGACTCCTAGAGAACATTCGTTTGGGTAGAACAATGGAAACTTTGAGCACAGCGCCGTCGATCTGAGCTTCATGCATACTCGAAACGGCAGCTTCAGCATCAGCGGGGTCATGGTAAAGAATGTACGCGGTGCCTCGATTCGTCATGACTAGGCAAGGGGAAATGTTAGCAAATTTGGGCTCATGTAGTGTAACGTGTAGATGGTCCCATACATGTTTTGTTCAAAGGAAGATCAATACTGTGTATTTCGCCAAAGGTGCCAAAGATATCGTAAAGATGTTCTTCCGTCACATTTTTGGTCAATTTTTCGACAACAATCTATACAGTTCCGTCAGCGAATTAATGTCCCAATGAATATTATTCTATCGCTTTCTTTTTCTAGCGCTCAGCCTCTGTCCTAATTGCTTACCTTGGAACTTCTCTTAGGACTTTCGGGTGTAAGGCTTCTAGAATAGCTCCGGTCTCGTGGCCATCTACCGCTCCCACGTCGAGGGCTTCGCGAAGCTCCACGTTCAGGTGTAAATGATCGACTTCGTGATCTGCCACGTTTATAGCTTCGCGTTTGGCTCGGACTGCGAGTCATGTTTGGTGATCGTGAACGCGAACCTGGCGATACGGGTTGGCGCATTCTAGGTCGCGGAGACATCGAGCGCGATCTGGTTGGCATTGATGCGGGAGACTGTATGTTGAGTTGAGAAAATTTCCGGGTTAGAAGGCGCAGTAGGAATATCTTATTGTTTAGACATTACAGCAGTTGAGGTTGGGTGGTTGTAACTTCAGAGGAATGCTTTGTACGTAGCTGCCGAGCTCCGCGACAAGGCGCGCGCTTAGGCGGCAAACACAGTCAGTTTGATTAATGCACCCCGCATATCGCATTAAGCTTGATTGGTCGAGGAATCTGTCTACTACAATTACAGCTGGTTCACATCTAGATCGATTTTTCATCTTTGTTCCTTTTGTCAGTGCTACAGCATCTGCCGAACGCTATGCATATACCTCAATGTATGTTTTTACCGCTGCCCAATGAGTCTGAGACATCAGCAACAGCGTTTCTTGCATTCGGGCTCGATTCTCCAGGCTTGTCTCGAAACATGAAGGCACGAAAATATTACCAGCCCGGTAACCGCTGTCTAGAATCTCGAAGGTGACCAATCCATTGGGGTGGATGAGCCATATAGGATTACAGCCTTGCTGCTCATAGAGTCGGCTGCGGAATTGGCCATGCCGGAAACGACGAGACGGACCATGTGCCTGGAATCTGGTTCTCGATATCATTCGAAGAGGCATAGAGTAGATGATATGTTGACATACTCATCAACCAAATCCTATCACAATGCAGATTTCGCGGCCCATTGCTCATACTCTGCTATTATATCGTGCGTCAATTGACTTTTAACTCGAGTGAATGCGGTTTCGAAGTGATGCCACATAATTTCTTGTGGCTCATTTTTTTCATCTTCCTCATCCAATGCAGCTTCTCCAGCAGTCTCACATAAACTGATGATCTCCGCACCAGAATAACCTTCTGTCCTTGCTGCAAGGTCATCAATGCTCAAGTCTGAGCTAACAACTGATTTGCTCGTCCATATTGAGAATATCTCTTTTCGCGAGTCGTAATCTGGTGGCCCGACATATACAATATTATCCAAACGGCCTGGACGCATTAAAGCAGGATCGAGAACACCGGGCTTATTGGTTGCTGCTACAACCAACACATTTTTAAGCTCTTCAATGCCGTCCATTTCGTTCAAGAGTGTTGTGAGAACGTTGACACCGCCACTGGCGCCGCTACGCTTTGCTGCAATGGCATCAATCTCGTCAAAGAAAAGGATACTAGGTCTGGCAGCACGGGCTTTTTGGAAGATCTCGCGGAGTTTGCGCTCCGACTCTCCAACATACATGCTCAAAATTTCAGCGCCTTTTACGGCCAGGAAGTTAAGTCCAGCCTCGGTAGCCAAAGCTTTAACGACAAGTGTCTTTGAGCAACCTGGCGGGCCATAGAGCAGAATACCCTTTCGACTTTTCACGTTAAGTCTTCGCATCCTTTCAGGAAACTATAATAGGTCAGTGCCACATGCTTGCTTTGGACGATCGTAAATCATACCTTCAACGGCCGCTCAACCATCTTCTGTAAATGTCTCTTGAGCGCATGTTGTCCTCCGATATCCGTCCACCTCACTTTAGGAGTCTCAAGGAAAATTTCCCGCATAGCTGTGGGACGTACGTCTTGCATGGCCGCAATAACATCGTCCTCGTTTATAACTAGCCAAGCCGAACTCTTTCCTTCAAAGGCCTCATGGTTGATAGGGATATCCAAGCTCGCCAACTCAGTACCAGGAATCAATCGATCCCGGGCTTTACGGCATGTCGTTTGTAAGAGGGCAAATAGATCAGCGCCAACATAACCATGGGTCTTCTCTGCCATGAAATCCAGTATGGAGTCATTAGGCTCTGATGATCCGTCACGGATTGCACATAAGATCTCCTTTCTAGCAGCCGCTGTTGGTATTGATACCTCAACTTCGACTGAAAGACGATGAGGCGTCCTAAGTGAATCATCAACATCGTTGGGATGGCGCGTTGCTGCTACAACCAGAACCTTGGCATCTCCCAACGCATCAATACTCTCACATAAAGAGTGAACCAAAGACGAAGTGTCCGAAGACGTTTTCTTCGGTGCAATGGCATCAATCTGATCGATGATAATTACACTGGACTCGGACTGAGAAGCTTCTTTGAAAATCTTGCGCAATTTTGCCTCGCCATCACCTGAATTGCGAGAGAATAGATTTGACCCGATAGCAAACGTCTTGTGCCAGCCAGCTGCCTCGATCCTGCGGAGCAGTGAACTCTTTCCTGTACCCTTCGGCCCATGTATTAGAATACCTCGACTTGATCTATAAAATTGTGGCATGTCTGCCCCCAGAGCTTGCAAGTTGAAGTCCACCAACATATGGTTCAACCGAAGTATTTGATCTGTGAGACCTCCCAATCCATTTTGATCGACCTTAAGGATAGTTCGAAATTTTGTTTCTTTTGGCCCATTGCCAATCTGAACACGTGAACGCTCGGTGAAGAGGGATATAGTCTGATCCGTCGGATTCGCGGTTACGATATCCACAACCTTGAAACTCCTAGATTGACCCTTGATCTCAGCATCAAGGGCAAGTCCGATTGACAAAACTCCGCATTGCAACAATGGATGTTCCAGACCCCACTCCCAATGGGCTAGTTCTGTAGCATCAGATAAAGGCCCATAAACTGCTAGCCTGTCCGGATGAGTACATTCTTCAAGACGTACTCTGTCAACCTCGCTGAGTGGTCCATCTAGCTTGGAGATGGTGAGCTTCTCCCCGAGTTTGATGCCGTAGCATTCTTGCAGAATGCTCGAAGCTTGAACAACTGTTGTTTTTATGTCGCCGACAGCATTCCATGCCACTGCAGTCTTTTCGATTCCCCCCTCCAAGTGAAGCGAGCAAGGACTGCCTGGGGATAGTTTGAGATAAGCCAACGAGCTTGCCGAGAGGTATATGCGGAAGGAATCGCGGAGGTCGCTTCGGGGAGGTTTTGGCAGCGGCCGTAAGGTGAAGACGCGAGCTTCAGCCATCGTCTCTCGTGCACAAAAGTGTGTGCTGGAAGTATTTTCCTAAATAAAACTTAGCTATACATGGGAGTCGCAAATTAGTCTCGGGCCCAGGCACATGCCTGGCCAGACAGAAAAAAAGTAGTAGGGTGGGGTGACATACAAAAAAATATTTGACCAAGCGGCGGGTTAAGCAAGCCAAGCCTATTGGTTGATTTCGTACATACATCTTTTTCCTGGTTATCATCTATCAAGTACACGCTGATATAGTTCCTACTTATAAGCGTTGTTTGGCCGCTTCGGGAACAATAGATGACTAGAATTACAAGGTATGTGATATAACGAAGCATAAGATCGACAAAACCGCAGTTTAAGAAGAAATCCCACAAGCATGATGAAATGACCAACATAATAGAAAAAGGAACCATCAAGAACTTATAGACACAATAACGAACAAACACAATGACAGAACAGTCCAAGCAGCAGGGTGTACTGGTTCCATAACTTCCTCGAAGCGGAATCTATATCAAACAGATCAGGAATAAGAGATAAAGGGGAGCAGAAGCAGAGAGAAAGAGAAAAGGGAAATCTGCCAGGAGAAGTTCTGAAGGGTTTCTCAGTCACATCTTCCCGCATAACCGTTCTTAACAGCACTTCCCACCAACATTTGATCCGGCATTATTCTGGTCTATGTTGACACCTTGGCCGCCCGCTTGCTCCGACTTTGTACTGTCCATGACTTTCTTGATCTCTGACGCGAGGCTGTAGAATGCTTTATCGACGTTGATATTGTTCTTGGCGGAGACCTCCAGGAAAGGAATGCCGAGTTCGTCGGCCAGTTTCTGCCCTTGTTCGGTCGATACCGCGCGCTTCTCTTCCCAGTCGCATTTGTTACCGATAAGGATCTTATGCACCCCCTCGCTGGCATGTTGCTCAACGTTGGAAAACCAAGTTCTAATGTCTGCGATAGTCGGTTAGCGTCTGTCCGTCATTTTCCAAATCAAGACTGACTTACTGTTGAAAGATCGCTCGTCTGTGACATCATAAACCAGGAGAATGCCCATTGCGCCTCGATAGTAGGCGGTGGTGATCGTCCTGAACCGCTCCTGTCCGGCTGTATCCCATATTTGCAGCTTCACACGCTTGCCATCTAGTTCGATTGTGCGGATTTTGAAGTCGATACCGATCGTGGTGATGAAGGATGGTGTGAACGAGTCCTCACTGAAGCGGAGAAGGCAACACGATTTACCCACCCCGGAATCTCCGATGAGCAGCAGCTTAATCTAGACGGCAATATTTCAACAATCAGACGCTTGTTATGAGTCAGTGATCGATGTATACGTACTAGAAAGTCGTAGTTCCTTGTGCCCGCCATAATGTTGAGGTGTTGTTTGCAAAGTTGATGTCACCACGGGGGTTACGATATGGTCAGGTTGATAAGTATGGGGTAGCGCCGACGGTCACGCAGAACGGGCACCGGAGGAATCCGAGGTGTGGCGAGACAATAAAAAGATACTTATGTTTCAGAACGACAGAGAAAAAGTACGAGGAGCTCGTTGCAGTTGTTTTGTGTTGTTGTTGTTGTTGTTGTTGTTGTTCTTTGAAGATTGCAAGTGAAGCCAGTCGGTCGACGGCCAAAGCAGGTTAGGGTGAAGAGGCTCGGAGGTTGCCAATCAGAAGTCGCAGCGGGGGAGTTCCTTCTGCTTCGCGGTCAGCCAGCCATCACAACAACACAACTACTACATCTAATCCCAGTTTATTTCGTTGCGACGCTTCTCTATCTTGAAGAGTACATTTGATCGAAAACTAACTGCTCGCAGGTGTGGCCAATATTTGCTTTCCCTAGAACCCCTTCTCGAGATCCAGATTACGCCGCAATCCATCGACCGTCACTCAATTACCACCATCCGTATTCCGGTGGGATATCACAGGACTGAGTGCTCGAAAATAATCAGGACAAAGCATCCTACGTATGCTGGATAGTTCCTACTAGCTTCGTGGTCATGTCGACGAGCCTACTACAACACGTGCAAAAACACGAGCAAGCCGAAGAAGCGTCGAGCTCTTGATCAATGGCGAATTACCTCGTGCCACAAAGCAACTTTCAGATCCATTTGGAATAGGTCCACTGTATACGGTGGAGAGCATTTTGTTGTCTCCTCACACCCTGGCTCAGATCTGTAAGATCCGTCAAATCCTGTTGGAAGATGGCGAGAAAAGATCTGGGTATAGTATATTGGGCCCTTCGTTTCAGGATCTGGGCTTCGTAGATGCAAAGCCCATAGTCTCGATAAGACAGAACACTGTCGGGATCGGTAGGGTATGCACCAAGAATACGATCGATGTTTCTGTGCCCCAGAAACCGAAAAGTTCAGCATGGACACCAACTCATTGGAAGCATCAGAAGTTCAAAACTTACCGCACAGAATTCCTAAACTGTTGTTTTTCAAGACCCGCCCTGAAGCCCTTTCTGCTATCGAAGAGGCTGGCAACCCACCTAACACCGCTGTATGTTATCAGTAGTCCCGGAGTCAGGCCGATAAATCTACGCAAACGTCAGCATCCGAACTTCGTGTTATGGTCAAGGTAGTACTAACCCAAAAACAAGTTCCTGGCTCTTGAGTAAGGCATCAATACCCCCCATAGCTATTTCCACATCCACTTTTGTCTTTTGTATTTGAATGAGAAGAGCACGAACGAGGTCACCCCGAACCGTTCCCATAAAGGGCTTACGCAGATCTCTTTCATAAGCCTTTAAAACAGGGGTGAGATCACCCTCTCTGACCTGCGCCGTGATAGTCGAAACGTCTGGCTGCATGTTTCCACTCTGACCTTGTGAGCTGTTGTCAGATACAAAATCGATCACCATCCTTTCAAGACTTTGCCTATCCGCTTCCAAGCTAGTTCGACTCATAATCGCAATCTCGCTTTGCTCATCGTGCCGGATAGTGCCGATAAGCTTGTCCACAGGCTGCATAACCCAATTTCTCCAGAAGTCAATGACAGTCGCCCCGAATTCGGAAATCCATTCCACTAACTCGGCTTTGCGATTCGTGAGAACACGCAGCGAGGTACTTAATGACATCAACGTAATGACGGTTGGGAACCAATAACGAGCGAGGGTAGAAGGACGGCCGTGCTTGCGGATATATTTTCGATTATAAGCAAGGTTGCCTGGGATACAATCTTTCAACACGTATAGCAGCCTCTCGACAACATCACTGGCCTCCACAGATTGCTCTTCGAAGGACGAGCGCTGCTTCTCCTGAAATCCATTGTCGGTTGCGAGAAAAATGTTTTCTTCGAAATTCTTAGGTGATTCTAAAGATTGTGAAAGATCTCGAAGAGTATTTTCCATCAATAGAACGGTTTTGTATAGTCCGTGATACCGCTCAAGATTGAATTTGATTTGGTCGGTGTCTGGTGGTGGTTCATTGCTGGCGAACGTGAGACACTCCTCGAGCAGAATACCAATAGCACTAGCGTTTAGACCTTTGAGCCTTTCTAAAGCCTGTCGGTTTCGTCTCATATGCAATCTGTAGCGGGTAAGTGGTGATGATAGCGTATCTCTGGTGTTTTTTAAAAGGCCGTGTTGAATATTGTTCTGTACGAGTTGATAGAAACGTTTCCAATCTCTGTTGATTGCATTCAAAGAAGTTAAATTCTCGCGTGCAGATGCAGTCTTTAAATTTGAAATGACTTCCCACATCCACTCCCATATCCTTGACGGCGCCGTTTGAATGGTGTAATGTCCTGTGTATAGGCTTGAACCGAGAACGTCGTTCCAGTAATCAATTTCAGCACCAAGCAGGGAAGACTGTTCGAGCAAGAGCCCAAGAATAGTACCCAATGATTGCGTGGTGAATTTTGCAACCAAGAACCAAGACCGTTCGTCGAAAGCTTCTCCGTTGAGATCTTCGCGTTGAGACGAGAACAAATTGTCACTGCGAGCTTGATTCAGAAGCCGCAATAAATTGCGCCGAGAGAGAATTCCATGGTTGTCCACTGACAACGCTCGCGCTGTGGCCTGGAGGCTGCTTGTGTTGCGATCATGTGAAGCTGATCCACTCAGGGTGTTCAAGTTCACGTTTGCGATAGCATGTGAGTGATGTCGATCGATGTTGATATCGAGGTGCGACACAATCCTATTGAGAGTCAGTAGACACAATTATATATAGGTAGATCAACTTACTCCGTGACAAGCGACATGGCGTCGAGGCAGTTGAAGCAGTTTGCAATTCGAGACTTTTGGAGAACTTGATGGGATTACATCATAGGCCGAAAATTGTGCTTAGTCATCATATCCCGCCAAGCGAGTCTGCCAGTAGTACGTAACGTATTTCAACGGTAACCGGAACACACGGGTAAGTGGGACAGCTACACCGCACCTAGTTCCATTCAACCATATAAATTATATAGGAACCAGGGATTATTTATTTTATACTTATATAGCTAGATTTATATATTCATTATATTTATGCCCCAATTGCTAGTAATTACTATACCTTGGGGGGATATGCTAAAGTGCTTATAAAGCTCTATTCTTATTAGTTAGAGTATAAGCTTATATATTAAGCAAAAGAATAAAAGCCCTATTAAACTCCCCAGGCCTAAGGCTTTATAACAGAGTTCATTCAAAGTTAACAATAACCATACAA